>CM074525.1:26043269-26647497 GCA_037379345.1 Perna viridis
AATCAACAAAAAAAAATATATATATACACAATATATACTCACCAACCCTTATGATATATACACAATTAATCTGCTCACTATCTGCTTCCTACAAAGTCGGATGGGGTGAGATATGCAACACTTTTACGTTCACAACCTCAGTCAAGTTAGGATATCAGATAAATCTGAAAACGTATGTCAAGTTCTATGTCAAATGTCAAAATAAGTCAAACTCAATGCTACCCTATCAAAGACAAGCCTAAAGAATCAAAGACCTACAATAATCAAAGACCAGGACAAGGTAGGTACAAGGCAATGGATAGGCAAGTGCTCTGGGCTAAGGTATACTAGGTAAGTGTGTTATCAATTAATTGTTATAGGCATGATGGTTAAAGCACCATGCAATCATGCAAGCGCTCCTCGCTAACACTCGACAATATTAACTGCAATGAAATTTATATACCTATTTAAACTGTCTAGTTTTAAAACAAATTTAGAGTACAAATCTTACACTGGGTTACCACATATATCTTAACAATGCACTATATATCATCATACCATAACACTATACGAACATTTCATACCCTGTTTAACGCATATACAACACATACATGTACCACATATACAACACATACATGTACCACATATACAACACATACATGTACCACATATACAGCACTATATCAAAATCACTTTAAAAAAAAATTCATACACAAAACAAAAATGTTTTTTTTTAAGTGTAAACAAACAAAAAAATCCTACTGTGTATGCATGACTGTGTGTAATCAAGCTGGACTGGCTAGGTCTTATCAAAAGCAAAGTGTATGTGTGTATGCTTCACTTAATAAAACATGAGTTTATGTGACAATGTACCCCGAAGTACAACTAAAGTGTATTAATAACACAATCAATCAATCATAATCTTATGTCACAATGTAGTACTGACAATGTTTACATCTGTTGTATATGTGCTTACTGTTTTCTACATGTACTTCCGGTTGACCTTGACCTTGTAAAATGTTGGGGGGTCAAGTATCAATAGAGTGAAATACCAACTAAGTTTGGTTACCAAATGTCTGTATATTCACTCACTGTAAAGCACTATCTCCTACGCAAAGTGTCTGTTTATCTATATAAGCAGTATGCAAAAATTGACAAAATTAAATAGTAACTCTCAGGTGTGTGTAAAACTACCGAATAGAATGTAAAATTTTCGTGTAAATTTTCAAAGTACAAAGTCTGCAAAATTTTCAATTAAATCTATATCTCAGCAGAAAAATACAATTATCCTGATATTAACCATGAATAAACAAGTATAATAACATATAATAATGCATAAAATAACTTACAATAGCTATGAAAATCAACGCAGTTCGTGTTCACATCCTCCAAATAACAATAACACATGTGTTTACATCTTCATGTTGAACCGGAAATCGTCTAAAAGAGTTCAAATGTGCACTTTTACTTTCGATTTGACGTCACACGGAATTTCCGGAAATGAACGAGAATGTCCGAATCACTGTCTGAATCACTTAAGATCGATCTCTCACGTTTT
Organism: Perna viridis; assembly: GCA_037379345.1. NCBI lineage: Eukaryota > Metazoa > Mollusca > Bivalvia > Mytilida > Mytilidae > Perna > Perna viridis. The sequence goes on from CM074525.1 coordinate 26,044,807, forward strand.
CGTCGTAGAATGTAGAGTCCCTACGTGGGCGCCAAAATGTAGCAGCTCTTAGAATGGGCTAATATAGAGTCATCAAGACATCAAAGGTTAAGATTCGTTTTATTCTACTGTATACGACAACACGGGATCAAATACAGGAAATAGGCCCTATAAAACAAATACAGTAATAAATACAAAGTAGCAAGTTCAGTACGGTCTCATCAGTATATTATACGATGACCTCAAAACTCTTGAAATATGTTAATGACTCGCAAATTTGCGTGTTACCAAATCAGGCATGAACATTATAACGATTGCCAAGCAATACGAATCTCAATCAAAATATTGACAAAGTGCTGATTGCAAAGTTATGCGATAGGCCAAAACCATAGCAAATTAACAAAATATAACTAAAACAAACATAATACACTGCCTACCTCACATCAAGATGCAAAGGCTATCCTGAATCTTAAAAATCTACATCAATATCATCCCATGGTTCATCATGAAAAGTACCTGTATAACAAATGACAGTTGTAAATAAATTGTATTCATTCATCTACCCGTGAATACTTGATTTGTACTCCTAAGGAAACAACTACATTGACCACAATTAAATAAAGTGTTTTTTCGTAGCGCTAACTTTAAAAGATAGAATATTAACATCACTCATTCAGGAGCACTCGAATCGAATCCTCATTCATACGGCAATTTATTCAAATATCCTATTTATATTCGCTAATACTCTAGTTAGGAAAAATATGAATAAAAATGAAATAATGCTCATTTAATGTCAACATATTCTTTATCTAGAAATTTATGCATTTTAAACATTCATACAGCGCACATCTCGCATTCGCCATTCTAACATTGAACCGTCTAATGCAAATAACTCATGCCGGCTAAAATACTATTTTCTGGACTATTAACGAAATATTAATAACAGAGAAAGAAACTGACCTTTCAAGAAATAGACTCCTATGTCTCAGATAAACAAGAACACAATAAATATCACAAATGGTAGATAGTCTCGTCTGGATAGTTTTTTGTCCAATCCTATACCAATGAAAGTTTTACAGTAAGTGCGTCTCCGAATAAAGAACAAAAGAATCTTACCGCCAATACAAAATGACCAATAGAAATAAAGAAAGTATGCGGTCTAATCAACCATGAAGATTTAACTAGAAACCTTAGAAGTTAAATATAGAAGAAATGAAACTTAACAAACCAGTAGAATTCGTCGTCTGTCCACAAGTCCAGTTAGCGTAAATCGTCAAATAAAACAATTAACCAAATAGGTTTAATAATTCAAATATTCATCAAATACTATCTTTATTCATATAAAGAATGCAATAAATGCGAAACATAAATGTACAATACAATACTGTCAAAATATAATAAAACATAATATATACAGTAAAAAAAAACAGGCTACCACAAAAATCACACCCTATATGTATTTTTTATTAATTCAAGACATCTATTAAATTATTTCCATTATTCTTCTTTCAGTTGAACCAAAAAAGAATAATAAATTCTAAAGGTAAGGTTGTCTAAATAATTTTAAAAAAATACCGTATTAAAATAGGAACTATATTCGTATACAAGGAATAGCTAAGGGCAGATAATTGTGATCTCGTACCTTAAGCTGATGTTTGGTTTGTGAAACTGAAACTACCATCTTGAGAAACAGATCATGTTTACGTTTTGTTCTGCTGATTTTTACCGAAATTACTTGCCTTGGACTGAGCAAATTTTCAAAAATAAAATTTTTGGGACTTTTTTTTCTAAACGCTTACAGATATCGAGCTGGTATTTGGTATGTAACTCTACCATGATTAGTATCTATAGGTTTTGTTCTGCTCCGCTGACTTTTACCAAAATTACAGGCCTTCGAATTAACAATTTCTTTTAAATCAACAGTTTTCAGGACTTTTTGTCTCAACATATTGAGCTGATGTTTGGTATGTGAGTTCACAGTGTATCATGATAAGTTACAGATCAAGTTCATGTTATGTTGAGATTTTCTATAAGGCCCCTGAATTTTTTTAAAATACTTTTAATTTGAGTCATATTTGTGGATGTGTGGGGTATATTAGCGTACTCACTAAGGTTCTTTGTATTAAAAAGTGTCTGTTATAGACAGGTATTCAGGTTCAGTTAAGACAGGTTTAAGTGTTCTGTTTTAGATATAAAAATAAAAATTTCACTGTAACTTATTAGTGTTCTTTGTTAAATACTAAGGTCATTAGTTCACTGATAACAGATTAGTGTTTAGTATTAGATATTAAGGTCATTCGTTCACTTGTTACTGATTTTATGCATGGAAGTACAGTGTTCTTATTCTTGTTCTTCTTTTTCAGGACATTTGTATCTCTAGTGGCATTGAAGAATTTGTCAGATGGAATCAAAGTCTGCTTTCATCGGAATTGTTCCATGTTCATCTTGACTGTGTATATATCATCTTCCAGTACTATGTGCATAGGGCTGTTTGAGATTATGGCATTTCATCATCATTCGTAGATTCAGCAACTGGGGACCTACCATAGAATTTCTACTCTTCAATCTTCCAGAATGGATTTCAACTCTCCCTTTCTAAAGACAAATGTAAGATCAGCTTGACCTCTTGAGTATTCTAAAATATATTTAGGCCTTTCTTTTTTAAGAACGACCTAACCGCCTTTTTTAAGACCAGCCTAACCTTTTTTTTTCAGACTATCCTAATTCTCTTTTTTTTAAGACCAGCCAAAACCTCTTTTTTAAAGGCCAGCCTAACCCTCCTTTTTTAAAACCAGCCTGACCTTTTTTTTTTGAGGGGGAGGGAGGGGGGTGGGTTGAAGTATAACCAGTTAGGATCATCTTGTTACATGTCTGATGTATTTTTTCAGTGTAATAAACTCAGAAGTGATTAAGGCTTTCCAAATCTGTAGGGTTTAGGCCATTTGATATGACAATTTACATTACAATTCACATATTACACAAACAAACAGTGCAACTAACTAACAATCTGTGCCATTAACTCAATTAGCTACTAAATGAACAGTCAATTTCAGTAATTTTTTCTTGAGAACACAACTGAAACTCTCACATGTTTCAAAAACCTGAGTCAGTTTTTACTAGTTTCAGGTTTTGGGCAAGCTGTTTAAGGCACAAAATGAACTGACGAAGGAATGTCGCAATATTTATTTATCAATGAGCATTATTTTATTAAAACTACATAGTGAGAAATCTATCTAAACCTATATATTTCAAATTTAAAACTGGCTCGGTTCAGACTTGTATAGGTGGTTGGTTTTCTAAGGTTCCAAAATGTACATTTACACTGATATAAAGATCTTTAAAAAAAAGTGTTCGGTATAGACAGGTTTCACCGTGTATGAAACCATCTTAATTTTGTGTCAAACTTTTTTTTAATGTGAAGTGAAAACTTTCTTGAATCACCTCCCTTAGACCATTTTTAGCTTCTCTCAAATTCACTCTTAATATTTATAGTCATAATATTTGAAAACTTTTTTCACAACCCAAAGAAAACTGAGGACCAACACTATATCCATCTTAGGAACTGAATCGTTTTAATACTGAAGGTATAGGGGGTGGGGTCGGATAATTTGGAGAAAAGTAATTTTCAAAATTTAAGCCATTTTTAGCTCACCTGGCCAAAGGCCATGTGAGCTATTGCCATCACTTGGCATCTGTTGTCGTCGTTAACAATTATACACAACTCTTCTCCTCTGAAACTACTTGACCAATTGAAACCAAACTTGGTATGAATGTTCCTTGGGGTATCCTGCATAGAACTAATGTGGGGATTTTTGATTCGTCCAAAAACATTGCCGCTGTTACTAAAACAAGAACATAGGGGTCAGTTTTTCACATATATCTCCTAAACCGTTAGGTTTAGCTAAATTCTGACATGGGGTAAAAGTGTTCAGCATGATGAGATCTATCTCAGGTCAAATTTTGGTTTTAATCCCTTAGGTCTCACTAACCACTTCCGAGTCAAATGGCCACCCCCCTATGTAGAACCAAAAACACACTGAACCTAGACATATGCATTGTAAGTGCATTATTTGTGTGTATTATTATTAAAAGTAGTCAAAATAAAGCTGAAAATGTGTACTTTAAAATCATATATGCAATTAACTACAAAAGTGTATGAATATTGTTTACATGTTTGAGTAATTTGCCTCCATGCTGTCAGTTAGCAGAACAGGTAAAAATATGGATTTTCAGTATTATTTATTCAAGTAAATTTTGTGAAGAATTTCTACAATCATCGTACCATTAGCATAATGATTTTGGAAGCCTTATTTTCCAAGCTTTGCAACGGTATGCAACTTTAAGATGTCATTTGTCCTGGGAATTCACTGTGAGACTTTGAAAATTACTTTTTTAACATGTAAAGTAATGGAAACGTTAGAAGTGGTTAGTGATACCTTAAGCCATGTTGGAGTTGTTGCCCTTTTTCAACGATTATTGCCATTTTCAATGTTATTTCTTTCAAAAATCTTCTCCTCTGACACTACTTGACTAATTGAAACCAAACTTGGTATGAATGTTTCTCGGGGTATCCTGCATAGAACTGATGTGGGGATTTTTGATTCGTCGAAAAACATTGCCGCTGTTACTAAAAATAGAACATAGGGGTCAGACAATAGTTTTTTTCACATAGATCTCCAAAACCGTTAGGTTTAGCAAAATTCTTATGATAGCTGAAATGATCCATATTATTTGGACTACAAGAGTCTTCAGGGATAAAAGTTGTCAGATGAGTTATTGCCCTTGAAAGGGGAAAAATGACTCCTTTTTTAACAGTTTTCAGTCAATATCTTGAGAACTATGATAGATTTAAAGAAACTTTCAATTGTTGAGAAGATCTTATAATAAGTCCTACCAAAGAATTCTCGAGTCAAAATTGTTGGACAACTTCTCGTTAAAATTTATTGCCTTTGAAAGGCAACATTTAACCAGGTGAGCGATTCAGGCTTCCGGGAGCCTCTTGTTTCTCTTCTTTTTTCTCGGGCATTGACAGAAACAAGAAAGAAGAATTGAGTAGAAAAAAAAAATCAAAAATTGATTTTCGCCTCAATGAGGTATTAAAATTTGCCAAACAAATACAAAAATGCTTCAGTTTATCTCTTGGTGTCAAAAAGATTCGAAAATGGGAGGTATAAGGGTACCTGAAAATCATAGTTTAGTTGATTAGGGTGGGGGTGTGCACGGGTGCTATCTCAGCTCACGCGCTATAGTTCCATGTGGGGTATAAGGGTTAGAACCACCCTTTTGATAATTTTGTCTTCTTAGTCTAATAGATTTCCCTTTAATCTGTTTCTTGTACCAATTGTTAGGCACATAACATTTTTTGTACTGAGGGGGAGGCTTGGTTTGTTATGGAAAAAATAAGATTACTCCAAATTTGAGCCATAAGTATTTTACTCAGTCATTGATTGAAAAAAAAATACTAATATTGTTTAATATTTCCACCATCCCTTAACAATATAGATATTCAAATACAATTTTTACCTACGGCTGCTGCTGAAAAAAGAAATACTTTTCGTGTGTGGGCAAAAATTAACTCAACATTAAATCCGAGCCCCTTCAAAAAGAAAATGGTCTGTGTCTTACTTTAATATTAAGCAAAAGAAATTCTTCGCAGGGCAATGTTTGATTAGAATGCAGATGTCTACAGTTGGGCCAAAATTTTACGCGCATTCCAAGCTTGATACAGATCTCAATTTTAATAGCAATTAGCCAGGAAAAGAACTTGATCCCAAAAGTCCCTGTTTTGCCCTTTATTGCTCAATAAGCACAACCCCCACAATCAATCAAAGCCTTTCTTTTAAGGATAGGTATGTCACCTTGAGGCTCATTTATAAGATCTATTCATCTTTACTCAAGCTATTATCTCCAAAACAGGAAAATGTTTGTTTCTGATCCCTCATTCGTAATTAGTTCAAGTTGAAAACCGTAAAATCAATCCCAGACTTTCTTTGGTGGTTCAATTTCATGAAAATTGATACACTCAATGTATACTAACACAAAAAATCTACAGACGACAACTGACGACACCATGATACCATTATTCCACTGCAGTCAACAATGATGAAACTGACTATAGCATGATATCATTTTTCCACCGCAGTCAACAATGACGATAGCATGATGTCATTATTCCACCGCAGACAACAATGACGAAACTGACGAGAGCATGATACCATTACTCCATCACAGACGACAATGACGACACTGATGAAAGCGTAGTACCATTATTCCACCAGACAATGACGAAACTGACCATTGTTTAAACCATTATTCCACCACAGACGACAGCATGGTACCATTATTCCACCACAGACAACAATGAAGAAACCGACTAAAGCATGATACCATTATTTCACTGCAGACGATAATGACGAAACTGACGACAGCAGGATACCATTATTCAAATACTGATAACAATGATGAACTGACGACAAGCGTGATACTATTATTCCACCGCAGACGACAATGACGACACTGATGAGAGCGTAGTACCATTATTCCACTCCAGACAACAACGACGAAACTGACTATAGCATCATATCATTATTCCACTGCAGTCAACAATGACGATAGCATGATGTCATAATTCCATCGCAGACAACAATGACAAAACTGACTATAGCATGATACCATTATACAACCGCAGGCGACAATGACGAAACTGACGACAGCATGATACCATTATTTGATGGCAGACAACAATAACGAACTAACGACAGCGTGATACCATTATTCCACCGCAGTAAATTATCTGTTTCAAACTTTTCTTGTGTAAAATGTTGTACTAGTGAAATTGAAAGGAACCCTCTTTAATAAGGCCTCCAACATGGATCTCCTTAGTAGATACAATCAGGAAGACATGACCTCTTTAGTAGATAAAATCAGGAAAGCATGAAACATATCATCATATGGTTGCGATAAATTGGGCACATCTTGACAAAACATCAACAAGACCACACTTTAACAGCCCTTCCATTGACACTAAAGCTAAAGCCAAGAAGAGATAACATGGCGTCATACCATTGTGTTGGAAATGCGCAAAATTAACCCCTCATGGGAACATCTTCAGAAAATGGCCAGAGACAGGCCAGGACATTAAAACTAGCCCTTAAGGGCAAACACAAAGAGATTTTCGTAAAATATGTTTTATTTTTTTTTACACCAGCAGTCTGAATACTATTACATGACAATTTACACAAAAAAATATCAAATTTGCTTGGATTAGAAGTAAAATTCTGGATACTTGAAAAAACTCAGGAACAAAAACTCTTCTCTTCTAATATGGAGGACTGCAATGGCTTGATAATGTTTCCCAGTAATTTTGAATTGAAAGCATATTTAATTTACACATGATCAAAATTGACATACATGTATTATTAAGTTATTGCAATAGTAATTTTAGAACTTTAACTTCTATAGCATTAAAAAAAAATACAAAAAAATTAAGTGGTAAATGTTCTTAAAATATTGTAATAAATTGTACAAAAAAAGAACAAAGAAAAAAAAAATGAAACAAAACAAAAAAACAAACAAAGCAAAAAATAATAAATAAAAAAAATAAAAGTCCCCACTATGAAAAACATCTTGATGATTCAAACTCGTTTGTTCACAGAAATAAAATTTTACTACTGATGAATGATGGACAGCATTGACATGGAAGAAAAATGGATTATCTCCCTTAGAACTACCTGTACAATGTAATACAATATACTTAAGAATTAACATTATTGAACTGCATCTCTGTTGATACTAAATAATTAAGTGTAGGTTTTAAATCAGGAAAAATGCATGTCCATAACCCACAAATATGACAGAATAATTTTACTCAAGGATACTTTCTTTATTTGAAAAGATTATACTTTGATCTCTACATCTGTTCAGAATAATTTTTTAAGAGAATGTAAGAAAAAATAAATTTTTGACAGAATTAGCTGCCCTTGAAATGTTCATTTTATGTGCATTTCATTAAGATTATAACTCACCTTACCAAAATTATATGCTTTTAAAGTGTACTGTGGTGTGGTGTTAAAATAAAAAAACAAGTAATATTGACATATAATTTTTTTTTGCCTCATGACAATGTTTTCCAATTTAGCCAATTACCAATAATGTTTTTAAATTTGGATATCTCTACAACTGAATGAATAATTACAAATGAACACTACATGTACATGTATTTTATAAGTGTTATTAACTTCACTCTTCAACATGCTGAAGTGCAAGTTCAAACAAATAATCAAGACACAATGTATAATACATGAAAAACCTTTGATAGCTTATTTCTGCATAAATGGAAGTTCTCACTAGAAAAAAAATAATTCCATCTTAAAAAAAGAATCCAAATAGTTTGCCTTTCATGCGATAATCTTTATTGGCAGAGCACTCTGTAAATCAGCAAAGTCTCTTGAACTATACGCAATCTTTAAATAGTTCATGTTTACTGTGTCCTGAAGATGAAAACATATTCCACAGACTCTATTGGAATGTGTCACATTTTTGATGGACATTAAATATTAGGTTTGTCATTAATATCCATATTGATCATGATAAAATATGTTGGATTCGCCCATTATCGGAAAATCCAAATTCACTAAGCGTTTAAAACTAACTTCCACCATGCCTTGGCCATCTACATGTAGATACACGAATATTGTTTCTAGTGTATCATAATATAAATTCCAAATCATTCTACCATTCAATGTACATGAACATGTAATTCCATATGGCTAGGCCTTATTAGTTCTAAAATAAAAACTGGGTTTATTCATCTCAGGAAAAAGCCTTGTTAACAAGTCACTTGAGATTTCCTATTAAATTGTCAGACTTAGGTGGAATTGAACTATAAATAATTGATGTAAACATATTTACAGTGGGTATCCAGGGGGTTCATGGGGTGATAGAAAATTTGTGTTACATGTATCATCATTCAAAATATCCAATGAGCAAATAATGACCTGAGTGCTCTTGGGGGACCCCCCTTTTTTAAAATTTTTCAATCCAACTCTGGAAGTACATTGTACATACACACGAAAACGAAACATATATATTTACAAAAAAAATAAGAATAGAAAATAAACAAATATTGTAAATAAATAAATGTGCATTCTACTCATGCCATGTACATTTATATACTGATAAAAATTACATTTAAACATAGATGATGTACTGTACACATGGTAAGTATTGAAGAAATCTCCATGTATTTACAATTAGTGAAAATAATTTCCAGTTTATTTACTTAAAGTCAAAAATATTTCAAATTTCAAGAAAAAAAATGAATATACATGTAACTTCAGATGGATTTATAAATGTACATTACATGAAGAAATGTATTTAAATTAAAAAAAAAATAAATTTGACTTGCATGTACATGTACAAGGGTATCACAAGTTGTCAAAGTTGAAGGTGAAATGTCTTGTAAAACAATTCAAATCCTGGACAAAAATAAAAATAAAGTATAGTACATGTTTTTACATAACTACTTCTTTTACAGTTTCATTTTAATTTTTTGAAAGTATTGTTTTTATAAATAGTCAGTAAAAGGATACATACATGTACATGTATTCATAATATTTATAACTACAATAAGTTATAACTATTTGTTTACAGTGCCTAAAATGTTCATTGTTTTAAAGAGTCTTTTCAAAGAATATACATGTACATGTATATATGATATTCATGACAAATAACAAATAAATATTTCTTAAATCATTTGAGTATGACTAAATCAAAGATAGAAACATGAAAATGATAACAGTGCCTGAAATAGCCACTCGCCCACTCGCCAGTGGCGATTAAAACCTTATCTGGGCGATTGAAAAGTGCTAAAAGTAGATGAAAAGCTGGCCCAAAAAAAACTGTCTGGGCGATTGATAAAAAATCGTCAAAAAATAATTACTGCGGTTATTTTTCCAGTTGTTGGTATTTAGTCCTTTCGCATGGCATACCCGAACGTCTGATAAAACAGCCACGCTGATTGGTTTAAGAATAGAATTTAAACCAATGGGAACTCAGTTGATATAATTAATCAGACTACTTCGGATTTTATCGTAGCGATCGGGGTTTATCTTAACCGCTAACTTAATGCGGCAATGTCGAAGTAGTAAAACATTGAGCATAGACAAATCGTGGTCTTTTTTAAAGAGAACATCGACAGCCGATGAAAAGAAACAGTCAAAATATGCAAAGTAAGAACCCTAAATATTATGATTACATTTTTCGGAGTTGTAGCGTGTACTGATGAGGGGGAGGACAGCACATCGAGGGAGATGGAAGGAAGGGAGGGGGAGGGATAGAGGTGGACAGGAGAGAGAGAAAGAAAAGGGGATAGAGAAAAGAGAAAAAGGGAGAGAGAGGAGAAGAGAACACCCTGCACATTTTTCAATTAACCTGTATCTTTTGTGGACTAATTGAGGAATAAAAAATATTAATTGTAACTTGTTTCTTTCTTAGTTCAATCAAAGGTTTTTTTTAATGATTGTACTACAAGTTCGGATCATTCAGGTCTTATATCTCTGGTATCTATGCAATTGCCTTATTGGTCATCTCTGCTTTCACGTAAGTAGCCAACCATGTTCGAGTAATTGCATTTATTCTCTACTCATTGCTTGGCAAAAAAAATTGGGCAAGTCATAATCATTTTGGGCCAGTGACTTCAAATTTTTACTAGCCCAAAAAATTTTTTTCGGGCACTGGATAAATACAACTATAAACATGTACAACAACAATGAAGTGAACAGATTTTCACTGATGACACATCTAGATACATGTATTTGAAAAACTTGATGAAGACCAAGACTTATTAATAAAGAAATATGAAATAATATCCAAAAAAAATCAATCATTTTACTATATAAACTAATTTTGTATTATTTCTTTTAAAGATTTTTAATTAAGTTAATTGCAAAATGTATTACATTTATGTAAATAGAAAAGTAAAAAGTTATTAAAGATAATCAAGTCAATAAATTAAAACATGTTTCTGAAAAATATTTCTTAGAAAAAAAAAAGATAATTTCTGATATTGTTATAAAGATTTCTGATAAATTAAATCATTATAGATTAAACTAATATTATTTATCTTTATATCTGACTTTGTTTAATAAATTATTATTGTCTTAGTCCATCAAGAGAAAAAAAACACCAAATCATTCCAAATGCACCATTCAAAGTACATATACATGTTACAATCTTATTAGTCATAAAAATATGTACTGGCATTGTTCCTCACATGAATCATTCATTAGGTTTGAACTAATTATAAAATACAGATATAGGTGTTAACATAATTACAGTGGCAGATCTAGGGGTTCAAGGTGTAACCCCCCCCCACACACACACACACAAAATAATTATTAATTTTTGTAATCTATGGACCTTAATGAGCAGATAATAACCTGGCACCCCTCCCCTTTTTCATAATTTCTCCTTCCGCCCCTGTTAGTGCTAAATATATAAAATCAAATACACATACATGTACATATATATTTACAACTGACTTAAAAATCAACATGTATACATGCAGTGATTGACACTAACAGTCGCCCAGTCGCCTGTGGCGACTTAAATTTTTGCTGGGCGACGATAATAACCATTGTTTGTCGTCCGAGTGGCGACCGTAATTTTGGTACGTGGTCAGGTTTGTTTTCCGGTTTTTAGGCATACCGGAAATCGCAACTGGTTGATTTTTGTGTACAAATACAAATAATAAATACCAGTTAGTAAAGACCATGGTAAAGACAGGGAAATAAGTAGTTTATTCCATAATACTTTTAAAATCTCTTGAAAAGAAATGTATTTTCAAACAATTACACATTAAACTAATATTCTGAAAAATTTTCTGGGCGCCTAACTTTTTTTCTGGGCTCCTAGATTTTTTAACTTAGGAGCCCGAGTGGCAACCAAGATAAAAAAGTTAGTGTCAATCCCTGTACATGTACCTACATGTGAATCAATAAATTGGAGATAAATGTATTTCTTTTAATTATTGAAGTTGCAAGTACATGTAATCACTGTTGTGGGTAATTTAATGTCCTTAGTAGCATCTTTCAATAATATACATGTAATTGATATTTCAAGAAAAAAAACAATAAAAGTTCTGAAATAAATCAACCATTTAAAAAAAATATGTTCATTTTAGTTGAAGCAATGCAGACTTATAAGGATATCACATGTTGCCAAAAAAAATTCTATTAAATTAATTCAAACCATGACTAAAAAAATGCTACATGTACATTACTTGACTGTACTTTTTTAATTATTGTTTTAAAGAAAGTTGTTTTTAAAGGCCTACATCTAAATACTGGGTATGAATAAATCACTAATACAGTACATGTACATGTACTTAATTTTTACCACATTCATATTTTGATGTTGTAACTTGTAATGGTGTTAGATATTTACACAAAGTAATACTAGTATTAAAATTTTTAATTTTAATTATCTTCAGTTTTCAAACGAGAAAATTTCATTTATTTAGAAACATGAAAATGCAAATATATACAACAAAAGGCAAAAATTATTTTCAATGATGACACATCTACATGTAGATACATGTACATGTATTTGACAATCTTGATGAAGACCAACACTGATTGATAAAAAAATATAAATTAAATTTATTTTACACTGTACTCAATATGAAATTTCTGTACTATTTGAAAGATTTTTTAATAAATTAATAATTATCATATTTTTGTAATCTTATGCCAAGATAAAAGTAGAAAGTTCTGTCAAATATTGTTAAGATTTTTGAAAATAAAGTCCAAAAATTAAATCATGTTTCTTTTCTTTTAATCAAGTTAATTATCATATGAACAAATGTATGTTTATTTATGTCTGACAATTAAAAAAAAGGTGGAAATGTCTGATATTATTAAAATTACTTTAGAAAAACAAACCTTATATACTCGAATTCACCTCAGCCTGTTTTTATTTTTTTTAATTATCTTATATCATTTTTCTGCTATTTACATTTAATGAAAGAAAAACCCGAAGTTCCGAAAGAAAATGTTACAACTGGTACCTAATAGATAACTTACCACATATAGTATTCAATTGGCAGGGAACCAGATATGTGGCGGGAAATCATGGTACTTCAACTCTTCAATTGTGAGATAATAGGGAACATTTCAAAATATCCATAGAAACAAGATGGCGGATAAACAATACGCTCAATGCAAAATTCTCATAAAAAATAAATATGGAAATATTTCGATCTCGGAGGTAAGAACGAAAAATAATTGTATGAAAGTTGTAGTACAGAACGACATGAATAAAATGGCATATACATATAAAAAATAAAACATGTTTTCTTACCTTGAAATTGAATTAATCTCAATAATTTGTTTATCTCAGTTTTGGTTCTCCATCAAAAGTCAATATACAGTAAATATCCTGACCACATTCTTCCAATCAACAACAGTGAGGAGATGGGTCACTTTATCATAATGTACACACTGAGGGCGACACAACCCATCACCTCGACTGACTACAACTTCATGTTTATCTCCATCCCTTGAAATTAGTAATAAATTATGTTTGTTATTATCACACACAAAAACATTCTGGTGTTCATCCATTGATATTCCAAGAGGACATGACATTGTATTGTGATCCTTGAATGTAAAGATAACTCTGAGATCAGAATCTAAGACAGTAACTGTGTTGTTGTATGGACAGGTATAACATATTCTGTTGCCATCTGTGTCTATATATGAATAACCACCAACAGTCTGGTCATCATGGAGTTTGTCTATTTTTTCTGTATCTATATTAATTTTTCGGATTCCTACCTCAGGTACACAGAAGTATAAATGTCCATCACTATGTGTAATTCCACTGACATAACTCTTTATCTGAAGTGTTTTAATGATTTTACTCCTGTCTACATCTATGATGGAGATTGTTTTATGGCCAGGATTAGAAACAGCAACATGGTTCTCATTGATGACTGTTACATCCCATACTGCTCCGTATCCTCCATTAAATCTGACTGATGATTTGTGTTGACCATCACTGTGTAGTATGTTTACTACACCATTGTCATAATCAGTCAACACCAGGAGTCCATTAGGCAGCGTACAACAACCAGTACACAAACCTCGATCTACTGTAAACTGTTGTTTAAGTGTCAGTTGTCTGGGGAATCTTGTCTTCACCTCTGCCTGACCCATGTTTGGTTTGTTTATGTATATGGAGGTTGTTTGTTTTTCTCTTGATACTTTAATGTCAAACAGAGTTTTTATTCCAAAAATTGTGTCGTCTGCTGTGATGTTTTCATTCATTTCTATGTCTGTATTATCCATGGCTCCTTTTTCAGATAATTTGTGTAAGATTTCTTCTGATTCTTCAACTTCTCTCTCCATTTGTTTTGTTGCTATGAATGTTTCGAAATTTGATGCGTGGTTCTTAATGAGTTCCTCCTGTTCCAATAATTCACCAAGTTTTCTTTTATTTGATTCCAGGATTTTTGTGGTGGCTTTGATTTCATTTACATTTTCATTTACAACTGACTCTAACTCTGATAGTGTTTTGTTTTCTAGTTTCTTTATTTGATCAATAAGACTTTGTGTTCTCTTTTTAACCTCTGTTGATAGTTTTTCCTTTTTGTCCTGTAGGTTTTTGATATTTTCTTCCCTTTGACGGATCGCCTTTACAAAGATTTCTTGAGTTGATTTTATATCTCTCCAAATATCTTCAAAAACTGCTGAAGATTTTACTTTATGGATGACATCATCTATATCTAGGGTATCATCACATTTTTTATGTGACTTCAGCAAACACTTTTTGCAAATGGGGCAATCGTGAGACCTACAGTAAAATTGATATTTTTGCTTGTGTTCTTCACAGTTGAGTTGAATTTTGTGGATAAAAGATGGTAATTTTAGGTAATCCTCATAAGATATGGTGCTGTGGTCCCTTGTTGTTTTTTGTACTCTGTGTTGCTCACTACATGTTGAACAAAGGGAATCCTCACATTGTGGACACCATACTTCAGGGGTGCTGGTCTTTTCTAGTAACAGGCAGATGCTGCAGCTTTCAGATGCCATTTTTCTGTAAAATAAATAAACAGAGAACTATAGGATTTATTGTTTTTTTCACTTCTTAAAATTGTATAGCTTAGTATAATCCCTTTTGAGATTTGGCACTTGGGATATTTTTTGTTTTGACGGTGGTGATAAAAAAAAAATATATCTCCAGCGTCGAATCCGTAAAGGGATTAATCTTATTGCCATTTTTTTTTATCGACTTTTGAATGAGTTTAGACCTTACATACAGTGTGTTACCCATCACGGAGCGTAGTGTAGGGGGTTACATTATCCTCTAGATCTGACTTTGGTTACATACATGTATATCAAGCCCCTGTTCTTCGTTTTAAAAAGTAATCCAGTTATGATTACACGGGACTCAGGTTAAAATCAGTTACATACAGCTGAGCCGCGAAACGTAGCTTGAACTATTATTTTGTGATTTGGCACTGGGTTATTTGTTTTGTTTCGATGGTGGTGAATTAAGCTTGTTACCAAATTCTTTTTATCGACTTTAGAATGAGTTTATATAAACCTTTCCTATTTTCTCTACCCTGGACTTGTCTTTTTCTGAGCAATTCAGCGGGTGTTTCTAGAAAGCAGAGGACGCTTAACCTACTTTGTATGTATTATTTTATTTACATGTACTTCATGTTTTTTTTTTGGTACGTGTTTTCCATGTATTGTCTTTATCACTGTATTACTTTCTTTTGATTTCCGCTAGGACCTTGCTTCCCTTAATTACTATTCATACAGTGGGTTAACTCTCATGGAGCGAAGTGGTCAAAACACTAAGCTTCTTGACCTGACTTTGCAGATACGGACATCAGTTGTTTGAATTGTAGCGACAAATAGCAATATTTGACTCTTTTCATGCTATTTGTCACTAATATTCAAATGACTGTGCGTACATGTATATTAAGCCCTTGTTTTCCGTTAAAAAAAATCCAAAGTTGTGATTACACAGGTTAAAGCTACTCCAGCAATGCCAGAGGCTATCTGGCAAGCCATTTTCTGACTTGGCGCCATCCGAAGAGTTGGGGTATGAGGAAACGGAATTCAAACTTCTTACGTTGTAGGAGTAAGGTTAAACCTCTCAGAAATCTCAAATTTAAGTACTGGCATGTCTTATCCCTTTCGAGATCGGTGGTGGTCAAAACAAAAATATATCTCCTGCACCGAATCCCAAAAGGTTACTGTCATGTCTTAATTTGGCACAACCGTATATATCAAGTTTGAAAATCAACACAGTTATTGAGGGACAATATGTTTGTATGACTTACAGACATGCAACAAAGTCTGGGGTTTAAATTAGCGGTGGTTCTGGGCCTTTCAGACAGACGCGGAGTTTCTATTTCAATGATGACGTCAGCAAGCGAGTCTCACTAATTGACGACAAGAAGTGACAAAAAGCGACAAGAAACAACAAGGGGAATAGCGCAAAGGAAATTTTGTTTTCATTTAAACAAAGACATACAATTGTTTATTTATGTGTTTGATTTAAAGCAAAAAAAAAAAACAAAACAAAAACAAAACAAACAAACAAACAAACAAAACAAAACAAAACAAAACAAAACAAAAAAAAAAAAAAAAAGGAAAATATTGTTTTTAAAAACCAGGAAAAGAATATTTTTCAGGTAAACATGTGAAGATAAAAGGTTGTTTGAAATATTTCCAAAATGATAGTAGCCTCATGAAGATTTTTTTCATTAAAGAAAAATAATAATAAAAAAAAGAAAGAGTTAAATCAATAAAATTACCGGAAAACTGACTTCAAAATATGTTATAAAGATTCATCTCTCATTTTGTAGAATAAGGCATATTGCTGAACTTGGTATTATTTTTGCAGTTTTCATATCTCTCTAGATAATAACCCATTTTATCATATATTTTGAACTAATTTCTTCTATAACAATGCATTTTGCCATATTTTTTTCTTTCATTAAGGAAAATATATAAACAGCTGCGCTTTAAAGTGCATGATGCGCCCGTTGCCCTTTTAACTTGTCCTTATGTTTTGGTGAATTTATATGATCAACTAGAAATACTGTGAATACCCTCCCCCAGAAAAGTAAATAAAAAAAAATGCTAAAAAAATTGAACTATAAAGGCTACCTTAATATTAACTAAGTTTGTTGTCTTGAAAATGAGTAATAAATTATGTTTGTCATGATCACACAAAAATATCCTGCTGTTGATCCATTGATATTCCAAAAGGCCGTGACTACTGAATTCGAAATATGTCATCAAAATTCATTGAATATAAAAATATATCATGAAGATAACAGTGAGAGGAAATTATTTATGAAATTTAAATGCTAACATATAAACAAGAAAATATTAAAAAAAAAAAAAAAAAAAAAAAAAAAAACAAGGTTGTCAGAAATTTAATACAATGTCGAGTTACCGGTAATACTAATTACAACTATGCGCCTTGTATCAGTGGCTTGCGAAAAAATATATATGTATATATACTGTGATGCAGTAAAATTCTATATGATTCTGCAATAAATCAAAAATAAATAAAATTGCATTTTAGCTTAAGTAAATTGATAATGTCTTGATGTATTTGTAAATTTAGCCGAAAGAAAGAAATATTTGTAATATTGAATAATACATAATCTGTGACAGGAGAATAAATAGGTTTGAATTCGTTGGTACTTGCTTAATTGTCTTACTAATAATTTTTGTAAACAACTGACACTTTATAGAGATTGGTAAAATGTATTTAATTGCTTTAGGTAATAGTTTCCATTGTTTAAGTATGAATACATTAAAGCAATATTAGACATGAAAGATAAAGTAAGTTTGAGTAAACGTAATCTTACAAAACCAAACGTCTCATATACTCAGGCGTTATGAATATTCATATTTGGTCATTAAATAAAATTAAGAGATTGCTTTGGTGAATAAAGACAGGTCCGACAGCACGTGATACTGGGTTTTTTAAGGGAGCTCAACCCAGCCCTGGTATCACTGTGTACGTTTAGGACAATAAAGAGTAAAAAGTTGATATCTTCATACTAAGTTCTTCTATAACAATGCATGTTGCTATATTTTTCTTTAAAGAAAAAAAATCATCCTTTCTTTTAATCATACTACTTAATATTGTTTCCAAACAATTTCCTTTTTGTTATTTCACATAAAACATGTTTCCATACTTTTATCAATTTGAAAACACATCAAATCAAATCTAATATATATCGATGTATTTCTTTATGAATTGTAGTATCTAATTTGTTCAAACGGTTCATTGGTCAAATTGAAAAGATGTTTGTTTTTAATTTTAAATTTGTATCAGTTGACTTCCGTTTTTTTCCTAAATTTTCCTAAAAATAATTAACTCATTTTTTCAATAATTTATCTCATTTTTTCCTATGTCACTTTATTTTGCCTATAAATGAAAAAAAAAATGTCGCTTTAATTTCTCGAATTCTTGGCCTTTCTTGTCCCCACTTGACACCTCTTGTCACTAATTAAGTATAAATTTCTATAGGAAATATTTTGTTATAGTTTGCCAAACAATGCGACATTGAGTCACGGTAAGATAGCTACTTGTTGCAGTTTGTGTTAAAGCTTCCTGGTTCAATCATAATACGGAGTATCAGAAGTACCTGTAAAATCCGAAACGAACTCAATATAACATCAAACGAAACGAAGAACGAAATCGAAAGAAATGAAATATAACAGAACCAATCAAACCAGATCCATTATTTTAATATAGAAATTGAAACATGTCCCAATAATCATTATAATTAATAGGATTTTAGGCTATGCCAATGATGGACGGAGCACTTGTGCAATCGTCTACTTCCGTCAAAATATTTTAGCCATTCATAGTTCTGGTCTTGCATTCTACATACATTTGTGTAGGTCGCTGACGCTCCGTTCAAACAATTAATTGTGTTTTGGGTAGGAAGGAAAAACTATTTGAAAATAATATACGTTGTGAAGTGGCTCAGTTAAACGTACATAAGAATAATGAATAAGTTAACAATAGCCACATTTAAAGGGAAAAAGGGAACTACATACGACTACATTCAAGTTACCTATTCATTTTTAAATGCATAATAAACCATTTGATGTTTAACTAGAAATGAAAACCCAGCGAGATTGTAAATAGTCTTCAATCATAGAAAAGGAATAATAAAAGGTATGCCGAATACTAATTGGGAAAACTGTCTTATGCAGGCCTTGAGGCCTATATCTACCTCCTTAAATTTGAATTATTGAACAGACAGTTTCGACCTGGAGGTCGATAAACTGAATTTCGACCTGAAAATTTAAAAACTGGGAATGGTCAACTAGTAGTTTGTAGTTCAATTATGGGCTATATCGGAGTGTTCCATGTAAACCAATATCGAACCTGAACATTAGGCAAACTGGCACGCTACTATGATGCATGATAATGCATTTTAGTGTGTGTATTTTTAAATATCTTTCATAATCAGAATGGTGAATTTAAGAAAAATAGAACGATGAATTTAATATTAACCATTTATAACAATAAGCTTATGTTAAGGTTTGAATTCGATTCCCGTACTTCCCCTTTATTCCATATTTTTGCAATACGACGAATATTTGAGACGATAAAACGATCGATAAAGATTGATTCAGTACATGAGTACTTTGATTCTACACCATGAATCACGTCTACCATTGACAGTGTCTGAATTCTACGTGGATTGGTACTTGAATATATATGTATTAAATAATTGTTATACATGAATTTAACGAGTGTACACTGTATGTGACAGACCTCATTCTGTTTTCAAAAAACAAACAAACTAGTCTAAGTCTTAAAGTTTGACCCTTGACATATTTATCAACAATTATGATGTCACCGTATAGATTGTAAAGGGGGGATGTATTTGATATAGTTATTATGTAGATCGTATGCATATATGATCCGTACTTGAATTTGATAGATTATTAGTTGTTTATAATCTAGAAGGGGGATGTTTTGTTTATATGTTATCAATCACTCATCATATCATTCGTCATTCATTCATATTCATCATGACGTACATGTATTTGTAATCATCATGACGTACATTTAATCAATACGACATGAACTATATTTTGACTTTATACAGTATCGACATTCCCGCGCCACGGGCACTGCATGTCTTACTAACAAAATATTATAAAATCAATAACAATTGAAAATTTGCTCACTCCACAATAGTCGACGGAGGACGCAAGTCGCCGTTCAGACGAATAAAGTTAAATTACCAGGACGACTTTTTATGCAGCCATAATACAAATATTTTGCCGATGTCCCGGCCCTTGTATTTTGACCTGCGACAAATGAAAATACAAGGGCCGGGACATCGGCAAAATATTAAAAAATAACATATAAACAAAACATCCCCCTTCTAGATTATAAACAACTAATAATCTATCAAATTCAAGTACGGATCATATATGCATACGATCTACATAATAACTATATCAAATACATCCCCCCTTTACAATCTATACGGTGACATACATAATAAAATACGGACAATATAAGAAGACGGTACAATGAACTGAAGTAAATGCTGAATGGAAAAGTAAATCTTACTCTTTACTGGTCAGTATTCCCAATTAACACAAAGTTAACTTATTTGAACGTTAGCGAGGAAAACGCCCTGTTGGTTTAGTATGGAATGTTATCTTTTTACTTCCTGGTATAACCAGATTACACACGATTAGTTATGGAAGCTCATAGGGTACACCCGATTCCTAGTTTTTTTCTCAAAATAAGTCAGAATAATTGGTTAAAACTCGTCTTGTCGACATTTCAAAGGTCAGAATGTTGTTTAATAAACAAACATGTCGACTTTTATCATCAATTATTTCTCGTTTTTTTCCTAGTTCAAATGATCGAAGTGTGTGCATTATGCATGTATCATGGCGGCTTATTTTTTGTCAACTTTGTAAACCACATGTCCAGTTCAAATGATCGAAGTGTGTGCATTATGCATGTATCATGGCGGCTTGTTTTTTGTCAACTTTGTTAACCACATGTCCACATGTTATATTTCAATACACATTTACGCATGCGCAATCACGAATGTCGAACGCCTATCAGATCGTTATTTGCATCGGCTAGTTCTACTTCGCATCAACAAATAATTTGCTGAAAGATAATTTATTTGAACAAAATACAACTTACTAAGCTAATATAATATTATTTCCACATAAAACACAATATTAATGCTACAGGCGTATGCTTTTCTCCCACAGGCGTATGCAGTCGTATTTAAGTAGGACCGGATATATCTGCCAATCAAAATCGAGCTACGTAAAGGACTTCGTCGACATTAAAATGATATTTTTTAAATAATACTTCACTTGAGAAATAATTTCTTAAATTGTTTTTTTAATTAAATCATTCAAAGAAATACTCTCTTCAAACTATTTTAATTCAGTTTCATTTTAAATTTACGATTTAATCTCGAAAATGCCCGTATGTGAATACGATCAACGGCGGAATGCTTGAAAAAGAAGTGCAACGAGAAAACAATGACATCTTGGTAGGTATCTGTCGGAGAAGAAGCGAAGTTATATACCAAGAAGAGAAACATACAACGACAATATTACCATGATGCTTGAAGCGGAATTCTGACGGAGGTGTCAACAAATTAAATCCGCACACGGTTACTGTAGTCTGTACACAGGTTAATTTATAGCACGCCCGAACTTCGTCAAGTTCATGAAGTTTTTCACAAAATCAAATTCAAATTCTAATATTGGGTAGACATTGCCTAAATCAGCGAGCACCGTGAGCTTTACTATATATGTACCGTCTGTGCGAGACTCGTAAAAATATTAAAGGACGTTACAATGATTTTTTTTTTTTTTTTTTTTTTGGGGGGGGGGTCGACCCGATGAAAATGTTTGCTTCGCAAGTTCAATATTTTTATTAACATTTAAGCAGCAAGCAAAATCAATATCTCTATTTGAACAAAAAAAAAACTGTCTTGTTAATATATGGGGGATTTTTTTTCAATAAATGAGTAACTTGAACATTCCCCCCCCCAAAAAAAAAAATTCCAACCCCATACCCACCTTTCCCCTCACTCACAAAATGGTCAATAACTTTACAGCACTTTGCAATACTTTACATTTTTTATCCCTTTAGGGCATATCTAACAACATCAATTTTAGTTTCAATCTGAACAAATACCGGAAATATTACAGTTCTCCATGTATGGTGGGAATATTTTACATTTGACATAAACAAAGTTCAGATGACAGCTGCAAATTCCAAACAAGAAAATTATTGCCTTTCCTATCTTAGAAAGGCTATGCAGCGATATTGATAATATAATCGGAGTTATATTTTTTCCGAGGCGGGTTAGGTTCTTGACAACAACAACAACGGAACAGCGGAGATACACGTACGTACATCCTTGTGTTTCCCGAAGTTTTTATAAACATAGCATTCACTTCTTTAAATAATTAAAACAAATTAGAAAAAGACTTGAAAACTATCAGAAAAGATGAATTTATTTCTACTGACACGTAATCTTAACCCATATTTTCTTATTTGTTTGATTGAAGGAAATGACGTATTTTCGCCGTAAGGACAGTCACTTTTTGTTACTTTTGGGACATGATTTTTTTTTGTTAGTGTATTGAAGAACCTTAAGGGAAATTTAGAAAGTACACATAATAACCGTAGAGCTCGCGGCACTTGTTAATCATTGATTATTATGGACAAATGCATTTTGGCTTTAGAAATAATAAATGGGTGATTTGTAATTTAAGTAACGTAAATTTCTCGACAAATTCTCCATGACAATCAAATACTGAATGGCAGTTTCTCAGTACTTCATTACATAGTGAAACCCAACAATTTAATTTCATACATTCATTCTTTTTAAGGTATGGGTTGCAGTATACAGAAATGGTGATTTTTTTACTTGTAAACATTGAGGTTTTGAGAGTATAATTGTACCCACAAAGATAATCAAAGATAATGAATGGTGAGTTGCAGACTGTTATTGTCCAGTCTGCAAAATTAACAAGATTACTTAAATAATACTGGTCAAAAACTAATAATGGAAGTGGTAACATACATACTGTATGTGTGGTATATATTTCATGCATTCCAAAGAAAGATGTTGGCATTTTCTCATGTAAATTCTGGATTGTGATGGGTATACAATACTGAATATTTCTTTAATTACCCTTAAGAACTCCTTCATTTTTATTTGTTGTGTGGAACATTCTCATGCTATTGACTGCTTCCTCACTAAGTATCGTTTTCAGTAGTTCTAGCAGTATAATTTCATCAACTTCATCTATTTTCAGCACAGTGATGTTGTAAGTGCTGAGGTAAAAGGATCTGGTCCACCAGTTATCACTGACTGTACCTTTGCATACCACGGACTCCTTAAGGCAAGATGAACAGTCTCCACCATAACACTGGACTGTAGTTGAAAGGATGGTAGGTAATTTTTTACATACTTTTTCTGTGTCCTTGTTATATTCATTCATTAACTGGTTCAGTATCATGGAACTGCGACACTTCAAGTCCAGGCTAAACATTTTCTTCAAGTCTTTGTTCTCTTCTTTAGTTTGTGCATGAAACATGGTCTCACTAAACTCAGCTCGCATTCCCGCTCGGAATTCATGTTGGCTTAGATGTACTGGGTCAACCACATAGGATACAGTACATGCATGGCATCTTCTACTCCTTTAGCGGAACGTGCATCTCCATCTGTTGTGGCATAACGGATAAGCATACCTTGCAGTGCAAGCTGATTTCTAATTTCTTTTCCCATGGAATAATATGATATTGGTATAGTTCTATGAAGGGTAGCAGTACAGCCTTCATGGCCTGGGCACTCTGCATCAAATCCCTTTCCTCTGAGCCAAGCTCCCTTCCAATGTAGCTGGTTTAGTGAAGATGTTGTGACTACAAACTTCCATGGAGTATTTTGTTCAATCGTAAGCATCTGTGCCTGTGATGCATTTAACCCTGGTTTCTTCCTGCTGGACCTTGTTGCAGTTGGGTACCTGCCATCTACGGTCACATCTATCACATTTTCTGGTTGTCCCTTCTTTTTGTTGTATGCCTTCACTTGTTCAACCTTATCTTTCATGTCGTCCTTGTTCTGCTTTACCATATCTTCGGTCGGTGTTTCTCTGCATACCACTCTTGCATGGAGGTGGAACACTTACACGCGCTAAAATCTCCTGGGTCTTGGTGCTTCCTATTGGACTATCTAGTCCTGCTGAAACTAGTGCAATGTTAGTACCGGCTGGATTTGGCCCTGGCTTGTTGTTTTCAACTTCTGAGTACAACTTTGCTAGTGCTGGAGTCGCAAACCAACAGTTTGCACACCGAACTCTGTACATGATACAGGCACCCCATTTTCTGTCACTATGTGGCTCCATCCATGGCCTCTTGCAAGTTTTTGGTGTTTCCCTGTGCTGTTGGTACGCCAAGTTGAACATGTCAAACATCTTTTCACTCTCAATAATATGAGAATTATTTGATGTCACCTTTTCTTTGTCTGCTTTCAGGAACCGTGGCCGCAGGATCATACTGGATTTAATCACACCACTTCCATCTTCTTTTACCACCTGTGAGCTGTCATTCCTGGATACAGAATCAGCTTTGATGTCGTCTTGTTGGTGATCTTGCAGATTCATTCGGATGTAAGCTTTTGACTCTTCTTCATCTGATAAAACTGCATTCTCAAAAACGAGACCTTTCGACCATGGAGTATGACCTTTCTTGAACCATCCAGGATTACTAACCTTGTGGCTTCCTGCTAGACCAGTTTTGCCTTTGTTGTGTGGAGTATTACCATCAGTAAACATATTTGAATCTTCTTCTTGTATGGTTCCGCAACAAAATTTGGTATGATTTTAGTCTCAAAAGGGCTACTATTTATACGTTTTGGTTCTTTTGATAGTTTAGGTGAGAATTTCTAGATGCTGACAATGTTTACTTAGTTCTAATAAGGCTCAGGGTGCAGTCTTTCACTCATTAGATCAGATAATTTGATCCTAATAGGATACTAGATCGCCCCCTGAGCGATGGGGGGTTTTCAAAGAATCATCAAAAGAAAGCCAATATGGTGGTTTAATTCCATATTATTGATAACAAATATTTGATTTGGGATTGTTTTTGTACTTTTTAAGTAGATACTAGTAAAAAAAATAAAATGCCTTTAGAAAAAAAAAATGAAATTGACCATTTTTGCACCACTATATTATAATTTTCGTTCTTTGAGACCCAAATGTGATAAATCAATTTTGTTTTCTTTAAAATGTGAAGAAAAAAACTTGCTGTGATGAAAATTTCCTAAAATACCTGTGTAATTATTCAAAAATTTTCTTATCTGAAGAACTTTATGTATGAGTATGCAACCCTGAGCCTTTAGATTATTGGTCATATCGGCACCTGTAGAAAATAATTATTTACACAAATACTTTTCAACTTATCAAGAATCTGTAAATTGGGGCTGTTTTCTGAATCATTAAAGTAATTTATAATATTTTTTTTTTCTATTTTTTTGATGAAGTAGAAGTATTTTTAATTTTAGCTTCATTTGATTCAATTCTATTTTTTTCCATATTTGGAATTTGAAAAAAAAAATTAGACCACTTTGAAACTATTCTGATAAAAGAAAATTTGTAATTCAAATACTATAATTATCCAAGAGAAAAAAACACTTTAGTTTGTGAAAATATCTCAAAAAGTAAAAAAGTTATTGCGATATTGAAAAAAGTGGTCATATCTAACTTTTTGAATTTTTCAGATAAGAAAGAAGAGCTGAAAACAGTTTTGGGTAGCTGTCTTTGGAGCTGGTTTGTGGACATGATAATGGACCGATTTGATCGAAACTTTGCAGAATGATTGGAAATATGATGAAATAACAGAAGATTGTTTTTTATTACAATATTTTAACTTTAGCGCATCTAATAGAGAGGTATGTTTGCATACAAAAACAGCTGATATGGCTACATTTTCGTATTGGTGAGTATTGTTTTGTTTCATATGTGTAGTAGAGGTACAGTACTATTGAAATATATCAAATTTACTATATTTTGAGGAAATTTTGCATATTTTAGCCATTTTTCAAAAGATAGGGGTTGGATATCTCAAATATGGACTTTTTTTTGTGGTTTTGAGGGGTACCAAATCCTCTTTTTGAGAAATATTCCTACTCAATCTTGCTTGAAAAAGCTAGAGGAAAAATGTGCCCTTGGGCTAAATGGAGAGTGTTTTATTTGGACAGGGTCATGTACACCAAATGGCAAATATGGGGTCATAAATTGTAGATTTCCTGGTGCCATTGGGTGGAAATTATTTTATGTGCACAGGCTTGCATACATGATACAGCATAGGGCTGCACAGTTAGCAGCTGTTGATGTATCACACCTGTGCCACAATACCAAATGCATAAATGTAGCCCATCTGGTGTTGGAACCACATGGTTTCAACAACAGTAGGCAAACGTGTGTCGAAAGGGGAATGTATAGGTCACATTGCCCCTTTTCCGCCCTGTTTAGTGCACCTTAAGATGCCAGATAATAATTTAGGTATTTTAATGGATTTAAAAGAAAATGGGCAGGGGAAAGTGTTCATTTATTCATTAAATTTCATTTTATTCGTATCAATATAAGAAATCTTTTTGAAAGATTTGGGTGGTCCTTAAAAGGACCTTTGATTTTTTTTAAGCTGTCTGTCTTTTACTTAGGCATCTTCTTCTTGCAGTATGCATCATGCATCAGCTCATCTGGTACAGGATCTAGTTGCCCTTTTACATAGTCTGGTCTCTTTTTGTGGAGCTCTTTATGAATCTTGTGTTCCTCCAGTCTGACAGCTGCCTGTTGTAACCTCCTTGTCTTTACTTCAGGTTTCTGCTCACAAGTCCTTTTGTAAGTATACTCTCTGTCCATTTTATCAAAGAATGTCTCACAGTCTTCAGACACTTTAATGTTCAACTCTTTGCTTTTCATCTTGGCTGATGTACCAGGTCTGTTGTTGGTCCTGTGTATTGCAGAATGAAGTCTGCCTTCCATGTTTTTTCCATGAGTTACATTTTTTGGTAAACTCACACTCAATGCACGATGGACTCCTTCATTTTTATTTGTTGTGTGGAACATTCTCATGCTACTGACTGCTTCCTCACTAAGTATCATTTTCAGTAGTTCTAGCAGTATAATTTCATCAATTTCATCTATTTTCAGCACAGTGATGTTGTAAGTGCTGAGGTAAAAGGATCTGGTCCACCAGTTATCACTGACTGTACCTTTGCATACCACAGACTCCTTAAGGCAAGATGACGGTCTCCACCATAACACTGGACTGTAGTTGAAAGGATGGTAGGTAATTTTTTACATACTTTTCTGTGTCCTTGTTATATTCATTCATTAACTGGTTCAGTATCATGGAACTGCGACACTTCAAGTCCAGGCTAAACATTTTCTTCAAGTCTTTGTTCTCTTCTTTAGTTTGTGCATGAAACATGGTCTCACTAAACTCAGCTCGCATTCCCACTCGGAATTCATGTTGGCTTAGATGTACTGGGTCAGCCAGTCTCTGCACTTCCCACATAGGATACAGTACATGTATGGCATCTTCTACTCCTTTAGCGGAACGTGCATCTCCATCTGTTGTGGCATAACGGATAAGCATACCTTGCAGTGCAAGCTGATTTCCAATTTTTTTTTCCCATGGCATATTCTGATATCGGTATAGTTCTATGAATGGTAGCAGTACAGCCTTCATGGCCTGGGCACTCTGCATCAAATCCCTTTCCTCTGAGCCAAGCTCCCTTCCAACGTAGCTGGTTTAGTGAAGATGCTGCGACTACAAACTTCCATGGAGTATTTTGTTCAATCGTAAGCATCTGTGCCTGTGATGCATTTAACCCTGGTTTCTTCCTGCTGGACCTTGTTGCAGTTGGGTACCTGCCATCTACGGTCACATCTATCACATTTTCTGGTTGTCCCTTCTTTTTGTTGTATGCCTTCACTTGTTCAACCTTATCTTTCATGTCGTCCTTGTTCAGCTTTACCATAACTTCGGTCGGTGTTTCTCTGCATACCACTCTTGCATGGAGGTGGAACACTTACACGCGCTAAAATCTCCTGGGTCTTGGTGCTTCCTATTGGACTATCTAGTCCTGCTGAAACTAGTGCAATGTTAGTACCGGCTGGATTTGGCCCTGGCTTGTTGTTTTCAACTTCTGAGTACAACTTTGCTAGTGTTGGAGTCGCAAACCAACAGTTTGCACACCGAACTCTGTACATGATACAGGCACCCCATTTTCTGTCACTATGTGGCTCCATCCATGGCCTCTTGCAAGTTTTTGGTGTTTCCCTGTGCTGTTGGTACGCCAAGTTGAACATGTCAAACATCTTTTCACTCTCAATAATATGAGAATTATTTGATGTCACCTTTTCTTTGTCTGCTTTCAGGAACCGTGGCCGCAGGATCATACTGGATTTAATCACACCACTTCCATCTTCTTTTACCACCTGTGCGCTGTCAGTCCTGGATACAAAATCAGCTTTGATGTCGTCTTGTTGGTGATCTTGCAGATTCATTCGGATGTAAGCTTTTGACTCTTCTTCATCTGATGAAACTGCATTCTCAAAAACGAGACCTTTCGACCATGGAGTATGACCTTTCTTGAAACATCCAGGATTACTAACCTTGTGGCTTCCTGCTAGACCAGTTTTGCCTTTGTTGTGTGGAGTATTACCATCAGTAAACATATTTGAATCTTCTTCTTGTATGGTTCCGCAACAAAATTTGGTATGATTTTAGTCTCAAAAGGGCTACTATTTATATGTTTTGGTCCTTTTGATAGTTTAGGTGAGAATTTCTAGATGCTGACAATGTTTACTTAGTTCTAATAAGGCTCAGGGTGCAGTCTTTTACTCATTAGATCAGATAATTTGATCCTAATAGGATACTAGATTGCCCCCTGAGTGATGGGGGGTTTTCAAAGAACCATCAAAAGAAAGCCAATATGGTGGTTTAATTCCATATTATTGATAACAAATATTTGATTTGGGATTGTTTTTGTACTTTTTAAGTAGATACTAGTAAAAAAATTAAAATGCCTTTAGAAAAAAAAAATGAAATTGACCATTTTTGCACCACTATATTATAATTTTCGTTCTTTGAGACCCAAATGTGATAAATCAATTTTGTTTTCTTTAAAATGTGAAGAAAAAAACTTGCTGTGATGAACATTTCCTAAAATACCTGTGTAATTATTCAAAAATTTTCTTATCTGAAGAACTTTATGTATGAGTATGCAACCCTGAGCCTTTAGATTATTGGTCATATCGGCACCTGTAGAAAATAATTATTTACACAAATACTTTTCAACTTATCAAGAATCTGTAAATTGGGACTGTTTTCTGAATCATTAAAGTAATTTATAATATTTTTTTCTATTTTTTTGATGAAGTAGAAATATTTTTAATTTTAGCTTCATTTGATTCAATTCTTTATTTTTCCATATTTGGAATTTGAAAAAAAAATTAGACCTCTTTGAAACTATTCTGATAAAAGAAAATTTGTAATTCAAATACTATAATTATCCAAGAGAAAAAAACACTTTAGTTTGTGAAAATATCTCAAAAAGTAAAAAAGTTATTGCAATATTGAAAAAAGTGGTCATATCTAACTTTTTGAATTTTTCAAATAAGAAAGAAGAGCTGAAAACAGTTTTGGGTAGCTGTCTTTGAAGCTGGTTTGTGGACATGATAATGGACCGATTTGATCAAAACTTTGTAGAATGATTGGAAATATGATGAAAAAACAGAAGATTGTTTTTTATTACAATATTTTAACTTTAGCGCATCTAATAGAGAGGTATGTTTGCATACAAAAACAGCTGATATGGCTACATTTTCGTATTGGTGAGTATTGTTATGTTTCATATGTGTAGTAGAGGTACAGTACTATTGAAATATATCAAATTTACTATATTTTGAGGAAATTTTGCATATTTTAGCCATATTTCAAAAGATAGGGGTTGGATATCTCAAATATGGACTTTTTTGTGGTTTTGAGGGGTACCAAATCCTCTTTTTGAGAAATATTCCTACTCAATCTTGCTTGAAAAAGCTAGAGGAAAAATGTGCCCTTGGACTAAATGGAGAGTGTTTTATTTGGACAGGGTCATGTACACCAAATGGCAAATAAGGGGTCATAAATTGTAGATTTCCTGGTGCCATCGGGTGGAAATTATTATATGTGCACAGGCTTGCATACATGATACAGCATAGGGCTGCACAGTTAGCAGCTGTTGATGTATCACACCTGTGCCACAATACCAAATGCATACATGTAGCCCATCTGGTGTTGGAAACACATGGTTTCAACAACAGTAGGCAAACGTGTGTCGAAAGGGGAATGTATAGGTCACATTGCCCCTTTTCCGCCCTGTTTAGTGCACCTGAAGATGCCAGATAATAATTTAGGTATTTTAATGGATTTAAAAGAAAATGGGCAGGGGAAAGTGTTCATTTATTCATTAAATTTCATTTTATTCGTATCAATATAAGAAATCTTTTTGAAAGATTTGGGTGGTCCTTAAAAGGACCTCTGATTTTTTTTAAGCTGTCTGTCTTTTACTTAGGCATCTTCTTCTTGCAGTATGCATCATGCATCAGCTCATCTGGTACAGGATCTAGTTGCCCTTTTACATAGTCTGGTCTCTTTTTGTGGAGCTCTTTATAAATCTTGTATTCCTCCAGTCTGACAGCTGCCTGTTGTAACCTCCTTGTCTTTACTTCAGGTTTCTGCTCACAAGTCCTTTTGTAAGTATACTCTCTGTCCATTTTATCAAAGAATGTCTCACAGTCTTCAGACACTTTAATGTTCAACTCTTTGCTTTTCATCTTGGCTGATGTACCAGGTCTGTTGTTGGTCCTGTGTATTGCAGAATGAAGTCTGCCTTCCATGTTTTTTCCATGAGTTACATTTTTTGGTAAACTCACACTCAATGCACGATGGACTCCTTCATTTTTATTTGTTGTGTGGAACATTCTCATGCTACTGACTGCTTCCTCACTAAGTATCATTTTCAGTAGTTCTAGCAGTATAATTTCATCAATTTCATCTATTTTCAGCACAGTGATGTTGTAAGTGCTGAGGTAAAAGGATCTGGTCCACCAGTTATCACTGACTGTACCTTTGCATACCACAGACTCCTTAAGGCAAGATGAACAGTCTCCACCATAACACTGGACTGTAGTTGAAAGGATGGTAGGTAATTTTTTACATACTTTTCTGTGTCCTTGTTATATTCATTCATTAACTGGTTCAGTATCATGGAACTGCGACACTTCAAGTCCAGGCTAAACATTTTCTTCAAGTCTTTGTTCTCTTCTTTAGTTTGTGCATGAAACATGGTCTCACTAAACTCAGCTCGCATTCCCACTCGGAATTCATGTTGGCTTAGATGTACTGGGTCAGCCAGTCTCTGCACTTCCCACATAGGATACAGTACATGTATGGCATCTTCTACTCCTTTAGCGGAACGTGCATCTCCATCTGTTGTGGCATAACGGATAAGCATACCTTGCAGTGCAAGCTGATTTCCAATTTTTTTTTCCCATGGCATATTCTGATATCGGTATAGTTCTATGAATGGTAGCAGTACAGCCTTCATGGCCTGGGCACTCTGCATCAAATCCCTTTCCTCTGAGCCAAGCTCCCTTCCAACGTAGCTGGTTTAGTGAAGATGCTGCGACTACAAACTTCCATGGAGTATTTTGTTCAATCGTAAGCATCTGTGCCTGTGATGCATTTAACCCTGGTTTCTTCCTGCTGGACCTTGTTGCAGTTGGGTACCTGCCATCTACGGTCACATCTATCACATTTTCTGGTTGTCCCTTCTTTTTGTTGTATGCCTTCACTTGTTCAACCTTATCTTTCATGTCGTCCTTGTTCAGCTTTACCATAACTTCGGTCGGTGTTTCTCTGCATACCACTCTTGCATGGAGGTGGAACACTTACACGCGCTAAAATCTCCTGGGTCTTGGTGCTTCCTATTGGACTATCTAGTCCTGCTGAAACTAGTGCAATGTTAGTACCGGCTGGATTTGGCCCTGGCTTGTTGTTTTCAACTTCTGAGTACAACTTTGCTAGTGTTGGAGTCGCAAACCAACAGTTTGCACACCGAACTCTGTACATGATACAGGCACCCCATTTTCTGTCACTATGTGGCTCCATCCATGGCCTCTTGCAAGTTTTTGGTGTTTCCCTGTGCTGTTGGTACGCCAAGTTGAACATGTCAAACATCTTTTCACTCTCAATAATATGAGAATTATTTGATGTCACCTTTTCTTTGTCTGCTTTCAGGAACCGTGGCCGCAGGATCATACTGGATTTAATCACACCACTTCCATCTTCTTTTACCACCTGTGCGCTGTCAGTCCTGGATACAAAATCAGCTTTGATGTCGTCTTGTTGGTGATCTTGCAGATTCATTCGGATGTAAGCTTTTGACTCTTCTTCATCTGATGAAACTGCATTCTCAAAAACGAGACCTTTCGACCATGGAGTATGACCTTTCTTGAAACATCCAGGATTACTAACCTTGTGGCTTCCTGCTAGACCAGTTTTGCCTTTGTTGTGTGGAGTATTACCATCAGTAAACATATTTGAATCTTCTTCTTGTATGGTTCCGCAACAAAATTTGGTATGATTTTAGTCTCAAAAGGGCTACTATTTATATGTTTTGGTCCTTTTGATAGTTTAGGTGAGAATTTCTAGATGCTGACAATGTTTACTTAGTTCTAATAAGGCTCAGGGTGCAGTCTTTTACTCATTAGATCAGATAATTTGATCCTAATAGGATACTAGATTGCCCCCTGAGTGATGGGGGGTTTTCAAAGAACCATCAAAAGAAAGCCAATATGGTGGTTTAATTCCATATTATTGATAACAAATATTTGATTTGGGATTGTTTTTGTACTTTTTAAGTAGATACTAGTAAAAAAAATAAAATGCCTTTAGAAAAAAAAAAATGAAATTGACCATTTTTGCACCACTATATTATAATTTTCGTTCTTTGAGACCCAAATGTGATAAATCAATTTTGTTTTCTTTAAAATGTGAAGAAAAAAACTTGCTGTGATGAACATTTCCTAAAATACCTGTGTAATTATTCAAAAATTTTCTTATCTGAAGAACTTTATGTATGAGTATGCAACCCTGAGCCTTTAGATTATTGGTCATATCGGCACCTGTAGAAAATAATTATTTACACAAATACTTTTCAACTTATCAAGAATCTGTAAATTGGGACTGTTTTCTGAATCATTAAAGTAATTTATAATATTTTTTTCTATTTTTTTGATGAAGTAGAAATATTTTTAATTTTAGCTTCATTTGATTCAATTCTTTATTTTTCCATATTTGGAATTTGAAAAAAAAATTAGACCTCTTTGAAACTATTCTGATAAAAGAAAATTTGTAATTCAAATACTATAATTATCCAAGAGAAAAAAACACTTTAGTTTGTGAAAATATCTCAAAAAGTAAAAAAGTTATTGCAATATTGAAAAAAGTGGTCATATCTAACTTTTTGAATTTTTCAAATAAGAAAGAAGAGCTGAAAACAGTTTTGGGTAGCTGTCTTTGAAGCTGGTTTGTGGACATGATAATGGACCGATTTGATCAAAACTTTGTAGAATGATTGGAAATATGATGAAAAAACAGAAGATTGTTTTTTATTACAATATTTTAACTTTAGCGCATCTAATAGAGAGGTATGTTTGCATACAAAAACAGCTGATATGGCTACATTTTCGTATTGGTGAGTATTGTTATGTTTCATATGTGTAGTAGAGGTACAGTACTATTGAAATATATCAAATTTACTATATTTTGAGGAAATTTTGCATATTTTAGCCATATTTCAAAAGATAGGGGTTGGATATCTCAAATATGGACTTTTTTGTGGTTTTGAGGGGTACCAAATCCTCTTTTTGAGAAATATTCCTACTCAATCTTGCTTGAAAAAGCTAGAGGAAAAATGTGCCCTTGGACTAAATGGAGAGTGTTTTATTTGGACAGGGTCATGTACACCAAATGGCAAATAAGGGGTCATAAATTGTAGATTTCCTGGTGCCATCGGGTGGAAATTATTATATGTGCACAGGCTTGCATACATGATACAGCATAGGGCTGCACAGTTAGCAGCTGTTGATGTATCACACCTGTGCCACAATACCAAATGCATACATGTAGCCCATCTGGTGTTGGAAACACATGGTTTCAACAACAGTATGCAAACGTGTGTCGAAAGGGGAATGTATAGGTCACATTGCCCCTTTTCCGCCCTGTTTAGTGCACCTGAAGATGCCAGATAATAATTTAGGTATTTTAATGGATTTAAAAGAAAATGGGCAGGGGAAAGTGTTCATTTATTCATTAAATTTCATTTTATTCGTATCAATATAAGAAATCTTTTTGAAAGATTTGGGTGGTCCTTAAAAGGACCTCTGATTTTTTTTAAGCTGTCTGTCTTTTACTTAGGCATCTTCTTCTTGCAGTATGCATCATGCATCAGCTCATCTGGTACAGGATCTAGTTGCCCTTTTACATAGTCTGGTCTCTTTTTGTGGAGCTCTTTATAAATCTTGTATTCCTCCAGTCTGACAGCTGCCTGTTGTAACCTCCTTGTCTTTACTTCAGGTTTCTGCTCATAAGTCCTTTTGTAAGTATACTCTCTGTCCATTTTATCAAAGAAGGTCTCACAGTCTTCAGACACTTTAATGTTCAACTCTTTGCTTTCCATCTTGGCTGATGTACCAGGTCTGTTGTTGGTCCTGTGTATTGCAGAATGAAGTCTGCCTTCCATGTTTTTTCCATGAGTTACATTTTTTGGTAAACTCACACTCAATGCACGATGAACTCCTTCATTTTTATTTGTTGTGTGGAACATTCTCATGCTATTGACTGCTTCCTCACTAAGTATCATTTTCAGTAGTTCTAGCAGTATAATTTCATCAATTTCATCGATTTTCAGCACAGTGATGTTGTAAGTGCTGAGGTAAAAGGATCTGGTCCACCAGTTATCACTGACTGTACCTTTGCATACCACAGACTCCTTAAGACAAGATGCTCCTAATTGAATTATGGTCAAAGGGAGACTATTCAATTTGAACAGTCTATGCAAGTCCATGGTCAATGGACATAATATAGTCTTTTGACTTAAGAATTTTTTTAACACAGTTCAAGTAAACACCTAGGCATTGTCTGGACAAATAATTTTGCAAGATTTATGAGCTTAGCTCATAATCCCTGGGAAGCTCATAATTCCTGTTCAGGCAAACAAATAACCACATAAACCTCAATTCTTTGGCCAACTCAGAAAGGATTAATTCGGACTGCCTCTTGTCTTTACCATCAGAAGACTCCAGGTTGGCAGAAGTTTTTATAAAAGGCGGGAAAATCCATGATGAACATCAATTAAGAAATGTAAGTATGAACTAATTAATTTTTAAGATATATCCTGGACTTTAGTTGTTATAGCTTAAACCTTAGGTAGTTAAGGGTCCCAAAATTAACAGCTTAATTACATATGTACACAGGAAATAACTCTTTGTCTAGATGTACACAATGGAGGAGACATGTGAATGTGAACCTACATATTCATATTGCTTATCTTAATACTATGTTATATTGTTAAACACTACAGTAGTAATAATAACTTGCCATTTCATTCAGGAAGTATTTTAGAGTGGACACAATTATTTCAATCAAGAGTAAGTTTTTTTATTAACAAAAACTGAAAATGTTGTGTTCTTTAATTTGACCACATAATTTACTTCTTTCAACCTCATATATCATTGGGAAGCATTTGAGTAATAATGTGCTTTTGGACAGGACAGGAAATGTGACATAATTTTAATTATGTTACTCAAGTGGCTGGTCTATTTTGAGTCACATCAGGCTTTTATCCAAGTTTTGTCTTTCCTGTTGTGTAAAAACATCACTGGCAAACTGTTGATGGAAATGAGAGATTATCGAGACTATTTTGGAGTTGAATTTGAAAAACTTGAAGATGTGGTTTCTGTGACATCATTTTGTTGTCTAAATGGAATTAATTTCAATTGCGATCAGGTAAATAACATATTTTCTTTGCAAATAGAATAATGGAAAGCTACAGCAAAAAGATTATTACTTTAAGATATACATGTATATATATATACATATATATGTACAATATTAGGTCTATATCAGAAAATATAAGGTTTTTTTGTATGAGGCTTAGAATCTGGGAAATGGCCTGTTTCATGCTGAATACAGAAAGCATATTTCAAGTCTTTGATCTTACATTGACTATACAATGACAGCTATTTAAATTGTTACATAAATTTCAAAGTATGAAACTTTCAAAAAAAGTAATTCATGATGAAACTGACAATACACATACTATCTTTTTTCACTGTATCTTCAGGAAATAAAAATTACTAGTTGCAATATAAAAACTTGTTGCAATCAACTGTTTTATCATACCAAAACAGTTGTCAAATATATTAAAGCTTTATTCATATAATAGACGAATAACTTGTCCTGTCATCCTAATGCATTAAGATCAGGCCGATAATATAGCTTCGGCAAAAAAAAAATTGAAAGGTGTCTCCAAATACATTGGTGTTTTTCAAGAAACTCAATTCTTCGAACTTTTGTAACAATTTGAATTTAAATTGATCATATACGCATCATTAAGGAATTGTAGGATAAAAACAATACATGTACACATGTACAATGTATATTGCTGGAAAATACCAAATTCATTTGTACTTGTTGCAAAACTGGTAATTGCACTCTGCAGAGCCTTGCGATTATACTGTTTTCTAAAGTTTGTACAAATAAATTTGATATTTTTCCACAATATGAAAATGAAAAGATATGGGGTAAGTGTCAGAGAGACCACACTCCATCCATGAGGAAAACAGGAAATTTAAAAATCTATCTAGGTCTTCATGTGCATGCATTAATATCGTAATGGAAACCAAATAAGAGTCGTTGTTTTATGAGGTCTGATGTCCATTGACTATGAGTTTACTTGTCCATATTATATGAAGTTCTATGATGTCCATAGATTGTGAGTTAAGAGTTGAATGGTGATTTGAGAGTAAGCATCCGTGTCCATTGACTGTGAGTTTACTTGTCAATGATTTCCAAAGTTTTATGTTGTCCATATATATGCTTTAAGCTCAGATACTTAAAAAGCAATTTTCCCAGCCTTATTTTAGGGCCAAATATGGGCCCCTGTCCCAATGGTAAAAGGTTAGAAAATTTTCCAATTGCAGTCATGATTTTCCTAACTATTACAGCTGAAGTAAAATCTTTATTTGCCTTTTTTCGTTAACCTTATTTGTTGAAAGATGCTCTGATTTTATAGTCACAAATTAGAATTATCCTTCTTAGGGATATGGAAAATGAAAACTTCATAGTAAATTGATGATATAGTTTCAATAATCACTAAAACTTTAAGTAAAATATTCTTGAAAGTAGTGTTTTGATTCCCAAGTCAAATGTTACGTGACATTTTTCCAAATTCAAAAGGGTAGGAAAATCACATAGGTATTTAACGGTGTCAGAAGATTGTGCATGCAGATACTTTTACATACAGTTGATTTGTAATGACACAGAGTAAGTGTCCATGATTTATGAGGTCTGTATCCATAGACTGTGAGTATTGCCGATTGCATTTTCGGCAAGATATACGCATTTTGATTGGCCAATTAAAATAAATTCTCCTAAAAGAAGACAAATGAACTATATTTAGATGTAAGGGAAATCGACGATCTGACAAATTAGGTAAACGAACAATCATTGATAATTTGTAATTAATGGAGGATGCGTAGAACTAGATGAACATACTTCAACTGGAAATTTATTTATCGACATTTCACAAATTTTTATTTCAAGTAGCCGGTGTTAGTTGAGCATGTTGTTGGCCAATTTCACCAGTTGCTGTCTTCTAATGACATCCCTGACTAGATATACATAAATTTTTATTGCTAGATGCACATGCATTTGTATTGTAAAGTGAACATAATGAAGTGTCCATGATATGTGAGGTATTGTGTCCATAGACTGTGAGTTCACCTGTCCATGAACTGCGAGTTCAGATACTACTAGATATACATACATTTATATTGTAATGTGAACATAAGGAAGTGTCCATGATTTGTGAGGTATTGTGTCCATAGACTGTGAGTTTTACTTGTCATGTTTTATGTGGAAATTGACATCCAAGCAATGGTTAAATCCTAAATTTTATGAACTAAGGTAATTTGTTACTGAAGTGAAAGTTCATTTAATGTTGGCTTTTTTTAATACAACCACTTCTCATAATGTTATATCAGTTAAGCAAATAAAAATAAGGTGTCACAATTTCCAATTCATCGAAAATGTTATTCATTTGGCATCCGTTTGGCGTTTCATTCTATATAGTACAGGGTTTGAACATCAGATTTTGTCTCGCCTGCGATGAAAGTCGCAGAAGGGGAGACTTAGGTTTTGCTTTTCTGGCATTGTCATCGGCGTTGGCGTCCACATTAAACTTAACGTTAAGTTTTCTGATATGGACAGTTAAGCATGAATTACTTATGCTAGGTCAATGACATTTGGTATGCAGTTGCATTAGTATCAAATTAGATACAATGTGACATGATTTTACATGTATACCCCCGCAGTCATGGTCTATTGACTTCGAAAATTTAATGTTAACGTTAAGTTTACTGATTAGGTCAGTTTAACATGAAGGGCAATGAAATTTTTAAAGACTAAAGTTATTGTATTATTTATTCAATTTAGGGCAAATTAAAATCAAAATTGCTAGAAATAATTTTAAAACTTATATCGACCAACAGAGAAAGCGATATATAATTCTGTGATAACAGTTTATTTTTTATGATACAGTGCTTTCATTAAGAGCCAGTACCCTCTACTTTTACCTGTCTACGTTAGCGTCTGGTACCGGCAGAATAAAATAAAAGCAAAAAAAATCATGAGGAAAATTCTAGTAAATAGGTATCTAAGATTGTTCCGTCTGTAGGCTACGGGTATGTCTCCAAAATTGTGATCTTTAGTCTTTATATTGTTTATATCTATTGGTGTCTTCATCGAGGTCCGCGTGAGAATCTAATCGCTAAGGGTGCACAATACAGTTACATTAAGGCGCACTGTTTTGCACACCAAGTTAACCCGGTCAAATTTTGTAAAATTTAAAATTACAAGTTGAAATTTGGTGGATATATTGTTTAAATGTAGATAAGCATTTATACATAGACTGATGTAATATATGTTATGGTAAACAGGTGTAATTTAAATGAAAAATTGTATCCGGAACGTTTCAGTCTCCTGTCGTATTAGGTTCTCTCCTCAGCATCAGATGGCTGATTTCGCACGAACTTTTGGGACTAAAATTGTGAGAGAATGAATCAAAAAGGGTCTTATTATTTTTATCTTTTTTCACTTACTCCATGCATGCTTTCATCCTGTGGTAGTGTCTAAGTGCCTGATATTTTATAAAACATAGTATTTGGCTGTTAGTTTTGGAAAGGTGCCCCTGATTTGTACTAAAACCAGGTAATATTTTTTTTTCAATATGTTACCATGGCTACTGGATTTTATAAGAATAATCAATAAAATTTTTATAAATGACTTGAACCTCCACACACCAAGGATTTAAAAAAATATGCACTTTTTTATGACAAAACACTAGAAATTTCTGTGCGGGCTGCCTGAAAACAGCTTTATTTCAACAAAATGAGACCAAATTTTCAGAAATGACCTAACTGTATTGTACTACCTTATATAGTCTGAATTTCCTCTGACCCTGCAACCCTCCTCTTTTTTATTTGGATATTGATATGTCGGGTTGGGGTCAGAACGTTGTGCCATACAAAAAGTTGGAGATTTAGCGGTACCGCGGAATATCGCCCTTCAACCGCTTGTAACGACTTTCAAGTTGAATTTCTGCATGTCACACCTACCTTGTTCGATTCCGGAATCATTTTCCTGTATGCTGATACCAAATTTTCTCCAAAAATTACATTTATTATTGCATTTTCGATAATTTTCCACGAGAGACCCTGTTTTGTTGACATTCTGAACTGTAATAGAGAGTAGGCAGAGCTTGTTACTTTTGAAACGGAATGGTAGCGGGCACGTAATTTTTCAGCGGAATTTTGAAAAATTCTGTTAGATTCTAGTTTTAAAAATCGTTCCTGCTCCGTTCTATTACAAATATTAAAAAACGATCATTTAATATTAGAAAATGGATTTGATGTATTCAATTATATGTACTATTTTTTAATATTAGAAAATCATTTTGTAATATTAAAAAATGTGACTGATTTTGCAATATTACAAAGTGATTTTCTAATATTACAAATTAATTTTCTAATATTACAAACTCATTTTCTAATATTACATATTCAATTTGTAATATTACAAACTGTGTGATGTTTTCTAATATTAAAAAATATTTTTTAATAATATTAAAAAAATGATTTTGTAATATTAAAAATTCATTTTCTAATATTACAAAATATTGATTTTTGTCCACTTTGGCTTGCCATACACATGCAGTTGCTCTACATGTCACAGTAATAATTAGGCAATAAACAACAACAAAGTTTCATTATGATAATTATTTAATCAGCACTAGGAACCACCACATGTTATGGAATTTCATTTAATAAATGTTTAGTTTTGTTCCTATGCTTTCATTTCCATGTGTTAGTGTTCAAATTTTGTAACAAGTAAATAAAAGCCTAAGAACAAAATATGACATTTATCAAAATAAAAAAAAAATAAACAGTCAACAAAGTTTAACAGCATTAGTCTGGAAACGGATCTGGTGGGAATCAAGGGGAGCTCCTAGATTTCAGGGTTTTGAGACTAAATCAGTTATGATTCATCATATATGATATATCTTGATTTCAAATTCATATATTGAAGCAAATATTGCAGACTTAATCCCATATTTTCAAGTCAAAATTTAAATCTCAAAATGGCTGATATCCAATATCCGGGAGCTTCCAGGGGGCTTGGTCCCCGGACCCCCCACCAAGGCATTGCCCTGGACCCACTAGGGGCCTTCAGTGGCCCCTAGACCCCTTGCCAAATGTATATGGTACCTCTTACTTTCTGTTAAATTTGTTATAATTTTAAAAAATTGTCCTCTCCCTTTTTATTAGGAAATTTAGTGACAATTTTACATTGTTAGGAAAAACTATCGAAGAAGCAATTCAATCCAACTATCATCAATTAATCCAAGTTTGAAATGAAAACAATAATATATGATTTTGTAATTGATGGTCAACAAAGATTACATCCATGTAGTAAGCATTTTCTAAAATTCACAAATACATTGAAGATATTTGCCTAAACATATTTGAAATGTACTAGAAAAAAAAATTCGACTTCTAAACACAAATCTTTTAATTCAAAATAAAAAAGGCTTATTGCAAACAACAAAGTTTGCTTCCAAAACATACTGTTTGCAGAAAATAACATTTATTTCTCATGTGTATACTCACCAATAGGAACATGTAGCCATATCAGCTGTTTTTGTATGCAAACATAACTCTCTATTAGATGCGCTAGTTAAAATATTGTAATAAAAAACCATCTTCTGTTATTTCATCATATTTCCAATCATTTGCAAAATTTCGATAATGCATTTCTCGGGAATTGTGTCATTTTTTTATCTGGTGTCATTGCTTTTGCAATAATCATTCTATTTGGCTATGTGAATGTCATTTTAATAGAGCCATGTGTGTTCCAGGGCCTTGAAAGTACATGGCTATTGTTTCCTACACCAGACACGATTGGTGAAACTACATTCTGAAACTTTATCGTTTATGTAGAATGTACGTGTCTCTGAAACTGTAGGTGCCCAGAAACTAAGCGCTTTTAAATGACACGTAGGTGTCTTAATTTGGCTTAAATCTTAAGTTTCGACCTGAAAATCAAAATCTTCGAATGGCCAACAAGTAGTTTGTAGCTTAATTATGCACTTTGTCAGACAGTATCTTTTTTATTCTTTTGTTCCATAATTCATCTAGGTGTTCCAGGTTAACCGATATTTGACCTGAATATTAAGCAAACTTGCACACTGCTACGATGATCATAAATTTTGGTGTGTGTGTGTGCTTTTTTTTAATGTCCTTCGGAATCAGAGCCAATATTAACC
This sequence comes from Perna viridis, assembly GCA_037379345.1. Classification (NCBI taxonomy): domain Eukaryota; kingdom Metazoa; phylum Mollusca; class Bivalvia; order Mytilida; family Mytilidae; genus Perna; species Perna viridis. Next base: position 26,087,069 of record CM074525.1, read on the forward strand.
ATTTATAACAGTAAGCTTGTGTTAAGATACGTTTGAATTCGACCCCATATTTTCTTTTTGTCCCATATTTTTGCAATTTGACTATCATTTAAGACGTAAAAATTCAAACGATCGATATAAACGACTCGGTACATAGGTACTTCGATTTCTAAAACAATGTCTCAACTGATAATTCTGAAAAAAAAAATTACTGCTAACAAGAAAAAGTTAAAGTAGAACTTTTGTAGTTTGATATCATTTTCAGAAGTATCAGAGAGTTTCATACAGAAGAAATCAGTGTTATAAATTCAGCTGAAAATAAAGTAAAAATGTCATCAATTGTCTCGGTAATTAAGGTGCCAAAATTCGTTCGCTTTTAGTCAGAAAATATTTTTTCAAAGTAAATAGCAAAATTTCAGATATTGCTTTTATCATTTATGAAAAATCATGCAAATTCAACAAGAAACAACTTTTCAAATACTTTTTTGTTGAAAATGTGAATTTGCATAGAAACAAAGGGAAACTCCACAAATGACTCAATCCTTTTGGCACGTCTCTGTATTTTATGTACACATTAACAAAGTAATTAAGAAACATCGAAATCAATTTTGGTCAACCGAATAATTCTAGTTGCTGTTGTAATAAAAACAATAATTGTGTGTGAAAAAATATACTTATCCGTCGTACAAAAAAATGTATATGCTCATTATTCCAACTTAAACAAAAAACAGCAATTATCAACTTTTCACATTTTTTTTAAATGAGTTAAATAATTATTGGATAAGCACATAGACCAAACATTACCAAGTAAGCTTTAATGCAATTTCAAAAAAATATTAAAGTTTTCATGCGGAATAAATTGACTAAGTACATGAGAACTTATTAATTTTGGTTGAGGTATATTCAAGTAAGAAATAAGTGCTTTTCTCAGTAACAATCAGGCAGTGGACCGGATGGTGGAAAAAATACAAGTCTGTCATTTGACTTTATCTGAAATGCAGAAATGGCATTCATTTCTTATTTCAGTGTCAGTAATTTAAGGTATAAATGATCATATTAAATGCATTACAATTTCCCCATCAAAGGGGGGTAAACGGCGTTTCCCATTATTCTTTTGTAACTTTCAACTCGCTTTTCTACATTCGATGAGCAAACTGTCAATTAACTTTAAATAAATTGTGTTGGATTTCTGTTAAATGTGTAGCTGTAATTTGATTTGACAACTCTTTCATACAAATAAATGGGGAATTTCCTTTTCATTGGATACCATATTTCGTGGTTTACCAAACGCACATAAACCACGAAAACTGGTATCTCAGTCTACATATACTATAGTGTTACATAACAATAGTCCTTTTCTTTTCACATACCAGTAAGTGTTTGAGTACATATTAATTCAATTTCAGTTCAGTTTTAGAAATTAAGAGTAATGACAACTGTTCCAAAGTTATATCTTTAATAGTAAAGAAAATGAATTCTGAAACTGAATTTCATGTAAGACCTTTTTGTCAATTTATATAACTTGTTGATGTTATTAAGATTTCCAATAAGGTTTTCTAAATTTTATATTAAGTTTCACTCAGTCCTTGATGCCACGAAACTAGAGAAAAAAATTCTAAACTGAGAATTTTCTTCTTTGGCTGTTAGTCCAGGAGTTCTGATTTACTTTCAAGAGTAAAAGATCCTGGATTTTTTTCATCCTAAACAAAAGGTCCATAAGTAAAAAAGTAAAAGTTCCTCAATAAGAGTAAATATTAAGTTATAATGGTATGCCCATGACTTTGGTGAATTAAGATTCAATGGTCCTGCATGGAAAAATTGAGGATATTGGACCTCGTTCAGACTAGTGCTAAAATTTAAATGCCTGGTTTTTGGCATGGTTAATCTAAAACACTGGTTTGAGATTAATAAGGTCCACCTCTGCTGACTTTGGTTATGACACTGCTTGAATGTTGTCTAAAGACATGTTTAAATGTAAATTTATATCATAATGTCAAATACAACAAAGAATACAAATGAAGCTGTCCTAAAAAAAGAAAACAAAAAAACAAAACAAAACAATTCATGTAATAAAAACTTATTTCAAGGGTTTTTGATATATTATAGAATATTTAGATAGATAGAATTAAAATTGTACATAACGCATGGCATCTTGCAAATAATTTTAATCAAATTAACCTCATCCACACAAAATCCCTGAAAAGTTAGAGATAGCAACTTATAAGTTTTAAATTGGAACCCGGTTGAAGGCTTTTACAGAAAACAAAATGAGATATAAAATGCAAAATCTAGGAATACAATAAAATAGATTATTCAAGATAAATCCTCGACACTCCAAGTAACATCTGTGATACTACCAATATCCTTCTCTGTACACCTTTGACGTTGCCAAGCTCCAATTCTGTAACACACTTGCTTACTCTTCCCCTCTAAGAGCTATCATACTTGCCAAATTTTACTGTAAAATTTAATACTCCACCTATAAAACTTATACAACTACGCCCCAAATGCTGTAGCATCTACAACACTGTGCAACTTCTCGACTATAATACTTTCTACACTGGCAAACCATTTACTGTTATAGCTGTCGCACTCTATTTAACTACTACAACAATGACCAAGTCCTTACCTATAACATCTGTTGTATCTGTTTTGGGTCGACTTCAAATTTTATTTGGGCATCGGGCATTGGGTAAAACGACATCAGGCAATGGAACATTTGAATGGGGCAAGAATGGGTGAAAGAAAAGTGTTGATATTACTTTGTCAACACTTTCAAAAGGAACTTATTTATAATTTTGCGTTTATTATCATTTCAACATATTGTTTATAAAGAAAAAATTCGTATGTGCCGATAGTTATTATAAATGGGGAATGAGACTAGGAAATGGGACAATGGTGGATGGACCAAAAATGGGTAACGCAGAATTGGGTTGCGGTAATATGGAATGGGGAAAGCTGACGATATGAGTTGTTTTTATTTTACAATAACCGATATGTTTATTGAACAAAATATAAATATGAAAAATAACAATAGTAACATCAGATTGTCCTTAACTAAACTGCCATTTTGTTTCCAATAATTCTGTAAGACAATTTTCTGACTTATTCATTGTTTATTCAAAGCCGTAGTTTACTGTTCCAGGGAAGAGACTAAATATGCAGCAATATGCAGCTCTTCGTTATATAAATCACTTTCATCATGTTTCTTGATGTGTTCATGCGCTCTTAACTAAAACAACAAACAGAAGACAGAAGCCAACAAACAAACAAACAGACAAACCATTCTTCATTCTTAAATTAAATTTTATATTATTTTGAGAACTAAACAAAGAATGTTTCTTTTTTCGTTTTTGTGTGTTTTTTTTTTTTTTTTGGTTTTTGTTTTTACCACATTATACACTATTGTGCCATTTTAACTTTAAAATATTGTTAGATTATGTTTTACAATCTAAAAATGCATAAATATGAGTAATTATATCAGACATCGTCCTACAAATTGATCACCGATATTCCATATATGAATTGAGTAATGAGGTCTTGCTTGTTCTTAATTTCTATGTTTTTAGTCAATGAGGTTGCTTACTAATATTCACTGCGTGACGGAAAATGTCCTATTCTGTGTGAGATTGGAAAATGCCCGAGTTTCTGCGATGTTGTTGATGGACAGTTAGCAAGGTGTGTCATACATGATGTTGACAATAAATACACATATAAACGGACTCTCTAATCACGAAACAAAACTTTGTAAGGAGATTGTGAAATTAAAAAAAAAAACTCATTAAATGCCAGTAAAATACAATATAAACTTTTCAAAGTAAAGTATGTCCTAAGAGCAGATAAATTGGATTGAATAATTATACATTTCATCATATAGACCTATAAAGGAACTTAATGACAAAAATCAAAATATGTAGCCTTTTTTCGTGGGGATGTATTACATTTTACAATATTTGCATGTTAAAATTAAAAAGTAGCCCATACAAAAATCAGACAGTGGTGGCATATGGGAAATTTTGTTCTAAAAAATGTACGTCCATTTATATATATATATCACAAGTGCATCGTTTCTCAAAATTGAAAGTTTGTTTTTCATTAACTTCAACGATAAAAAGAAATAACTTACTCAGAAGGCATTGAAATTTATTGAAGAGATGGAGACAACTCTTTAATTTAAGCAGAATTCATTTGCTTTGTTAGGGAACTTTAAAATCATTTTCTGAGGCATCCATAGTCGAACTGAAAGAAACTTTGCCTTTTTGACTTACATATGATATATACATTACATTTGAACAAAAAGTTCACTGTACAAGAATTTACCCCGTGTCAACCATATCATAAGATCTGCCTAACTTTTACATGTACTTTCTCTAAAAATGACAAACATAACAATGATTACAAGTAACACTGGAATTGTATACAATGAACATATGCCTCATAACATTCACATCTTCATTTTTTAAATATGTTTTTATATGTTACATGTATGAGAAGGAAACTGATATTTTGGGGTCATTTCCATAGTTTAATGCCCCTTTTAGCGTTAAGAGTAAACAACAATGGCTCATAAAAGGCATTTGCATAAAACATATGCCATATACATCTTGATTTTTGTGTCTGTAACCTTTACCTTTGCTAATTAACAACATAAAGATATGCTTATCAAACAGACTAAATATATTCCTTTACAGATGGTGATCTTTAATGTCATCCAGATAGAGTCTTATTATTTTGATGGTGTTTTTAGTTCCTTATACATTCCAAAAACATCTATAGAATTTGATGAAGTTTACACATGCTCTGTATTGCATGTTGCCATAATTCACCCATGTATTATTCCATCAGATTGGTGTTGTTTCCTGATGCAAAACATTAATTCTGCCATTTGTCGCCCAAGGTGGGGGGGATCTTCACATCCACAAATCCTGTTTTTTTTTCAAAAAAGATAGATGAGCGGGGGATCACGAAGTGAGCTTGCCCGCGTATTTTTCTTATTTATGTCTTTTTGCATTTTCGTCGTAAAATGAAACCTATGCTGCGTCCAAATTTGAACACAATGTAAGGTGGGATCTATACTAATCTTGCTTGTGTTTCTTAATTTATCTCAATAACACTAAGTTCGATCTTTACCTTGTAGTTGTATAAGTTTGTGTTTTCCGAAACTTCTAAAAAAAAGGATATTCAATACTTGGAACGATTAACAAGGGGTTATATAAGTGTTCCTATCAAACAAAATTTGAAATTGAAGCATATTTTTCTTTTAAACACCAAGTGAAGATGACATCACACGACTGCAGTGTCTGTTCCATGATAAAACGAAAGAGAGAACCAAAAGTATGGTGTCCTCTATGTGAAGAGTTTCTCTGTCTATCCTGCAGCAAACAACATGAAGTGAAACAAGGAACTAAGAACCATACCACTATCTCATATGAAGATTACCGCAACCTGCCTCCTTTTATACTCAATGTTAAACTACGTTGTGAAAAGCACCAGGAAAAGTACCAGTATTATTGTAGGTTACATGATTGTCCTGTTTTCAGGAAATGTCTATTTGATTCAGACAAAAAGTGTGGAGACACTCTTGATATTAACGTTGTTATCCATTATATAAAAACATCAACTGTTTTTTGAAGATGGATGGACAGATTTGGGGGCAATACATCAAATATTATTTAGGGCTATTAAGGATAGAATTGAAAATGTTGATAACATAGAGAGACAAAGAAAAGAAATAACAACACAAGTAAAAGAAAGAACACAAATACTAATGGACCTACTGAAAAAGCTTGAAAACAAAACGCTTTCAGCACTAGATTCAGTCATTAAAGTAAAATCAAATGAAATTGCGGCACCATTAAAGTCCTAAAATCAAGCGAACAATATCTTGAAGAAATTCTGGAGCAAAAAGATAAAATAGAGAAAAACATGTATCAAATTTCCAAACATATTTAGGAATTAGAAAGATGGAGAAGGAAGTTAAAGATTCAGAGGAGACATTTCAGCAGTCATCTGACAGAGGAGCAATGAACCATGTACACATAGAAATGGTGGAACATGAAATATCAGAAAATACACTTTTTGGAATGAAATTATTCGATATTATAAAAATATCAAGAGAAATTAAACCGCTATTAGTAGAGAAAGTCAAACCAAACACAGCCCAGAAGAAGGTACAGAACAGACTTATTAAGCAATGAAGCAAGAGTTTAATTTAAGTAAAAGTACCTTTTACGGTTGTTGTAATATGTCGAACGGTTTGATGGTTTTTTTGGGGGGGAATTGGAGAAGCAGGTAAGTATTTATAGCAAAACCTGATGGTTCTCCAAAATTATCAGTAAAACTTATAGGTAGTATTCATGATGTTACAAAAATCAATGATGATCATTGATCATGTTGCTTGTTCTGCTGAACGATCAGACATCCCATCATTGATGTTATTAGCAGTAAAGTAATTAAAACACTTAAGACAGAATACAAGGTTAGTTTATTGACACATTTGCATGGTAACTTAGTCTTTTGTGATTCCAATAAAGGTATTAAGATAATAAACATGGGTACTGGGAAAATCGATAAAGTACGTGATAATGAACCTGTTGACATCTTTCACGTATAGACACAGATGAAACAAAATGTGCTATACAAGTTATGAAAATGACAATGTAGCTGTCCTAGATCATACTACAAAATTATCTTTACATATACGAATAGAAATCTATCAGCCTTACTAGGTATTTCAATGGACGAATACTAGAATATGTTTGTTTTTAGATAAATGTGAAACTCTCTTATGTGTTGATGATAGGTTGTTTGATCCTAATGCTGTACATTATGATAAAGAAAACAAGGAAGTAATGGTAGTAAATTCGAAAGAAATTTTCTGTGACCTGAATTTAAAAATCCATTATAAGCCAAAAAGCCACTTCTGTTTACTTTGACTTTTCGCCACTATATACGTCATCTAAGTAACATGATATTACCATAGATGGTATCCTCCCTTTCAGACAAAAACCTCTTGGACTTCATCACACTCGAACCAAACACTATTCTATATTTCTTACTCTTCTACACTCCTTTTACAAAACAATTCTTGACGCTCCTGTTTCTGACCCTTCCTCATAATTATACAAACGTGTTGCCAACATTTTGGATATTGGTTTCCACATACTCTTTAAACCAGTTTGTGTGAAAATTCAAGATGAAGAAAAACGATCATTTCTGCCACATTTCGCTAACATCCTCCACCACAAAAACGTTACCAATAAAATTACCTCATATTTCAAAGACAAATCAACACCGATTATTTCATATTCTTATATTTCACCCAATGAATCCAAAATTTTTCTGCGTAATATCCTATCTAAAGGTCCCAAGTACCGTGAACCACGCTTCATAAATTGGAATTGTAACTTTAAAATTCGTATGAATGCCGTGGAGGACTACGCAAGAAAATGGATGAACGAGAACATGAAAACATTGATTCTCGGTCAAACCTTTATGTAGTTCAATGAGTGCAAACACATAAGTTTTCAAAAGACCCCGATGTAGCAAACACATTGTCTACTATATATGACAAATATGTTGTCGTACTAGCGGACAAAGCCCAAAACAATATTGTTTTTTGTCTGCAAAACTTTTTAATCCAATGTTTATTTTCAGAGGTAGACATATACTACTACCACACTCTCCGTAGAAGATATTATGGAAAACCATAAATCTGTGCTATCCTCTTTTGGTCTCTCTACCAAAGAAGATGATTGCAATTAACCGTCTATGTGCTGGATTCCTAAACGCCAGAAGAATCCATGGAAACAACGTTACATAGCAGGATCTGCAAAATGTACCACCAGACCTATTATAAAACTTTTAACTTCTATACTCAAGCTGTCAAAGAGGGTCTGCAGTCCTACCCCAACATTTGTTACTCCCGTAAAGGTGTTAATTTAATGTGGATCCTACAGACACTGTAAAGTCAGCTTCATATCTTGATCTACACTTAGAGGTCAATAGTAAAGGAAAACTATTCACCATACTTTACGACAAACTTGATGACTTTTCTTTCAGAATCGTCAACTTTTATTTCATCTGTGGCAACACCCCTTCAGCGCCTGCGTATGAAGTGTTCATATCACATCCCATACGTTATGTCAGTTTCTGGAACAGGGTTATGTTGTTACAAGGTTGAAGTCATCATTACAGAAGTGTTATGGTTGTCATCTCGTGGATCGTTACGGTGTATCCATCTACGCCATAAAAACTGATTTGTGCAACGTGTCATAGTTTTCCTTTCCTCTTTCGTCTACCCCGGACCTGACTTTTGATGATCATCTCGACAGGTGTGTCTAGAAAAGCAGAGAACGCATACCCTACCGGTACACTTTGTCCATGCTTCCAGCTTTAAGTGAAGTTCGAGTAGCTAATTTTCTGTTGTTACTTTGTATGTATTATTTTAGTTACTTTATGTTCTTTGTTGTGTATGTCTGTTTTCCATGTCTGGTCTTTGTCCCTGGATTACATTTTTTGGTTACCGCTAGAACCCTGGTTCCCTAGATTACTTTTACATATTTTAACATTTAAATTAAATTCAACAAGACGATCCATTTAGACAGGAGCTCTTTAACATAAAATATGCAATGCTTAAGGTCATTGTCTTATTGGCGTTTGTTCTGAAATGATTTTCTTCTAAATCTAACATTTTTTTTGCGGGATTCCATTGTTCGTTTAAGAAACCGTTACTGTATAATGCTTTCAAAAAGGGTAATGTATAATGGCAACCGTAACTATAAATATAATCAATACGTGTATAATGACAACCGTTACTAGAAATGTAATCAATACATGTATACTGACAACTATACCTAAAATGTAGTCGATATATATTTAATGCATACTATTACAATAGATGTGTAAAATGTTGAATGTTCAATAAATTTTTTCAATCTCTTTGGAATTTTTGAATCATTAATTTTGAAATCATTAAACACCGTTAATATTTTAATGCTTGTAGTATTTATATCTAGATGAACTTCAACAAATCAGCCATGTCTTTCCATTCGTATCTTTTCAGTCATACAACAGTAGTACTCATTAACCTTATAACATTTTATCCTTATGGTTTAATATTAAACCATATATTTTTCGTTTTAAATGAATAACTTATTGGACGAAGGATGTCCAATTTTACAACTCATTGCTATATATAAAGAGAACATGGTAGAGTTAAGCGCCCAAGGTGTATCGGCTATCACACACAGCAAGTGTGGTGATATTTTGGTGATTCATGACAATCTTCTGATTATAGGTGTACATGTCTCATTACTATTGTTGTCTTTTCTCATATGGTATTCATTTAATATTTGTTTTTACTAACGTTTCGTATTTGTTCAGTAATTTGTTTAGTAAAACGAATTTTTCAATTTTTTATTATTTATATTGTTAAATGTCTTGCTTTTACCTCTGGTGTATGAATTTCCTTATTCAGCAGTTTCGTCAAGTTACATTTATACAAATAGAATAATATTGTGACTTCCGGCTCAAAAAAAGAAATGAACATTAGCAATTTCTTCAAGGACAATTTGTTGAGCATCAAGGTAACAACTCCCAGGATACTTATATATTGAAACAGAAACAAGCTATTGGAATAAAAACGGTTCTATTCGTTTGATGATCCTAATGATCAATAACCAGCTTAAGTTGATACAATTTACTTTCATTGATCTAAATATTGTGTATTGTCTATTGAAAACATTGTAAATATGAAAATATTTAAAAAAAAAATGCTTTTTCAATTTTTTTTTAGTTTTTTTTTCTATCATATTTGTCAGTTTCATTCAAGATAATGAAAAGAGCTTTTAATTTGAATAATGTTTAATTAGAAATTATTGCGATATAATATGCTTTGCAAACAAATGACTAACCTAAAATCGCAATAATAAGATAACTCAACTTGCGGAATTTTAACATTTCCCATGATGGATTGATCTCAACATCACAAGAAATAAAATATTTTTTTTTACTAAAATGACACTTCTAATGATCGGTGCACGCAATAATTCCTGATTTAGATTGAAGGTAATGTATATGATAATCTTATTTCCATCACATTTTGTCTAGGCCACTGGACTTTGTGCAGGCGGTGTTGCAATAGATGTCACAGCGGTACGAGTTCGAGTCCCGCGAAGGGAACGACCAAAAATTTATATCACAAATTTGACAGTTCTAACATCGTTGGGAATTTTTCAGACCTTTCTATACGTTTACATATCTTCCCTGTATCAATTTGACCCGATGGAGCAGTGTAGCGAATAGAGTCACATTCTGAGACGTTGTATATAGATATAGATATAGATATAGATATAGATATATATAGTGTACAACAACTGGTATGGGTAACTTGTGGCTGTCTAAATATGATAGATTGTTTAATAATGTATTTCGTACTTCAAAGTGGTTGGTACTAGGTGGTCAATACACAGTTTCTCTTGTATTTCTCTTTGGGCCTATCTTCAACACCAACTTACCCCACTGATTGATGTCTGAAATTCGGCAGCAATTTTCTATACATTATTGACTTTATTTCTCAGAATTATTAAAGGAATTCAATTCGTGTAATATTGACCTTGCAATGGACTCTGGAAGGAGGCTACATACAAATATTTCATATCTGCAACTCCCTCTCCACCACTTGATGGACCATAACAAAATAATAATTTTATGTCAATGTGGACAGATGATTCTGAGTTAAGATCAAGCCTACATCAACATTACATCACTGATAATAAGTAACTCACAATACAAGAAATCATCTAAAGCTGCATAACAAATATAAAACCGTAGGAAATATTTCTTAGTTATAACAGATAAAACATTACACAACTTAAGTACAATACAATAAAGACAGACATTTGATAAACAGGAAGAGGATATATGACCGAGTTGAAATATGATAAATCTCATTGAACTAAAGCTTAAACCTAATTTGAAATAAGTACTCTGGACAGTTGAGCTGACATAAAAATTCTTGGGCAGAAGTAAGCATATCCAAGAAGTAAGCATGCATGGAATAAAGTGAAACGAACCCATCCCCATTCATTTCTTTAAGGGGGCATAACAAAAACAATTGAAAACATGATTACAGCAGATCAAAGCCCTCTATAGTAATGTTGGAATGAAATGGCAACTTGGATGAGGTTAGTAATTGAGTAATATAACAAAGTACATCATCAGTCTTACCTACTAAATCTATCAATGCAAAATTTCCATGTAGTCGACCATTACTCCTGAAAAGTTAAATTTGATAGTTAAAAGCAAGGAATTGATTATCTATCTGTAGATTCAATTATACTTGGGTACATTTCAAGCTTTGCAAACTTAATAAAACTACTGACTTTGTTTTTATTTCTTGCATTTTTGCATATTTCCTTCAAGAATTCACATTTCTAAAAACACAATCAAAAAGCTTCATAAAGAGGTATTTTTCTAAGATATAAACACAGAAAAATAAATTTGAACATTGTCTGTAGTCAACTTTAATTTTGCAGAAAACTTCACTGAAAAGTGGCAAAAAATGGAAACAAAATCACTAATTTCCTTACAGAGCCCATGATCATGTTATTACAATTCTTGGATCGCAGACATTTCAATTCAAATTAATTTCAAATAGAATGATAACAATTTTTAGGCTACTGCTTTTCAAAGTAAACATTATTCATAAAAGAAATTCTCTAATGTAGATGGATTTGCAGGTCCATTATTAGGATCTAGTGAATCTACCCCTTTCTGTATTAATACTGTTTGTTTGTATTACATCTGTAATAGTAAATTTATAATGCATATTAAGCGAAAGGTTAAAGATAGATCCTCTAAATGCTTAACACCAAACATCATTATCCAATTTAAAAATAGTAGAATGATAAAATACATGTATACAATGCTACCATATACTGATAATTATCATTATATATCAGAAATTTTCCTAGCTAAAGGTAAAAGGATATAATCATAATGAAACTGTAATAATAAAACTATTCTTTTACCTTTTCCGAACAATTATTTGGAAAACAGCATGTGATCTAGAAGAATGTTGATTTGCCGATGTTTGTCCTGATGTCCGTACATTGTTGCCATGTTGAATAAGCCGTAACACATCATCAACTGAGTCTATCGATTCTTCTTTTAATCCAACTACTTGAACTGAATTTTATTATTTTATTCAAGAAATCAAAAACCTGAAATTTATATCCAAAAACATACATATATATTTGGTATTTAAAATATTCTAAGGGCAATTAGGGCACATAAAATAATTCAAATATTCTTTGGACCCACTTTTACTTGAAATACAGACTGAAAATGTTCTAGATAACAGATAAATATGACCATAAACATCAACCTTATACAAGTAATAACAAATCTCATAATTTGATTATGATCAAAAGTGACAATTTATCTCATGGTAGTCTAAAGTGTGCTTAAAATTTAGCCAAATAAAACTTTGTTTGACTTTGATCAACAAGTATTGAATAACCTCATGTCAGGATTCAAGATCACAGACAAAACCAACTGTCTATGGAAACAGGTGATGACAGCACCATAGATATATATATTAAATTAGACATGACCCCTAACTGGACTAATATCTTCTGCAGCCTGTTAAATCCTGTACGTTTAGTGACTGATGTGGACACAAACTCATATTGGACACAATTTTAATGAGGGATAGACTTAAAACTTTTGACAAACAATTTGTGGCCATTTCTAAAACTCCCAACTTGAAACAATTATATACTTTTGTTGTCAACACAATAACAAAATATGACTACAAAATTCATGACAATATGAACATTCCAATATTGTAATTTAGCACCACATTAAGTTTCATAACAATCCTGCAAGTTGTTGCTGACAACATATGAGACAAAGTCCAACAGCCATCATTTCTACAATTTTTACCCAAACAAGATTGGTCTTTAATCCATTATTCAAAACATATCTGTGGTTTCAGTGCAGTTGATTTTTGAAAAATGGCCAATATACTCTGGTGGCTATCTTGTTTAATAAAGCAGAAACAGAATGTTATCCCATGTTAAAGTTGTCTCTCTCATTATTTTTGTGAAGTCTGGGCACCATTGGCTAAGTAGAAGCAGGGATACAGGCAAAAATAAGCTTCCACATAGGGACTTAATGGTAACTTTTGAGTGGCCGCAGCCATCTGAGCCACACAAAAAGTGGATCATAAGTAGAAGGCATTGAGGTCATCAAACAAATCAAGTTTCAAAACATTGGCACATGTGGTTTAAGAAAGTTGATCTGAGATAATTGGCCAATCAGAGGCTGAGATAGTATCTTGTGGCCATCTTGTTTTATCAAATGGAACCTAAAGTGGATCTTTTGAAGAAACTCATGCATACATCACTTCTGCTAAGTATGATTAAAATTGGTCAAATTTTGTATCTATTTAACTCCAAAACAAGTTAAGATACCCTACCCTCAAAAAAACTTTAAAAACAAAATCATAAAAATCAGATCAACAAAAAACTTTTCCCATCAATTCTGATTATAACACCCATTTCACCTGTTTTATTGTTAAAAAGTGTGGGGCAAAAAACCTGTAAAAACTATTTGGCCCTCTGTCATGTCATTAGGAACAATTTGTTGAAATTTCAAAAAGATTAAATAAGTTTTACTTTAAAAAACCAAAGGTTAACAGATGCCAACAACAATGACATTATATTTTCTTGCAGACACTTGGTTTTTGTGATTAATTGAATATCAGGTGGCTGATCTTGACAAAGACCAGACATGGAAAACAGACATACACAACAAAGAACATAAAGTAACTAAAATCATACATACAAAGTAACAAAAGCAAATAAGCAATTCGGACTCAACCAAAAAGTAGGAGCATGGACCAGGTGCACCGGCAGGGTAAGGGCCCTCTGTTTTTCTAGAAACACCTACTGAGTTGCTCATAAAAAGTCAAGTCAATAGTAGACAAACGAGGAAAGGAATATTATGACTATTGAATAAATCTGTTTTCACAGTGCAGATGGATACACCATAACGATCCACTCGTTCATGATGACGACAATAAAACTTCTGTAGTGATGACTTCAATCTTGTAGCAACATAATGCTGTTCCAGAAGCCTATTTGTTAGAGTTCTAGCGCGATACAAAAAGTCTGCGTAGTTTTGGCAAGCTCTTGCAAAACGTATGAGTTGTGATATGAACACTCCATACGCAGGTGTTGAAGGGATGTTGCCACAGATGAAAGGAAAGTTGACAATTTTGAATGAAAAGTCAACACGTTTGTCGTAAAGTTTGGTCAATAGTTTTCCTTTACCATTGATTTCTAAGTGTAGGTCAAGATATGAGGCCGACTTCACAGTGTCTGTAGTATCCTTTATCTCAAGTTTTTGGGATAACATGCGATGTATCAAATCCCCGAAATTAGGATTGTTTAAAGATAATACATCATCTATATAGCGGACACTGAGATCTAGCCAAATGATATTCTTTCTTTCGGATCAGATCAGCTGTAAAGTCAGCCTTATAAAAGTGACGGAATAGGTCAGTTAGTAAAGGAGCACAATTTGTTCCAACTGGCATGCCGACCATTTGTTGAAAAACATGTCTACCACATTGGACAAATGTTGTCAATTAAAAATTCCAGCATTTTGTAAACATCTTCCCCTGTATGTTTGGAAGATGATTTGGAATTAGTTCTTACAAAGTATGAGGAATCCCTACCAAGACCTATATATTTGTATCTAGGTGTACCATTTTATTTGGAAAAAAACAACGATGTATAATGTTTTTAAGTCGGGATTTTAATTGAGTATGGGGAATAGAAGTGTACAGTGTTAAAAAGCATAGGTTTTAATGCTATTATATTCAGATAATAGTCTTGAACTGATTGTCTCCAAAAGATCTTTCAAATTTTTCAGTCTCCACATTGAATTAATACCACTACTTGAGTACCAAATGTTGTGGTAGGACTGTGACAGTTGTGAGTATAGAAGTTAAAAAGTTTTGAAAGAGGTTTGGTGGTACATTTTGCAGATCCAGCTATGAAACGTTGATTTTATGGATTCTTGTGGAGTTTTGGAATCCAGTACATAGACGGTAAATCACAATCATCGTCCTTGGTAGAGAGACCAAAAGAGGATAGCACAGATTTATGGTTTCCCACAATCTCTTCTTTGGAGAGTGTGGTAGCAGTATAGGTCTTATCACTGCTATTATTTTCTACGTCTACCTCTGACAATTAACATTGGATGTAAGACGTGTTGTTGTTTTGGGCTTTGTCTGCTGGTACGACAGCATATTTGTCATGTATTGTAGACAATGTTTTTTTGCTACATCTGGGTCTTTGAAAACGGATGTAGCCTTGGCACTCATTGACCTACTTAAAACTTTGAAAGAATATGCTGAAATGCGACAATGTCAAAATTGTCCCCTAAGGCTTTGATATTATCTAATAACCTGATTATAAAACTATAATTAACAAAGAGCTTGACAGAACACAGCATGATTGGACCCAAGCATGTTGAACTCTGATCACTTGGGACAGACAAAATATTAATTTTTGACTCACTTAAGCATAAGGACTTACACAATAACTGGTTTGGAAACAATATTGCACAAAATTTCTGCTTTGAGGGTGCTCATAAAAAACCTTAGTCTATGATCCTAATAACTCTAAAAATGTAAAGATATCTGGAATTTGAATTAAAAAAGGCAGACAGGGATTTTCAGTTCAATAAATAAATGCCAACATTTTGAAAATATGGTAATATATTACATATGGTGTAACAGTCATTGTTCATTGGTTATTATGATCACATGATGCCAAGGATATTCCACTTACATGAAGCCTTGTTTCTATTTTTAAAATTGATGCTATGTTTCTATTTATATGTATATTGATGCTATACTTCTAAATTTAGATCCGGTCATAAACGTTCCATAATTACTCTCAACCAATCATGGCGGAAGCACCACAGACTAAGTAGACAAAGTTGCAAGTTTAGCAGATGGAGATATAAACAAATCCAAGGGCCATAATTTTCGTAAAAATCATTCAACCACAACCAAAGTCGAACTTCATCTGTAACTGTTCATAACAAGGCCACATACCAAAAACAAACTTATTTGGTAAAAGCATTACAACAGAAGATGGTCCCAGGAACCTGAATCGCTCACCTTGTTGAATTTTGCCTTTGAAAGGCAATAAATTAAACAAAAAGTTGTCCAACAATTTTGACTCAAGAAGTCTTTGGTAGGACTTATCAAAAGATCTTTTCAACAATTGAAAGTTTCTTTTAATCTATCATACTTTTCAAGATATTGACTGAAAACTATTTTTAAAAAAGTCATTTTTCCCCTTTCAAGGGCAATAACTCTTACAAGGAGTCTGAAGACTTTTGTAGTCCTAATTATATGGATCATTTCAGCTATTGAAAGAATTTGGATAAACCTAACGGTTTTGGAGATATATGTGAAAAACTACTGTCTGACCCCTATGTTCTATTTTTAGTAACGGTCATGTTTTTCGACAAATCAAAAATCCCCACTTCAGTTCTATGCAGTATACCCCAAGGAACATTCATACGGAGTTTGGTTTTAATTGGTCAAGTAGTGTCAGAGGAGAAGATTTTTGAAAGAAATAACATTAAAAATAGCAAAAATCGTTAGAAAAGGGCAATAACTCCAACATGGCTTAACAGATTAAAACCAAAATTTGACCAGAGATAGATCTCATCATGCTGCACACTTTTGTCCAGTCAGAATGCAGCTAAACCTAACGGTTTAGTAGATATATGTGAAAAAGTACTGTCTGACCCCTATGTTCTATTTTTAGTAACGGCTGTCATGTTTTCAACAAATCAAAAATCCTCATACAAGTTCTATGCAGTATATCTCAAAGAACATTCATACATAGTTTGGTTCTAATTAGTCAAGTAGTGTCAGAGGCGAAGATTTTTGAACGAAATAACATTAAGAATAGCAAAAATCGTTGAAAAAGGGCAATAAATCCAACATGGCTTCATGGATTAAAACCAGAATTTGATCAAAGATAGATCTCATCATGCTGAAAACTTTAACCCCATCAAATTTCAGCTTAACCTAACGGTTTAGGAGATATATATAAAAAACTACTGTTTGACACATATGTTCTAAATTTAGTAATGGCAGCCATGTTTTTCGACGAATTAAAAATCCCCGCATCAGTTCTATGCAGGATACCCCAAGGAACATTCATACATAGTTTGGTTTTAATTAGTCAAGTAGTTTCAGAGGAGAAGAGTTTTGTATAATTGTTAACGACGACGGCAGAGACTACGGACACCAAGTGATGGCAATAGCTCACATAGCCTTTGGCCAGGTGTGCTAAAAAAGTGCGGAAAACACAGGTGGACGCCCAGCATTTCCATGTCCCCTTGTGACACATCTCGGGGGACAACAAAAGTCTTCAGGGGTACTGTGAAACAAACGGAAAGAAGGGAAAGGTGCCGTCGATCATTACCAGTTACATCAGATTCACTTTTATATAACAAACAACATAATAAAATAAATTTTTTGTAGTTTCCTTAAGTTTTGTTTTGGAAAATTTAAACTTAGTCCTTTGTAAGGAGATTACATGATCATGCAAAAATAAAAGCTTTCAAACTCATCTGCCTTTACTCATTTCGATTGCGTCTGTAAAAACCTATATCCACACAATTGTTTTTTTCTGTGGCATGTTTATTTGATTCACAGGAAAATGTATTACTGAATTTTATCAACCTTTTATTAATTATAGAATTGTATAAATGTACATAACTATAGCAATGCACAAGACGAGTCTTGATGTTTTGGAAATTTGTTATATTAGATAATGAATCATATCATACCATGAATTTAACAAGAGACTCGCTCACCCGGTTCAATTTTGCCTTTCAAGGGCAATAAATTAAACAAGAAGTTGTACAACAATTCTGACTCCAGAAGACTTTGATAGGACTTATCATAAGGATCATTTCAGCAATTAAAAGTTTCTATCTATCACAGTTTTTAAGATGTTGACTGAAAACTGTAAAAAATGGTCATTTTTTTCCAAGGGCAATAACTTTTACAAGGTATCGTCTGACAACTTTTATCCCTGAAGACGTTTGTAGTCTAAATAATAAGGATCCTTCCAGCTATTAAAAGAATTTGGCTAAACCTAACGGTTTTAGAGATATAAGCAAAAAACTAATCTGACTCTTATGTTCTATTTCTAAAAATCCCCACATCAGTTCTACGCAGGATACCCCTAGCAACATTCTTACCAAATTGGGTTTCAATTGGTCAAGTAATGTCAGAGTAGAAGATTATTGAAAGAAATAAAATTAAAAATATCAAAAAATTTTTAAAAAAGGCAATAACTCCAACATGGTTTAACAGATTAAAAGGAAAATTTATCCGCAATTAGATCTCATCTGATGAACACTTTTACCCCATGCCAGAATTTAGCTAAACCTAACCGTTGTAGAGATATATGCGAAAAACCCTATGTTCTATTTTTAGTAACAGCAGCCATGTTTTTCCATGAATTAAAAATTCCCACAACAGTTCTATGCAGGATACCCCAAGAAACATTCATATCAAGTTTGGTGCCAATTGGTCAAGTAGTGTCAGAGGAAAAAATTGGAACCATACTCAGAAACAAAAACATGAATTAAAGTCTTTTACAAGGAAACTGGTTTCTGAAATGTGTTGTCTTACAAACACTGTAAGAGTGATTCAATATGCAACCACTCTAATCAAAACGATGTCAATGTTTAAGGACAAACACAAATTTTACTGAAGCAAGTGCACTTAACTGAAGTTTGATGGGGCATTTCAGAAAAACAAGCATCTATGAAACACATGGTAACTTTGACAGCCCACCATTTTAAAAATAAACGAGTTAAATCCGTGTCCCAGAATTATCCCTGCTTACCTCTAGATTTGCAGTTAACAAGTCCGAATGGCTCAAAAATAAAAACATATGACTTAACTGAATACAAACCTTGCCACTGTATATCTCAAAGAAACTTGAATGCACTGATAAATCTGCTTTCTTGTACTTCGAATGGAACAATTTGAACACATCCCTGGCTGTACAAGGTACACAATAATTAAATATAATGTACAAACTTTCATGCCAGTTTTTGAATAGAATCATTTCATCATTAATACTACATTATTATTAATGGATATTGTCATACTGATCCTGTATTACAGGATTTATAGAATGAATATTGGGAAATATGGTCATATAGCACGAGCTTGACAGAGCCATATGTATACTACCATATACTCATGCAATTTTTTCATGTATAGTAAATATTTTAAATGCTTTTTTGTCATCCATGAAATCATGAATTTGATGTTACATTGCACATTTTAATGCACACTTTCTGTGATAATTGTTAAGGTGCCATACAACAAATTCAATATATTTTTGGATTGGATTGATGTTAGGAGTATTGGCTAGATGCGGAGACAAGTATGGCTGATGAGATCAAATAACAAGATTGATATGAAAACACCTCTTTCATGACCCCTTCAATGGCTTCATATCATCAGTCAGAACAAAATACCAAAATTGCAACTAATGTAAGTTATAACATACAGTTTATCTGTGTTCCTATCTGATTTTATTTATGCCTTGAACTTACCTGCTAAACAGTATATACCCTTGGAACAGTCCTGCTGTCCTTTGGAAGAAAAGTCGCCACCCATGGTCTGAAAATATTGTCAATTTCAATCAATTTTTTGTCTTTTTTGTTTTTCCTGTGTTTTTTTTTTCTTAGTTTCTAAATAAAATTACAGGAATCTACTAAACTGAAAGGCACATGAGTGACTTTAAGGTAACACAATCTATAATACAAAGCAAAATCATATAGCCTAGACAATTTTTTCTCATGATGTAAGTACATGTTCATTCTGTAAATTAGTTGAACTGCCAAAACTTAACGTTGATCTTACTTAAAAACCAAATATCAACTCATTATCTAAAACCACTAATAATATACTTCTAAGGGCAAGCTTGATATGACTGCAAAAGTTGAAACCCTGAACAACTGGGACAGCTGGAAAGTAGACACACCATTGAAGCTTAATACATCTTCAAGTTTTGATTGCAAATTGACTTTTAAGAAGAATCAAAGTGTCCCCTTTCTGTTCCTTATTTCATAAATGGTTTCAGTCATAACCTGAAAAATCAATGCCAACCAACCCTTGGGAATATGGAACCTCACAGCAGAATTTAAAAGAGATTTATTACTCTATTTCTGTGTAAAGAACAACAACATTGCCATACCATATTTCACCCAAATCTCATATTTACATGTACATATATAAATATGAACACACAAAGCACCTCAAGTTTCAAATATTATATTTCGTCATTGAAAGCAAACTTATGTTTTTCAGCAATGCTCTTTGTTTTGTAGTGAATAAATGACCGAGCACAGTGTACCTTCAACATTATACCTGAAACTAAACTAAACTTTTTCTCATGTACATGTATGAACCTTTATATTCAATAAAATTTATGACACTATACTTATAGAATAACAAACCTAAACTATTTATTTACAAAATTTACATTTTGGCAAATGGGGCCTTAAACAACTGCAGCTGAAAATAGAATGTATATAATGTCTCTCTGGAAAGGGTGACAACTCAACTATGAAACTTGGAAATGAGAGAAAAAATTGTATTTATTATTATTATTAAAAAATATTTTTAATAATTACCAAAATTTGAATTGACATAGCCAAACTAATATATTAAAGCATGTTAAAAATAACAAGGCAAGAATGGTAATAAAATAGTAAGGCATTAAAACACATGTAAGCATGGTATCAAAACAGGAAAAAAACATTTAACCATACGTAAGCATGATATCAAAAAGGAAAACATTTAACCATACGTAAGCATGGTATCAAAAGGGGAAATCGTTTAACCATACGTAAGCGTGGTATCAAAAAGGAAAACATTCAACCATACGTAAGCATGGTATCAAAAAGAAAAGCATTAAACCATACGTAAACATGGTATCAAAATGGGAAGGTAATTAGCCGTACGTAAGCATGATATCGAAATAAAAAGGCATACATCCATACGTGAGCATAGCATCAAAAAGGGAAGCATTTTTAAAAATTATTAGCAAGGTTTCAAAAAGAGAAATATACAACATGAGTACACATGAAAAACAATATAAAGTATAGATACACATCAAAATAAAGATCATTGGTCAGTAACTACACATGGAAATAATAAACAATATAAGTACCCTAAAGCACTGACAACATGGTGAGTGGTGGGTAGGATGTCGAAAATTTAAAAGAAAACACTAATTAGGATGACCTCAATAAATAGCCTGTTAACTGAACAAGAAACTGCAAAACTGATGACGTATCCCTGACTTGCCCCACTTGACCTATTACCTAATTACGAAACAGCCTCTGGGGTTAGTGAATAAACAGCTGGTTGTAGATAATTATTATTCCATTTGCTAGTAGAAAAGTTAATATCCTGATATCAAGACAGTTATTGTTTTGACAACTTATTCTAAATAATGTATTGATTTACACTTTAAACCCAAGCAAAACTATTGGAAGCGAAGGAAGCCTAGCATCCCCTGTCAAGAACTGCATTATTAATGGACGATTAAGATATCAAGGTTATCATGTGTACTGACAACTTTTTTACTTCTCCTTGTCTTTAAACTGAGTTGTGGGAAAACTATGGTACTACTGCTTGTGGCACTGGTTTGCCAAATGATATAATGTGTCCAACATTGGAAAATTGTCATTGCTCATTAGCAAAATTTGTTGTTCAATGACCAGCATTTTTTACCGTTTCCAGAGAATGGTTCTAGGGATAGATTCACGAGCCAAACAGAGCGAGGAATGATTGGCAGACTGGATAGAAGACACAACCTTAACCAAATCTTCTTTGGCTACACCAATAAGAAACTTATCTAGTTTTTAACCAATATTTGTTAAATATCTTACATTGTTTTCCCACTTCCTGTCTGACCATAGGCAAAACATGTTGCCATTCCTCCATCAAATATACTTTCTACTAAAGGCTTGGCAGTGAATCTGAAAGGAAGTATAAAAGGCTGATTAGCTATGTACATGTTCAGTGAAAGCTGTGTCAACTAAACACTTTCAGACTATAGAATTTGTACAATTTAGATAGGTGTTTAGACAGGATCAAAATATATTGTTTATGGCATGGTGGTTGTTCAGAACATATCTGCATTAGACTAGTGCTGATTTCAAGACAAGTTTCACTTAATACACAACAACATTCAAATGATATAAGTTTTCTTACTAGATATTATTGAGATGGAATCCATCTTTGTGGAAACCCACTGTGGTAAAAATCCTGTACATCAGCCACATTCAATTTATCAGGAAAAACTCATTACAGCTGAGACACAAAACATTCATGCAAAAAATCATTGATCTGACTTTCAGGTCTAAGTTCAAGGTCAAAGATCATCAACCATGGTACATGACAAATTGTCTTGAGCTGAACTACCCTAATGCCAAATATTAAAGACAAATAAGAGGCTCACAAGAGCCTGAATCACTCACCTGGTAAACCATGCCATTTTATATAATTATTTATTTATAAGCATAATATTAATGAAATATATACAAATTCAACAACTTTGATTTCCTTGGAACACTGGAAAAATCACTAAAAGTGGATTTTCAGGGGTTTTTAATTCTTCCACAGATTTCTCCCTCTTCTCCCTTTCATTACATAATTAGTGTGACGTGGCTTGTTACATTTATGGCAGGAATATTTTGATTTGCATTCTGATGCATTGTGATTTACGAAGCAATTAAAACATATCATTTTCCGGTTTGATTTTAGCTTAACGTTTCTCGCCAGTGTCATATTCAGTCCATTCAGATGGGTGATGGGTTCCAACAAAACGTAAACTTGACCTATAACTTATCATGGTGAATTTATATACCATAAAATCATGTCATAATCTGCAAGCGTTTAGAATAAAAGTCAGCAAAACAGTGATTTCAGTGAACTTAGTTTAGTTCAAGGCCCGGTAAATCATCAGAGCAAAATGAAAATTAAACTTAACCTGTAACTTATCATGGTGAACTTATAGACCAAAAATCACGTCATTATCGTTTAGATAAAAAAAGAAAAAGTCCGGAAAACTGCAAATGGATTGACGGATGCAGTGTGGGAAACCAACGTTCGCCAGCTCGCCAAATACGAGATGTGTATTTTGACGAGTTCTCATTAGCTTACGCTCGTCAGTTTGGCGACCATCATTTTTTAGGCAAGTTCCAAGGAAATTAACCAGCCGACATGGTTATTTAGTAAACATCTCTTAACATCATACATTAAAAATATGTTTCCTACATTTTAAGAAGCGTAGCTTGAATATGTCAAGTGAATTTTGGCAAGTCCCGACAGTTTAAAAAATAGAGCTTCAAATCCAAAATGTGCTGTATGTGACTTCGAGTATAGTTGAATTTCTATTTGGCTAGCAAGATCAATATTCCACTAGCCAGAATGGCAAGTTGGGGAAAAAAATGATTTCCCATACTGTGGACGGGTCAAAAACATTATACCCCTCGAAACTTCGTTGCGAGGGGTATAAAAATCATGTCCATATCTGCAAGTGTTTCAAAAGTGTCTGCAAAACTGAAAATGGACTGAAGATAGACTGATGGACGATTCAAAAACATTATACCCTCCACAACTTTTTTGCGTGGGGTATAATAAATTCGGTAATTTCACTCATGGACTTTCTCAAAATGTTACAACTTTGATATCAATACGCCAATATCAGAATCTAAAATTCATGTTGAAAATATCGATAAATTATGAGAAAAATCTAGATAATAAATAGGATAATCAATTGGTGAATAACCAAAATATTGAATGCTTGAAAATTTAACTTGTGTGTGGAAAAAGTTGCTCACACTCATTAAATCTAGGCTTCCTTCGGCACTAATGTTAATACTTTGGTTGTTCACTTTTTCCAATTAATTATACTATTTGGAATTTTTACTGATCCAACCTCTTTTTACTGAAAAAGTGTTTCACCTCAAAGTTAAATGAAATGTAAAAGGAATGTACTTAATTGTGATTTGTTTTAATTTAAGTTTCTGGGCAATAGTATTATTCTTCAAATAATATGCAATGATCTCCATTTATGAACTCATTTGGAAATGATTTTTGCAATACATAGCTTTAAATGATAAAATGTAAATAAAAAATCCGTGGGTGAATCAGATGGTTGCACTGAAAGTACTGGGTTGAGAAGTGTTACATGTTGATAGTTAAGGTAATATCTAGCAATCATTAGAGTAACATTGGAAGTTATTCAGGACTTATTTTCACTGAAGACATGATGAAAATGTAGTGTTTGTGCTGCAGTTGATCTTTTTTCTATTCCTATAAACAAACCTAGAAGGTATACGTGAAAAATGAAGTTGAAAAAACACAATTTTTGTTACCCTTCACTCATTTTCAAGAAATAAACAGGAGGCTCCTAGGACCCTGAATCGCTCACCTGGTTAAATGTTTGCCTTTCAAGGGCAACAACTCTAACAGTTGTCCGACAATTTTGACTCCATGAAGACTTTGGTAAGACTTATCATTAGAATCATTTCATCAACTGAAAGTTTCATTCTATCTATTATAGTTTTCAAGATATTGGCGTTATGATAAGAATCATTTCAACAAATTTGAAAGATATTGGCTAAACCTAATCATTTTGGAGATATATGCAATAATTACTATCTGACCCCTATGTTCAATTTTTAGTAACAGCTGCAAAGTTTTTTTAACAGATCAAAAATCCAAACAGTCAATTTGTTTAGGATACCCTTAAAAAAAATACCAACTTCCATTGAATTCCGTATTGCAGTTTCTGAGGAGAAGATTTTTGAAAGTAATAACATCAAAAACAGCAAAAAAAACCTCCAAAAAGGGCAATAACTCCAACATGGGTCAACAGATCATCACCAAAATTTGACCACAGACAGAACTTATCATTCTGAACACTTTTAACATTTAAATTTTAGAATTTGGTTAAACCTAACAGTTTTGGATATATAAGCAAAAACTGCTGCCTGACCTCTATGTTCTATTTTTAGTAATGGTGGCCATGTTTTTTTGACATATCAAAAATCGAAACGACCATTTTGTGCAGGATACACTTAAAAACAATCATATTAAGTTTCATCCAAATCCATTCAGTAGTTTCAGAGGAGAAGATGTTTGAAGAATTGTTAACGACGACGGATGCCAAGTGATGGCAATAGCTCACTTGGCCTATGATCAGGTGAGCTAAAGAAGACATTTAGAACACCATTACAATCAAAGGTACAATAAAGAAAAACAATAGGATCCGAAGAGGTCAAAGGTCGAAAGTCTAATCCTGCTCTGTATTCCCTGAAATCAAATAATAAAGAATTACTGACAAGAGGTCATGTGTGATGGAATTATGGTGACAACTTTCAGAAATCTTTTTTTGCCCATTTTTTTTTTTTTTTTGCCAAATCCATTAATGTCACATACAAGTAGAATTTACAGTTATTATAAATGCAGCATGCAATAGATCTTGTTACAATAGAATACACAGGAAATAATCTATTGCTAAAGGCTTAGTGGAAATTGATATTTTCTTCCTTGTGTGGTACCCCAGTAAACACCAGTCCTAAAGGCAAGTACTGGCAATGTCTGTGTCCCATGCTTATACACATATTTCAAAATAAAACGCCTTACCAAAATAAATAAATATCTAAATGCACACTACATGTAAATGAACCAAATCATATTTTTGAGTTTAAGCAAAAATACTAAATTAATAATAACAATGAATTGGGACATTCAAAACAGGAAGATGAAATATTATGGAGGGTGGAGTTAGGTAAGGTATTGCACAACTCAAACGCTAGTTCTTGCGTCAAGTAAAGTCTTCTTAAATGAGATGTCTTACAAATGCTCTGAATACATGTCATGGTTATTAAGTAGTACTTTAATGTGTACTTATTCTATATTCACGCTAAACATAAGGACGTGAAAATAAAAACACACAAATTTTTACCCCTCAAAAATTTATTGCTATTCCTAAATATGGTATACTCTGCGATTGGGAAATTTAAATCATATGCATAAAACATTAACTATTTTACACCAAGACATGAAATTTCTTCAACCTCCACAAAACCCACTTATGATGTGTCATGATAAACATTATAGACGAGGAACAACTTGATTAGAACTTCACATACGGAATTATACTTTTTTTCAACACCATTACAAGAGTTTAGCTTTGTAACAACAGGCAAAAGAAAAGTTGTAGTCTCATAAAAATTGAATTAATCATAGAGACTGTAGTTTATAAGAGACCGGCCTGTTTAGTCATTATGAGACAAAAATGGCAAGCCTTGGTGCTCCGTGATACAACCATTAATGAAATTTTAAACTCATGTACCATAAGAGCACGCCCAGTGAATCCAGAGACTTACAAAAGAAAGCAGGTGCTCTAACCTAGCAACAGGGCCAAAATCTTGAAAAATTAGTTAACTCTGAGAAAATTCTTTTAAAATTGTTTGTGTCGTCATCAATTTCAAAGACACTGATTGGAGTTACCATGGAAGTTAAAAATATTCTCAGACTTAAATATTTTTACCTTTGTGGCGCTGGGGCCTGGGACCACAAAATTTTACTCCAGAAAAATGCATCAACTTACTTTTAGATATACTAAAATGCTAAATAACGTTCTTGCTCGGATGTTGTTTTTTTTAACTACATTGATTTCTGAGTATTTTCCAATGTTAAAAATAATAATTTCCCACCTTCTCCCCCTTGACTGGCCAATGGCTAATACAACAATGCTTACTTTATCATAGCTAAAAACTCCCAATTAGGATCTGACATATCATAGTCTCGTTCATTCTTCAAACGTAGTGCCTCTTGTTGTGCTCTTCTCTCGTCTCTTTTCTTTTGAATACTTTCAACAGCCTTTACACAGTTAGACTTTCTTCGAGCTGAAAAAAAAAAAAAACCATGCAAATGTATACTACAAACAGAACTCTGAAGACTGAAGAAAAGAGATATTTAATCAACTTTAAAAATCCTATTTACGTCAAGTAACATTTGATGTGCTTTTAATATATTTGATCTGCATTGCAGGACACTTATATTTTTTTATATTTATTACTAGTTTATTTATATTTATTGTGACAGCTTTTGTGTTCATCATAACCTTACCTGCAGCGCCAAGAGGTTTCAGAGGATCAGGTTCATGTTTGATAGCAGCATGTCCATTACACAAATCCAGACAATGTGCACATCCCAATATGGTAATCTAATATCCTATTAAGTTTCATAACAATCCTGCAGGTCACTGAGGAGGAGTTGGGGACAACCCATGACACCAAGTTTTGCTGAAAAAGGCTTAAGGTCAACATTTGTCATTTCTACAAGTTTTGTCCAGACATATTTTACTGACAGTATGCACATCTTGACACAACATGGTTATATTGCATCCTACAAAGTTTCATAACAATGCTGCAAGCTACTAACAAAAAATTGGGACAGACAGGCAGGGTGAAACCTAATTACCCACCACCCCACACTTTGCAGTTAGCAGGGGGTATCATTAAAGGCAGTGATTATTCAATTTTTTTGAAAGATGCCTGTGCCTTTCAATTTAGGAAAAAAAAATATTAAAATTTACAACAAACTGTGAATTTTTAAGTCAATTGTATTTCATCATACAGCTGGTTGCATTAATAGTCCTTAATTTACATCTTTATCGACAGAAGATGAGAAGTGAGGGAAAAATTAATTTTGGAGTTTTAAAAAGTTTTCACCAGATCAGGTGAGCAGAGCCTGCACGTGTCAAATTAAAAAAATCAATGAATAGCAGGATTCTGGTAATTTTTGGAGACATTAAGGAAAATGATCATGCTGAAGGCATTGGGAAACAGTCTTATATTGGCTCTAAATCATATATAGAAAAATCGCTGAAAAGTTTGCAGTCTTTTTGAATTATGTTTTCAGTAATACAAAATGAAACAAGCTGCTGACTTCTGAACTTCTTAACCTCAAATTTCATAAGAGTACTTCTTGTCTTTTGCAGTCATTGTAAGTTTAATTAAAAATAAATCATGTAGACTTAAGTTATATAAAGCCTAAACCATTTTTTTCATATAATACATTTGTAATTCATTTTCGGCTTGACATTTATACTCATATCATAAAGATGCTTCCTTCTAAGTAAAGCTTTTAATTGCTCACAAAATTAATGCCCTGCTCCCCCATTTGATAAAAAGTACCTTTTGACCTTGCAATTGATTTGAGTCAAATTGTAACATACAAAGTAGGAGGTATACAATTGTAATAAGTGTAATTAAAGATAAAAAAAATGTCTCACCCATTCCTAAGCGCATAGCATTTAGAGGATCATAAATTCCTGGTAATATGCACAACTACAAATCATGTCCTAATCTAACTACCTAAAAAGTTTCAAGATATTTTGATATGCAGTTTCTGGAGAGTTACAATTACAAAAGGGTGACAGACAGATGAACAGGGGAGACATAATACATGGTGCAGAAAAGTAGCAGACTTTTTGGAATTTTATTTTAAATTCATGGACTAATTGTGATCAAATAGCAAATTAAATGGGAATGTACAGACGAAAACTTAAAATCTTTGCTGTAAAGGTTTTGAATAGAGTTAGCATGGAAATGCATTCATAAATACCTTTAAGGCAATTCAGCAGTTTTGTTATTAATAACTAAATTTATTATCATCAAAGGCCATAAATTCTATTGGGAAATAAGTTTTAATGTAAACTCTTAATGAGGCACATTTTGCACATAATTTTACTCTTATAAAGAAGGCAGCAAATGTCTTTTATAAATTCAATTTTCACTCAAGATCAGCCTTTTAGATGTTGATAAATTATAATGAGATGACTAAATAAAGCGTAAAGTGATGTCTACCTTTCGGAAGATGCATGCATTTTTTATTCCATAGAATATGTAAAAAGTTTTTGGGTAACATGTATAATTCACGTTATATTGTAACAGATATAGCGAATGGTTCGTTTGGTAAGATAGTTCTTAGTTTTAAATCTTATTGACCCCTGGTGATAGCAGTTTCTGCGTCTTTAATAAAATGTACGCCTTGTGTGCCTTGTTATGTTGCCTCATCCTAGTCCAACTGTAATTTACTAATAGCTCTTGAACAGCACTCACACTAGTATTCATCAACTAAAGTTAATAGTTCCTAGTTCCTTTTCCACATCAAACGATCCTTAAAAATATTAACCATGCATCCTAAAGTCCCTTCATATTTCTTATCCACCATAAATAATGCTTGCATTTCACTCACTTCAAAGTCAGGTTCCCATTAAATTCCTCCAGTGGCGCTCCTATATTGGCGGAAAACATCGTATGATATTGTAAAATGCAATAAACTTCAAACGACAATATCGGTGTGGCGGGTGATTCCATTAATGATGGTTTCCAGCAGCAAGTCCTTCCCATGGCTGTTTCCTTATATTTCAAATGATGTTGATAGCACTGCAGCCAAATGCAATCTACCATGTTCTTGCGAACTTGCTCCGTATTTATACCTTCGAAATTATTCATACGCAGGCTCATGATAATGATTACATGCAAGCAAACAAAAGAACCTTGGCTCATAATATGTCCCTAATGTTATTTCATAATTGTGTAAAGATCCCTGTGGTTCTCTTCCATGAACTTGTTCTTTTTCTATAAAACTCAAATAAATTGGCTAGTGTTTCCATTGATGCTGTTGCTATGTGAAGTGGTGAAATATGTCACTACAAATAGTCCATGGTCCCAAACATCTTTAGGTTTGAAATGTCGAAATAAATATCGAAACTGCTATCATTCTAGGAGTCAACATTTACATTAAACAATATCAAATTGATAAAAATATTACTTAAACCTAGGTTGAAATTTTATGAAATGCCATCCCCAAAACCCGGGAGTGAAAGTAAACGAAAATAATGTCATTCATAAACACTGAAGACGGTGTCATGCTACTTCATTAAAAATATACTATAATCAATATTTGACGTTTGAATAATAAATTAAACTTGTCAATACTCTTCAAAGGTAATGTTTTTCACATGCAATATGACTCTTCTGAACATGGAACCCAACAAATATAGTGTTTTTTGGACATGTGCTTGAAGCATGTTGAGTGAACTTGAATCATTCCAGTATTTAAGAATATATTGTCACGTTTACAGTAACAAGGAGACCTCATGCACATTACAATACCATAAAACAAAACACCCTCCTCTGTCATAGAATAAATCTCAAAAAGTCTTTAAATAACAAGGGTTGGTCTGTGAACGTTTAAATAACCACTTTTAGTCTGTTACCATTCCTCACCCCGTAATAAAGATTCTGAAAAAGTTTAATTAAATTCCTACCGATGGTGTAAGAGATGGGTACCCCGTCCCCATATTCATAAAATCAGTACCGGTAATTGTTTCTGCGATATACGCCATTTGGTATTAAAAACAATACCATAGCATAATTCGACAATTTTGGAGTCTCATAAAAAATGTGGAAATCATCAATTTGACAGAAAAAGTGCTATTACTTTTATAAGGTTGGTTGTGACAAATAAAACAATCCTTTATACATGGATTTAAAAGGATGATGACAGGCAAAAAGTGATAGCATAAACTCCCATTGACCTTTGGTTAAGGGGAGATAATCTTGTAATCCATTCCTGCAAGAATCTAGAAAACAACTTACTTTTCTTGACAACATTAAGTTGTCTAGCTGAAGGACCATCACCATCTGGCTTATTCCCCTGCAAAATAAAATTTTCTTATGTTCATTCAAGTATCTCATAACTACATTCTCTCAATAAAGAGCTTTGCCATGAGTACATGATACACCCATTGGCTAATATACCAAACAAAATGCAATAGGGCATGAAAACGGAAAGTCCCACATTTTTTCATGAAAAAGTGCCAAAATCGCAAAACGTGAAATTTTTACAGAAAACAAAATTGACCAGCTTATAAAAAATAATACTACAACACATCTATCATAATTAAACAAGCATTCTGAGTGCATTGCATGGCAATACAAAGTCCTCTACTAAAAGAAATCACTGTTGAAGAGAACTGAATGCAAATTTCATGCAAAATTTGTTATAAAAAAAAGTGCGGAAAACTTCAAGTCTGCATTAATTTTCTTAGTCCACGGGCCATAACTCAGCATAAAATTGCGGACCAAAACTAAATTTAAACTTGATCTGTAACTTGCCATGGTAAAGCATTGTTCCAAAGAAAAACAGAGAGTTATTCACAATTAATCAAGTTATTGTCTGAACATAATGAAAATGCTTGTTTTTGACCTCTTTTCCTCTAATTCCTAAATGGTTTGAATCACTAAACCCAAAAAGCCTTTCTTTTGTGGATTGACACTTTGTAGTACTGTTTCACAGGAGATCCATTCTTTTATAGTCAGGTTATTGTCCAGACATCATGAAAATGCTTGTCTCAGGCCCTTAATTCCTGAAAAGATCAAGTCACAACCTCCAAAATTGATCCAGGGCTTCGTTTGGCAGTGTTCATTCCAGGCCATATCCTTGGGCCATTGGCATGGACATTTCAATATGACAAACAAAAAGTGTGGCATGTGTGCCCTGCGGGTGCACAGTATTACGTAGGTTGATCTCTGAATTTCCAGATTTTTTTCAGTTTCATGTCAAGATGCATGTTCGTTATTTAAAGCACCAGTAGCCTTGACCACAACATGAGAAGCAAAAGTAAAACTTTTTCTGGACAAAATGACTTAATGACAAACTCTGCAGCAACATAGAACCAACACCAACCTCATGCTGATGTATGCAACTTGGTGAACATCCCTGAAGCACAAAATCTACACCCAACAAGCCTGAACACCAGAGGAAACACAATCCGATTTATTGTATTATTCTACAGGACTGAAATATACAAATGTTCATTCTTCTCATCTGGCGTCAGACTATTGATTCACCTGTCTGAATTTCCTGCCACCGTACAAG
The DNA here is from genome assembly GCA_037379345.1 of Perna viridis. Taxonomy (NCBI): domain Eukaryota; kingdom Metazoa; phylum Mollusca; class Bivalvia; order Mytilida; family Mytilidae; genus Perna; species Perna viridis. The sequence continues at coordinate 26,119,158 of CM074525.1, forward strand.
CCCTTGAATCCTTCAAATCAGGGCTTGTTAAGATGAAGTAGATGTTGCACTTGTTTATATCGATTTTAACTAGCACGACACATACAGATTGCAGTCACCACCACATGTAAATAGAGCACAACCTTCATCACTGTACATACACCCTGCACCAAAGTGTCATGATGCTGCACTGTCCTGAGAGCAGAAAAGAACCTGAGGATAACTTATCTACTGGTTGAAACTCTCCTGTTATCCAAAAATGACCACCTATCAAACTGGCATATTGGCTTCCTTCTATTTGAAAATGACCCCGTTTTACTGTCAAGGGGGCTATTGTGCAATTTTCTTGTTTGAACACTGCTTTGGTGGTATAGCACCACGTGGTACAATTTCATAAAGATCTATACACTTGTACTTCAGTTATTGTCCTGTCATGAAATAACAGACAACAACAGGATGATACCATTATACCACTGCAATTTTTTGCAGCCGTATAAAAACTTACCTTTGATGATTTCGTCTCTCTTCCTGACGGAGCGGTGGGGGCAGACTGCAGGTCAGGGTTCAACATAAAAATTGCTTCTACTTCAATCTATAAAAAAGATAAATATTTTTAATGGCTTATTTCAAAAGAAATGAAGACGTATTTCAAAATGTTGACCTAAAGTTTACATCGATTTATGTGATTGAAAAGGCTATACATGTATATGTAATTTTTAGGCAGGCACATGGGTAAGAGGTAAGCCAGATGCAAAATGGAACTTGCAATTAAAGTTGCATACCAAATATAAAGTTGCATGAAAAAATATGCCAGCAGTGTTCTCCCCGTTATTTTTTAAGTAGCACAGTGCATCCTGGCATAGCACAGCTCTTATGGCCTTCCTCCAAAAGTATAGCACAGTGCTCAAAGTGCATTCTAACTAAAATGAATTACTGATAGCACAGTAATAAGAAATCATAGCGGTGCAAAGTACAGCGCTATAATGGCCTGGGAAGAACACTGGTGTGGTGAGAAACAGTCATCAACAAATTTTAGATACATGCATATATGTATAAATGTATATAATTGCTAATTTGAATTTACTATTGTGTGAGTATACTATGGCAAATAATATTATTATAACACCATACTTGTCTTGAAATACAAAGATATCTATTAAGACTACTTTTGTATAATTTGAATGAGTTCGTCAGTATACTTTATCACAATATTTGGTCACGCTATGATTAAGTAAAACCCAGGAAATTAGTTAGCCCCCTTTGACCTTGACACTATACAAAACTCAAATGCTATACTGATGCAACAAATATGGTTAAGATTCTTACACAACTTAGTCATCACAATCAGATTCTGATGTTTAAGACTAAAGTTCTGATTATGATTTACTGTCCTGAGCACTAGTGGAACTGTCGTAATGTTAAACTCAGACTGTAAAATTTATTACCTCTTTGCCTTTTGTTTTCTCCTTTTTCGAACCATTCAACGGTAACACTCTTTGATTCAGCATTTACATCACTGATTACAGCTGAATGAATCCTCCCTAAAGTTTGAAGCAAAACATTAATGCAAGATGTAATCTAAATATGCATGTACATGTTGAATGTATAATGAAGAATGTGTAAACAATTAACGGAGTACATATGTACATTGTATGTGTGCCAAAATACATAGTTTACTTGTATGGGGAAAGCTTCCCATTCTATGGTATATGGGGGATTGGGTATGGGGATGGGAATGTTGTATGGGGGGAATGAGGTAATCAGGTTCAAATCCATTATTGATCTAAAGAAATATATTACATGTATATTTAATTAAAAATAACAGCTAAAATGTTTAAGAATTTAAAAATATAAAATTTAAATCGATAATGAAAATGTTTGATAAGAAATACCCAATGGAGATTGTATGGGGGATGGGGATATTTGCATGGGGAATTATCAAATAACAAAGACAATAAAGACAAATCTTATTTGAATACCCGACAAGACCAGAATCTTTCAAATTTCTATTGCACAATTAATATGGTCATTATTTGTCGATTTAAGAGAGTCCAAATTAAAAACAAAACTAGATAAAGTGATGCCCCCGCATTTAACCTTCATACATCTATATCATAACTCATAATTGTAAAAAGCACTTTGTCAGATGTGTTATTGTGTCTGTGAGACACATGCCCCCGCATGTGGTTTTGAGTAAAACTCAGCATAGCTGAACGAACCTTAAACTCAATCTGTAACTAATCATGACAGACTCACATACTAAAAACCAGTCAAATATCTTCAAGCATTTACAAAAAATGGCGAAAAACTATTATTTCAATACAATTTTTAAAGTCCAAGGCCCATATTTTTGGTAAAATTCAGCGTAGCGGAACGAAACTTTAACTTGATCTGTAACTAATTATGAAAGACTCAAATACAAAAAATCAGTTCAATATCTTCAAGGGTTTACAAAAAGTGCAGAAAACTGTTATTTCCATGGAATTGTTTAAGTCCAGGGCCCATTATTTTGGTAAAACTCTTCGTAGTGAAACGAAACTTTAACTTGATCTGTAACTAATCATGAAAGACTCACATACAAAAAATCAGTTCAATATCTTCAAGGATTTTTTAAAAAAAGTGCGGAAAACTTATGGGACGAACAGAATTACGGACGGATGGACAGGGGTAAAACAATATGCCCCCTCAACTTATCATTGCGGGGGCATAAAAAAAACTAGATATCAATGAGATAGGAATCATCTCTGTGGGCCCCACTGTCAATTAGGTGGTAAACAAGCTGATATGAAGAATTATTTGAAGTTATTACATAGTCTCGTTATGTGCGATTTTATTCTAAGATTTTTTAGTGCTTCTTTTTACCTTGACCTTTGACTAGGAAGTTGTACATACATTGTGACCAGTGTTCTAGCTAGGATTTGAAAATTGAGGGGCGGAGGGAGGAGGGCACTTTAGCGCGTAGCATTTTTTTTTCAACAAAAAAGGGACATTGATTTTGTATGTTTGTGTTAAGTGAGTAATTTGTATTCAATTGCTTACCTGCCAACTTTTGAAAATGAAGGTTGCATCATAATTTGCAAACTGAGTAAATTTGACTGCATGATTAATATACGCATGACACCCTTATTGTATTGAAAGACCTTTCTCAGATGACCAAGTGCTTTTACAAACAGATACATCTTATATAACACAAATATATAGAGGTGAATAAGCTGACAATGTATCACTGAAGCCTTAAGTTCCTCTATAAAAGACTTATGAAAATTCAGTTTCAATGTGAAAAAATTGTAGTGATATTTTAAATTCGTTAACTTTCTTGCAGTGAAAGTATTAACCTTAACTTACTAGGGGGGTTTTAACGTCCATAACTACCCTGTCGGGTCTTGCATGGACGGTTATTAACTCTTAATGATAAGGGCAACTTATTCTTAACATTTATGACATACTCTGAGGTGAAATGTTGCATGAAATGTTACAAATATTCAATATTGCTCAACTGAAATATCATTGCAATTACAAATTATGGAAAAAGTCCTTTACTGTTGAAGATATAGAAATTGTTTTAAAATATTGAAATTATAAAGGAGGCAACTGACATTTCGAATAAACAAACATGTGCAACATGCAATTGTTTACACCGATAGTTCTACAAAATTTAGACCCGTCACACACCCTCTGGTGTTGGTTAATATACTTGAAATGAAATTTTTGTATATATGTAAACAGTTTATTATTTGAAGTTAAAATTATAATGCATGGAAAATGTTGTACCAACTTAGTAATGCCTTTCAAAATTTACTCAGTTTCAGCAATAAAAGTAAATGCATATAAAATGCCAACAAAATGGAAACGATATCTTTTACAAAGTTTGGTATACACGCATTATAGTTCTGTTAGTTCTACTTTGAAAATGGCAAGGTGGCGACCTTGGTTTTCGTTTAGTTACGAAAGCTGTTTGTCGAGACTTGTCTTTTAGTCATTTACATATAAGTTTTCACCTAATTTGAAATTAGAAAATAGTATTGATTTTTTTTATTTTTTACATTATTATCAATTTAATTTGATATTAAATAATGTAAAAATAGACGTATGATTATTTAATTTGGTATTCCGCATACTACGTGAAGAAAATACATATATACGTTCCAAAATGTAAGTGAAGTATAAGTTTTATGTGTCCTTAAAATTTGAGAGTAGGGAGAAAAAATCTTTAAGTCATTTTTTTTTATAATATGTTAATTTTTGGTGAATAAGATTTATTTCATATAATTTAAAAATTTTTTGGTAGCTTTATGCAATTTCAAATTTTATAATTAATTCTGTTTCATTCTAATATCCATAATTAATGTTATCAGGAACATATAAAATGGACAAGATTTTTTTCCGATATTTTCCTTATTATATTTTCCATTAAATAGTACGCATGAATCTTAGTTCTGGATTCGTAAATTGTTCGCTCTGTAAGATGTTTAATTTCATCTGTTCCCAGTTCGTCCAATGATCGATTCCATCACTTGTACGATCTGCACTACATGACATTGTAAGAGTCCCTGGTTGGAACAGGAAACTATGAACTGTTTGGTTCTTTTAAGACATATGCTGTTACGTATCAGAGCTTGTTTTCAAAATCTTCCGAGGAGAAAGAAATTCTGTATCAGAGATTTGTATTAGATAAAAAATAATTCTTCTAATGCTGTTCGTTCAATATGTGGAAAACATGCAGTGCCAACATACCAGAGACATAAAAAACCCAATCAATGTTAAAGACCTCGTGCAAATAGAACACAGAAAAGATTTTCAACTATTTAAAACTGTATGACTTATTCTTAATACTGTTTATTTATTCATTTCTTTAAAAGCTTTTTCAAAATCACCATTACGATTTTTCATAAAAACAAGAACAAAAATTGCAACAATAAAAACCCACCCTAAAAATTATTTCAGCTCAATTAAAGAAACATTGATTAATCTATCTAATATAATTACTTTCATTTAAGCCCCTTCCACTTATTCAATTAACATTATATATTTCCAACAGTCTAATCACACATAATTCCACTACTGAAATATAATTCTGAACTGTTTGTTAAACACAACAATGTTTATTCAGTCGGTATCTATTCAGTCATGGTCTGTTACACATAGGATTGTCGGCACATGCCAGAAAGTTTAGCACAAAAGACTACAGATCTAACGATTAAATGACTGTTTTTACACTAAATTTAGTTTTTTTGTTTGTTTGTTTCTTGGGGTTTAACGTGCGATCAGCAATATTTCAGCTATATTCAGACGATGGACATGAAATTGATGATAAAACGTGAAATGATGATGAAATGAAAAAGGGATGGGACACAAGGACAATGGGGTCGACAGATTTTGATTGCCACTTGAAATAGGGAGAGGTGGGTAGGGTCGGGCAATTTAGCCTCCTGTGGCGGAGCCCTATGGTTCCTACTCCGGGAGAATACCACAGTAGGGTTCTTTAACGTGCGAGGAACGTGGCATCTTTCCCAACACGGTGCACCACTATGGTTTGCGGTCAGGTTTTCCGTATTATAGCCTGACAACCCCAGCATGTAACACGCCAGGGGTACCCCATTCCACGACCTGGGGCACACATCCCAATTGCTCTGTGGGCACTATTCTGAGCACTATTTAGTCGCCTTTTACGACAAGCTTAGCGCTGCTGCAGGCCTATTTTTTAACACCCAGACCTGCACGGGGCACTAGATTTAGTGTATTTTATTTAATTATAAATTACTATTTCAATGGTAGTACTTTTACTTCAGAAATATGTCACCTCATTGGTCTTAGTGCACCTCTTATGGACCTAAAGCTTTAAGACCGGTCTTTGCAGTGTTTAGATGGACAGAGGAGAAAGAAATTCTGTATCAGAGACTTTTGCTAGATAAAAAAAATTCTTCAAATGCTGTTCAGTCAAAATGTAGGAAAACGTGTAGTGCCAACTTACCACAGACATAAAACAACCCAATCACTGTAAAAATAACCTCGTTCAAATACAACACAGAAAAGATTTTCAAGTTGCCTTAACAATCATTGCCATAAATGTTATTAATGTAATAATTATTGTTTAACTATTCAAAACTGTATGACTTAATACTAAAATTGCAATTAAAACAAAAAAAAAAAAAAAAAAAAAAAAAAAACATTATTTAAGCTCAATTAAATAAACATTGTTTAATTAATATATCTAATATAATTACTTTCATTTAAGCCCCTTCCACTTATTCAATTAAAATTATAATTCAAACACTCTAATCACTCATAAATTCCACCCTTAAAATAACTCTAAACTGTTAACACTGACAATGTTATTCAGTCAAGTTCAGTCAAGGTCTGTTACACAAAGGATTGTCGGCACATGCCGGAAATATTAGCACGAAAGACTACAATTCTAACGACTAAATTTAGTGTATTTTGTGTATTTTTTAATTAATATTTCAATGGTAATACTTCAGAACTAGAGGCTCAAGAGAGTCTGAATCGCTCACCTGGTTAACCATTTGCTTATTTGAAAAACTTGAGGAATGAGACAGGCTAAGTTAAAATCAACTAAATTGTCAAATGCAAGAAATGCTTTTCATAGCATTTTCATTACCTGAACCAGAATTTTGGTAAAGGCAACAATTTTTGAATTTTTTTCAAAAACCTGTCTTATGACCCCTAAGTTCCATTTTTAGTATAGGCAGCCATATCTATTCACGGATTAAATATCACAACAGTCATTTTAAGCACAATACACTAAAGAACTATTATACTTTATTTTCCTTCAATGATCTGAAATGGTTTTTGAGAAGAAGATTTTCAAAGTTGTACATGTGAAAAAAAAAAACAACAAAACAAATTGTTTCAGGGTTCGCAACTCCTACATTAGTCAATGAATGGTATGAATTCGGCATAGGTCCTTCGCATGACGCTTCACAATTTAACCCATGCCAGAAATTTGCTAAGGCAACGGTTTTTGAGTTATTTGCAAAAAACTGCCATCTGACCCCTATGTTCTATTTTTAGTAATGGTGGCCATGTTTTTCATGAATCAACAATCCCAATAGTCATTTTGAGAAGATTTTCAAAGTTGCACATGCGAAAAATTAAAAAAAAAAACTGTTTCAGGGGCCGTAACTCCTACATCAGTTGACAAATTGTTTTGAAAATTTTGGCATAGGTTCATCTCATAATGCTAAACAATATTACCCCAGCCAGAAATTTGCTAAAGGCAACGGTTTTTGAGTTATTTGCAAAAAACTGCCATCTGACCCGTATGTTCTATTTTAGTAACAGAGGCCATGCTTTTTCATGGATCAAAAATCCCAACGGTCATTTTGTGCAGAACAACCTAAGGAACAATCATGTCAAGTTTAAAACCCATCAGTCCAGTAGCTTCAGAGGAGAAGATTTTTTAAAAGTTGTCCACGACGACGGATGCCAAGTGATGGCATAAGCTCACTTGGCCTAGAGACAGGTGAGCTAAAAATGTTATCTCATGGGTGTTAGTGTTACTTTTATGGTCTTTGTGCACTAAGACTGGTCTTTGCAGTATTTAGACAGACCGCTTATTGACAAATATTTTACCAGTTCTGTGTTACTATGAACAACATATAAATTAGTTACCACCATATCATACTAAGTAGAATGTCTCATGAATATCCACATTTTTTGCAATTAGTGAATTAGAAATAAATTATTATCTGCAGTTCTAAGATGAATTACTGTATCTCACGAAATGCTGTTATTCTTTTATCCATTGCTGCGCTTAAAGATGACATTACACAAAAAAATATTTTTTCAATTTTTGGTTTATTTGATTTATTACACCAAATATATATCATAAAAACGTCCCTTGTAGTCACTTGCACGGTTCAAATGAAGATAAATTGATTCAAATGACCCAAGCCATACAAATTTTAATTAGATCTAGTCATGTGGTCACGTGACCGTGCTACGTCATTGGCTCTCGATTCATTGATAGAGTGGTTGAAATGCATGGGGCTTCTACACTTTTTACATGATTTCTACAATGGAGAGTGAAAATATTGAAAGTTTTGGTTTGCCAACGAATATATTGATACAGCTGTATCAATTTAAACAACCTCGAGAAGATAATGATAAACAATGACAGAAATATTTAACTATTACATGTGTGAAGACTAGATCCACAGACGGCACCACTTCTTTTCAAAGATTACATAGAAATATTTCATTACATTCTGTCATGTTCGATTGGACTTTTTAAATAAAATAAATTAAATTCACATTCTAAGATTTAAACTGTTCTGATCTCAATCCCTTTTTACGTAACATTACTCCTGTCAAGTGTACCAGTACCTTGCAAGCTAGTACAGCTATAGGATAATACGAACATGTTTATTTTTTTATTGGTTTTTGATAATATATTTGGGAACCCATAAAGGTTTCTTGCTGACGATTCCTCTTGTTCTAAATCTTTTTTGTTAAAATAAAATATTTTACCTGACCTATAAAACAAGAGGCTCTCAGAAGCCTGAATCGCTCACCTGGTTGAATTTTGCCTTTCAATGGCAATAAATGTAACAAGAAGTTGTCCAACAATTATGACTCATAAGTCTTTGGTAGGACGTACCATTAGGATCATTTCAACAATTGAAAGTTTCTTTTAATCTATCATAGTTTTCAAGATCTTGACTGAAAACTGTAAAAAAAAAATTCTCCTTTCAAGGGCAATAACTCTTACAAGGAGTCGTCTGATAACTTTTATAGTTCCAATAAAAAGGGTCATTTCAGCTATTAAAAGAATTTGGCTAAACCTAATGGTTTTGGAGATATATGCGAAACACCACTGTCTGACTCCTATGTTCTGTTTTTAGTAACAGTGGCCATGTTTTTAGACGGATCAAAAATCCCTACATCAGTTCTATGCAGGATACACAAACAAACATTCATAACAAGTTTGTTTCCAATTGATGAAATAATGTCAGAGGAGGAGACTTTTGAAAGAAATAACATGAAAAATAGCAAAAATAGTTGAAAAAGGGCAATGACTCCAACATGGCTAAACAGATTAAAACCAAAATTTGACCACAAATAGATCTCATCATGATGACCACGTTAAACCCATGACAGAATTTAGCTTAATCTAACGGTTTCGGAGATACAAATGTATGTGCAAAAAAACTTCCGTCTGACCCCTGTGTACTCTTTTTAGTAACAGCGGCCATTTTTTAACGGATTGAAAATCCCCTTATCAGTTCTATGCTGGATACCCCTAGCAACATTCATACCAAGTTTGGTTCTAATTGGTCAAGAAGATTCAGAGGAGAAGACTTTAGTATCATTGTTAATAACGATGTGAAAGGACGCCAAGTGATGGCAATAGCTCACATGGCCAAAGGCCAAAGGCCATGTGAGGTAAAGAGTACTGTTCGTACCAGAAAAACTCCCTTCAACACTCCTAGGGTTGCCCATTATAAATTGTGTATTGTGTCCAATATTCATGTAAATTGTTTCATTTCCAAAATCGTAAGACAAAAGAAATGCAATTATATTTCAATTATCGAAGCCATACACCTGCGTCGACACCTGTGTCACCAGGCACCGAACCATGTAAAGACAAAAGAAGCCACCCATGTATATATTTTCAATGCACCCAAATGGAGATTGAGAACCAATGACATAGCACTTCCATATATGGTAAGTGGGTGTTACTTCCGGTTTTCATTTATGCATATTAGTTAGGTCGTCTTGATAAATTTTATGAAGTTTATCCCTTTATTTATAAATCAAAATTATGAAATACTTTCTTCATTGACAAAAGACAGTTTATTTCTCTAAATCTCACAATGCTTTTATCTACATGTATTGTTATGTCCCTTGTTAAATGATAATTTCTTCTGAATTCACCATTAATAACCTGCAGTGTCCTTTCTAACCAGATGGAACAGCTTCTACCATATATGACTTTAAGTAAGATTTTGGGGATACATTTTTAACTGCTGAGATTCTGACTTAGACAAGACCTATCTTATGAACTAAAATGTTCATCTTCTACGTTTTACAGCTAAAATGTAATACATTAAAATTATATTTACTGTTTACCGTCTTCATTTTGCTAAATACAGGCCTTCTATGATTTTATTTGTATTTCCCACTCATCCATTTTACATGTGTCCGCTTATATAGCAAAAAAAAGGTGTAATGGAAACATGACCCAATAATGTACCATAATTTGACAAAAGTAATCAATATTTGAGTTGGTTATGACAATTATATGTTTTTAATTTCTTTTTCCTTCGGATAAAACCTCTTAACTTACTGAAATATCTACAATAATGATTTGTTAGAATATCATGAACTTCCTGTTTTATTCATTGTTGTTCCCTATATAAATGATTTTAATTTGGGTTATTAGTTGTACCCAAATTAGAATGAATGAAAAAATGGTTGTAGTAAAACAATTTACATGGCTTGTCAAGAATTTAATTACTTACTACTGTAAAAACAACTCTGGCTTGTAATTATTAAGGTCTTCCCCATTTCAAAAGTCAAGGTCATTTGTTTTAATGGTCAAAAACTGGGTCAAACATTTTTGCCAATATGGTTCAAGATAGACAACTCAAACTACTTCCAATCAATTTAGAAGCATGGTTCCACATCCAATGATATGCCACAATGCATACTTCCGGTCAAATTTGACGGTTTTCAGAAGTCGGTGAAAATACACCGATTCCGCGACATTTTCAAAAATTGCATTTTTTTTTTTTTGTTGTATTGACTCCAGGATACCATATTTTCCTTGGAATAACCAATATAAGCCCTTTTCGACAAATTTTATTAAGGTCTTTCCCATTTCAATGGGAAGACCTTTTTGTATTTCTTCTGATTATTATTATCATTCTTTTTTTTTTCGGCAGTCATTTTGCCAAAGTTTTGGCTGAACGTATCACGACACGATTTTGACAATCTTTGGAATTCACCCTGTGAGACGTGATGATTTGTCGGTCCAGAGTTATCTGCCCCGTGGCGGAAAAACTAATTTTGCAAAAATTTCTTAAACCGTTTTAGATACACACAAACCGAAAGCTCCATATTTTTTAGAAACCCGGGTCAGAACTATTTGACAAAGTTTCGAAAAGATTTGAGATTTCCCTGGTTACGCGATTTCGCGACCTAAATTGAAATTGTTCGGTTGGTCACTGAACTTTTAAACCGTAAGTCGTATAGACTTGGGACCTTCACTGTTGATCTTAAATGATTTGCAGTATGTTTTTGTATTTCTTGGTTCTTAGTCAAACTTTGTCAGGATATTTTACCTCATTTGTATGTTCATTTCTGAATCTCTATTAGGCACTTTTTTGCTGTACTTTTTTTTGTTTAAGTCTTTGTAGTGTGAGTTATAACTACTGGTAACGCGGTATTTACTGTCTAAATATGTATCTATATAGGAAAACTCTGCACCGACATTTAGAACTATATTCGAATACAACGAATTCCATTAGTGGTGTCTTTGCCGGTTTTCGTTATTGAAAATCACCTCCTTCTTTGAAAATTGGTGCATACTTTAAAAACAGCAGTACTTACCGTAATTAATGCATTTTTTAAAAAACTAATCTAAAAAAATGCATATGATTAAAGACAATAAGTAAATAATGTTAAGACATGCGTAATGTTCGTTTCTTAAAACTGTCTTTAAAAGTATACTTCCAATACATTTTTTTTAAAAAAAGTGGCCTTAGACATATCATGGGCACCTAAATCGGGAGTGTCCAGCTTTTTATCAGTAAAAACCACTATTTACGATCATTAAATGCAAAACAATCCCATGTATGGCCTAACATTTAAACAACAGCATAGCGAGAATATCACGATAAATAAACATGTATTAATAATTTTCAATTGTCATTTAAATAGGATAATCAAAGTACTCATGTACTGAATCAATTTACATTTACTCTTTAAGTTGCCTTAAAATAGCAAGAACAGAGACTGACTTCTTGGTAATCTAAATATTTAAACAGTTATTGTACAGTAATTTTGTAAAATCACTTTCTTCCGACATTGTTGTTCCAACTTACACAATGGAGGCATATTATTCACACTTATACAAAATACTTATACTTTTGTAGAGACTTAAAAGTACGAAATAAGAGTTTACAATCTGAGTTTTATTTTGACCACATTTGTTCAATACACACTCAAATAATACCTTTACAATGCATGATTCTAAGTTAAGTGTGTTTTAGTACTTCATAGAGGGGTGGCCATTTGACCTGGAAGTGACGATTGAGACCTTTTGCTTTGCAATACTTTATAATTATCTCCCTTTGAATTTATCTATTTTCATGAAAATCACAAGTTCATTTTGTTCTCAACTGATTGTATTGATGGAATTGACAGGAAAAAATAGTTTGCAAATTTAATAATTGTCAAAACCCTCGCCTTTTAAAACATATACAAGAAATAAATATTGTCGATCGAGCCGTCTCGACAGGCTAGAACACAATAAGCCATTAGCCGTGAAACAAAGGTCATTTCTCATGAACATGATAGTTGTCAATAGAGAATTGGTGGGAAAGACCTTTCAATTGTTCTGTAACAATTGACCATTTAATTTATTTCAACATTTATTGAAGTTAGCAAAACAAACAGGTATACTCATTGTAACTCAGGAATATTAGCAATGCAACTGCCAAATATTACCCTGACTTATAAGCGGGACAAGACTAAGTTCCAGAAATTTGAGACTGAAATGGGGTCCAATTTTTGGAGGGATCAACTTATACTTGAGTATATAAGGGCAAATTTTTATTACACATATTCTGAAATGTGTTGATTTTCTCTCAATACCAAGCCACGTGCTGGCATGTTGGATAATTGAAATTTATATCCTTTCTGCCAGTATACATGTATGAAACTATGATTTGATTCAACGTCGGTTTTTTCATAATACCCATATGAAGAAGGCTTCATCTCTGCACAAGGATTTTTTTTCAGATGTGGACTGACATCTGCACTTTGAATGGATTAATCATCATATAAGTTTGTCTGATTTCCATAGGTGAGTGACTCAGGTCATTTTGCCTGGCTCATCAACATCAACCTCACCACCTTTTCTGTTGTCCTAAGTCAAAAACCATCAGTCATCAAAGTCAGACATTGTCAAGTTTAAATTCTGAAAGTGTCAGTACTTTGTAGATCTTTGGAAGTCAGCGTTCATGACGTAATTAATGAAATTATGTAATCATGTTTATGTACTTGACTTTTTATGAGCAACTCGGCGGGTGTTTCTAGAAAAAGCAGAGGACGCTTACCCTACAGGTGCACCTGGTCCATGATTCCAGTTTATATTGGAGTCCGAGTTGCTCATTTGCTTTTGTTACTTTGTATGTATGATTTTAGTTACTTTATGTTCTTTGTTGTGCATGTCTGTTTTCCATGTCTGGTCTTTGTCCCTGGATTACATTCTTTTGATTACCGCTATAATCTTGGTTCCCTTGATTACTCTATTATACATTTAAATAGTCATACGTGCATTTCACTACACCTTAATGCATTGATAGCAAGGAAAGAAAGCGATTTAAAGATACAAGTTCCTTTTCATTTAAAAAGGATATATATATATCTGCTTGGCAACGAGCTGGTGATGGACACATATGTCTGCTTGTCAGTAAGAGGATTATTAAGTTAGAAGACGACTAATTTCATTAATTTTCTCAGGGGCAATTACTGAAAACTAATAAGTAATTATTGATTTTTACAGGAAAATTTTGAATTTTTTTTTATATTTTAGTGTTTTGTGAACACACCCTACCTCAGTATTTCCATCATAACTTTGTCATAATCAGTTTGTTAATTCTATAAGCTAGCTCAAAAATGTATAGAAATTTGTCTAAAATTCATTATACTGACACCTGAGAAACTTTTGTCTAAGCAAAACACTTTATCGTGATACATACTGTATGATTAAAGCGTCAGAAATAGTAAAAATGTAGGCTAGATAATAGTTTAAAAGACATCTAGAAAAGCTACTTCAAGTTGGATCTTGATAAAACCCTGCAATTTACACTGAACCGGGAACAGTTCTGTGGGATATCAATAGTATTTTAAGTAGCATGAATAATATAATAAGTAGGAAGTAAACTGATGAAACTTTTGTAAGAGTTCACCCATTTTTAAAAATAGAGTAGCAGTCAAAAGATGAACAAGTAACCTTCCATTTTTGCTGGTTGATGGCTTCTATTGACATTCCTGGTTCTTCCAATTATTTTACTAATATTTGGAATTCCCTTTGCCGTCTCCCACATTTTACTGATGAAAAATTCCTAACAAAAGGTGGCAAAATGATAAAAGGCACAAATTTCAAATTTGTTAAAAAGGGAACCAGATACTTTTGCTTCAGACTTCGCTTGCACTTAAGCCAAGGTCATTGCCTTCCTAATATAATTTACTTCTGTAACTAAAATCCTGAATAATTTCTATCTCCCCAGTATGCTTAAGTCAAATATAAATCTCATGTTTTAAGTTGACCCAGTATTTAGACCGGGAGTCATATTTACTTTTGTACATTATATAGACTTTGTTAGGAGTGACCAGTCCCAGTATATAGTATTAGCTGTAACATCGAATCCCTGAAGGCCCATCAGGCTGATGCATCATAAATTGAAAGTTACACCAACCTGTTTAATTTAAACCAACGAAACAAATAGACACGTTCGTTATATTCGTTTCTATAACGAGTCTACTGTACAGTGCACATAAATCAACATGCTTAGCTTAAATGGTAAATGACGAAAAACCCAGTCATGCTGGGAAGTTATTATCAACCGCTTTAGGTCATATGGATAAGTGCAGATTACCGTCCGTTCTTTGAATGTCGACATTGACACCGACTTTCAGCTTTCCCATTTCATCCATGACTGTTACCAGTTGAACAAATATCTGACAAATTTATCAGTTTTTCATTTAAATGTTTGTTTGTTTGTTGGGGTTTAACGTCCGAGCAGCAATATTTCAGCTATATTCAGACGATGAACATGAAATTGATGATAAAATGAACATGACATGATGATGAAATGAAAAAGGGATGGGACACAATGACAATGGGGTGGACAAATTTTGATTACCACTGGAAATAGGGGGAGGTGGGTAGGGTCGGGCAATTGAGCCTCTTGTGGCGGAGCCCTATGGTTCCTACTCCGGGAGAACACCACAGTAGGGTTCTTTAACGTGCGAGGAACGTGGCATCTTTCCCAACACGGTGCACCACTATGGTTTGCGGTCAGGTTTTCCGTGTTATAGCCTGACAACCCCAGCATGTAACACGCCAGGGGTGTCCCATTCCACGGCCTGGGGCACACATCCGAGTTGCTCTGTGGGCAGAGCGCCCTAACCCCGGCTAGGGTTCTGAACACTATTTAGTCGCCTTTTACGACAAGCATAGAGCTGCTGCAGGCCTATTCTTTGAACACCCGGACCTGCACGGGGTTTTCCATTTAAATAAAGTAATTTTAAAGCCTCCCGTTAAAACATTTGAAAGGCATGTACGCATGCGTACAATACTCACTAAGTTTACTTCCTGAAATCGCTTGGCTTTTCGGACCAAAAGTAACACGTATCATTTTAACACGGTTATTTTATGAGGGTATCACCCCCTTTTTGACTCGGGATTTTGGTCATTTTTAGAGTGTACTTTAGACACAAGTCCATTGACTTAACATTTCAAAACGGTCCTACTACACAAAGAGTGGTACAGAGCACGTAATTTTGAATTATTTGAGTAAATAAATGATTCTTAGTATCTATATAGTCTTTATTTTTCTATGTGACCATTGAAAATAATATATCAACTACTATTCTGGATATTTATTCATAGATCGGCATCTAGACATTGTCGCGCGATCAGTTCGCAAAGTCTGGTGATGTGAAGGAGTTAAATAGCTATTTATTTGCATTTAAATGAACAAAAACAATGATGTTTGGTATATAACTTGTTATGATTCGAAGTTATTTTATTAAATTAACGTGTCTTTTTTTTCAAATTTAAACATGATTTTTGGAGTACGTATTTCTACTCGTAGAGGCTAAAAACCACTAATTCCACTTCCCATAGGCTTCTATGCTAATTTCACAATATTCAATGGCTTCTCTGGACTTTACCTTAACTTTAACCTACAGAGGACTATATATCAGTATGATTCTAGATATGCCAGCTCACAATCCTCAGAATGGCATGTGGGGTTAGCAGACTTGCAGTGCAATACTGGTCACCGGAAGTGAAGTGTCTATAAATAGCATGGGAAATCCCAGTGTTTTCACAAGATAGGGGTATATTTAGAAATCATTATGGAGATTAGGCTTCTCATCACAAGAAGCAAAATGCACCCATAAAATGTACAGAAATGTTTTTCCTTTCAGAAACTGTTTAAATTTTTTAAATGAGATGAGAACTTTTTTCACAGCACTATGAGGAACAGGGGTAATTTCTGCGTAGGACTATTTTTGCGTACGTTCCAAATGCTCATTGGTTGAATTGGTGGTCTGTAACCTAAAGAGTCACTTTTTGTCTTAGAAAAAATAAATAACTATACAGGTATATATATCGTCTTAATTCGGTCATTTTCGGTTTATGTCGGGCCTTATTTCAAATAATCTTAATTCTTATTGGACCGCACTAGCAGTGTTGCAATTCTATTGGCTCCTGTAATTTCTATCTACAGATTTCCCGCTATTATGTCAGTTGGCCGTCTCCTATCGTACAAGGCAGTAGTAGGAAACATGTTGTATAAAAAAGAAATTTACAGCGCTGTCACTTGGCTTCAAAGGTAAGTGATTTTATCTGTCACTTGTTTGTTTATATTTATAAATGATTTGTTTTAAGGCGATGTCACTGTGAGTATTGGTTATTTCAATTTCGAGAAGTCATTCCCCCTTTTCTGTGCTATGAAAGGCTTCCACATTGCTTTGGCCTGGCTATGGCACTAAAAATACAGGTTAATGTATAATGTAAAGTTGAAAGTTTGGAAACTGTAACATTTATTTTTTAATCATTAAAAACAAAAAGAAATTTGCTTCAGGAGAGCCGGTTCTCCCATGAAATACATGTATGTAGATAACTGAAAATTTTAATTGGTGAGCTATCTCTCACAGAAATTTAAATCACTCCTTCCAAGTGGTTAATTTATTTTTTTTGTCACTAGCATAAAGTAAGATCATATTTATTTCATAGCTCAATAGCTTAATAAAACAAATTTTTACTGGGTATCTGGTGATATGAAATTTCTAATCTTGACTTCATCAGGGAGTGTGTATTAATATAAATTCCCTAACTACATATGTACTTGAAGAAATTTTAGTAGACCCTACTTTATGTTAATGTATACATTTATACATGTACATGTATGTACCAAAAGATTTTTACAGTAGACTATAAAAATCCCTGTATGATATATAATCTGAAAATGCCCAAAAGGGGGCACTCCAGTTTTCTTTCCAATTTATAATATGATACAAATTGTTTATTATCAAGACTTTTCGATCATAGCTCCCACCACATACACATGCACACATAATTGTGAATTGTGAACTAGATTTGTGGTATGTCATAGAAAATAAGCATGAAATTATTGTATTTAATATTGAATATTTTATTTGCTGACACACATTTTCATTAAATTGTCATGGCATAGTACATTACAAAAACATACATGTACATTAGGAGTAAACATGAACAAATACTACTACATGTACCGGTACATGTATGTGTGGATGGCTACAAGTGTGTATTTTATTCTATTTTTGTTGGTTCCACAAATTGTGCTGTCAGATGTACATGTTCACAAACGTATGTTTTCAGTCTCTGGGGCTCACTTCACACAGCAGTGCATTCATCATACTGATTTTTACACGTTGTAAATTGAAAAAAGTTTTTGTTTTAAAGGTACATTCTGAGTGGTGTGAGGTGGAAGCCCCTGCAGTCCACATCATGTACAATAGAAAGGGTCAGCCTACCCTCCTGTAGGTCAGCCATTATCTTATGGTCAAAGAAGCTTATACGTCAGGTAAAGTATTCACTGTTGCATTTTTCAGCTTACAGTCCACCTGAGCTAAATGTACATGTATTGTCATCATCTGTTGTAGTTAACCTTACTTTAAATTATTTTCATTCCTAACTACTCTGTGGATTGTCACCAAATGTATCAGGGTATGTACTTAAACTGTGTCATTAGTATGCTGATGAAGCAACTTTTATCAATAAATGTATAAGATTCTGGAAAATAAAATGTGACAAATGCTTTTTCAGTTTAAGCCCTTGAAATACATTTGTATTCATTATTGAGTCCAACTTGTGTGGCAACTCCAAATTTGAGTTATTGGCTGTGAAAAGGCTAAATGTAGCAATTAGCACTTTTAAGCTGCTTCTAATGTGTATAATTTAAGATCTTGTAGTTTTAGAAAAAAGCTTATAATTGAAAAAAATATCCATATGATTATACTAAGTAAGATATTCATTGAGTTGAGGTTGTTTGTCTCCCTATTAGAATTTTTGACCTTAAAATATAAAATGTACCAGAGAATTTTTGAAAATTAAAAGAATAACTCGCCCAATGCAATGATCTTAATGACAAAGGTACTATTATACAATGTAGTGTATGATAGATTGTGTAAAAGTTGTACTTCAACTCCTAATTATACTGAAGTTGTACTTCAACCCCTGATTGTACCGAAGTTAAACTGAACTTGTGAGTAAATGAGGCTCCAATACAAATGATAAAATGCTAAGTCTATTTTAAAATGTGCTCAATTTTTATTTTTCAAAAACGTATATATATTTAAGGTAACATTTGAATTTGCATCATTTCATTTATAATTAATACATGTTGTTGAATGATCACCTGAATATGGCTGAAATATTGCTGCTCGGGCTTCATGTTATTGAATGGTTTTCCAAATTACAAGATGATTTATTTATTTCAGAAAATGGCAGCTGTACTCAGAACAGCAAGCTTCAGAAGCCAAGTTCCCATAGGTTACAGGACCCTCTGACTGAATTCTTCATTTCAAAACACTCGTCCATTCTCATTCAACTAATACTACTAAAACCACTAACCTTGAATGGGGTGGTGAGCCTACTTGCAAGATAATCTGGGGGGATTTCTTGTGAGGTCTTTGGCGGGAGAAGATTCAGTCTGATTCTTGGGGAAAGACAGCTTCAGAATTGCATCCCACGGTTCAAAAGACAGCAAATCATCATAATTGCTGAAAGAGTAGACCCTTTCATGAAAAGGTTTGTTGATATTTATTGATACATAAATATAAATCAATTCGTATTCTCTATCAGCTGTTTAATATACATGTATACATGCACACTTGTTTTATTTTTGTTTTCTAAAGGATCACATGTCTGCTGTTCTCAATTAAAAGGTAATGAAGTTCTATTTTTTATGATAGGTTGATGCAATTCTTACACAGTGGTTCTGACACTGTGGAAACACTGGTGTGGATACCAGCAGGTCAAGGTTAGTAACAATGCTGCTAAGCTTGTTTTGTCAGTTATTATATATGAATATGTTCAGTAACAGTTTATTAACTACATATATTATTTTTTAATACCCTTCTAAGTTAGTTGGTATAAGAAATTACCATATAGATTTGTCCATCTATTCATTTTGGTAATAAACTTCTGAAATATTTTTTTTTATCATTACATCAATATCAAACTGCTAGGCAATATAAGTACATGTATGCAGATGGGGATGATAGAATCAAGATTGTAATAACTGTGACAATGTTTTCCTAAGAAAGACATGGGATTAGCAGGTTTTTAAAGCATGTTTAGGCCCTCCTAAATCTTAATTTTGCTTAAAAGAGGTCATGTATGAAGATATTGAAAGTAATAAGATACAAGGAAGATAATTTTATCCTTTCATGAAGAGTAGCCAGGGTGTTTGGTGCAAGTGATTTTATAACATAAGACATTAGATTTGTAATTAAGTACATGTTAAGCCAAGTACATACATTGTATGTGTACAAATAATGTTTTTATCTGGTATATTGTAGCATAAGATTTCCTGGCTTTTTGTGACATATGTATCCATTTTCTTCTTTTAATTTATAGCTGAACCACATTGAGAAGACGGGGGAACTGCACTTAGGTGGATTTGTGCCAGTAAGTGAAACTTAATTACAAATAATTTTTATATCACACAACAAACAATAATGATGCTTCTTGTCATACCTGACAGAATGGATCTGTGCATACTTTGGGATGACGATCTGATTCTGAGGAGGGTCAGAAAATTTATTTTCAACCATATCAGGGTAATACTATTTATTTTCATTTCGCTCCATGAAGTATCTAGACTGATGTCAGAAATTTTTAGTTAGGTTATACGAAATGGACAATGTTGCTGGATAACTCAGAGCTATTTTTCAATAGACAAAATTTTTTTCATAGCCAATTCTTATAAATTAATTTTAAAACATATTTTTATCTTTAAACATGAGAAAAGTAGCTCTGAATTTAACTGAATAGGGGTGTGTCAATGTTTTTTTATCCATTGAGATATAACAAAATTATTTTAACCAATCAGATTACAGTATTTATCTCAAATTAATTAATTCAGAATTTCACAAAATTCTTTAGGTAGAATATATACATACAGGTACCATTATTTGTCTATTGATTTTCTTAAATTAGGAATTTTTGTATCACTTATGGACTAAAGTATGGTTTTTTAGTGTCAGTGTCATTACATCACAATCTGTCTCTTGTAATCAATTTTTATGCCCCAGTCAGAGTCTTTGTAAAAATTTTAGGGTAAGATTTCTCATACATTTTAAGTCAGTTAAACATGAATCACTGTATAACTTTTGCTAGATCAATTGTATTTGGTGTGCAGTTGCATTATCACTACATTACAGTTGCAATGGGCCTCATTTTCTCAAGCTAAAGTGACTAAAGCATTCAAAATCCAGGAAAAAAACCCTGCGATCTATGGAGTTCTGTAAAAATATTGTGTTACACTGGTAAACGTGAATCATTTATTGTCTTCCTCTACCTTTATAACATCTTATGGATGCTAATCCTATTTCATCACCAGATGGCGTCCTTCTTCCTTGGCTGTTCGGTGATATTCCACAACATCCAGAGGTGCGCCTGCTCAGGTGACCAGTCTGAACCTGGAACTGGATGGCCTACATGATTCTGATTCTCCTGGTGTAATTGCTATCATGTTCTTAAGTTACTGAGTGTTTTTTTCCCTTTTCATTTTACCATAACTGTTCACAATTACACTGCACTTTCTCACATATTTTCTTTTTACTATAACTGTTCACTTGTACACAGCACTTTCTTTTTACTATAACTGTTCACTTGTACACTGCACTTTCTTTTTACTATAACTGTTCATCAGTACACCGCACTTTCCCACACATTTTCTTTCTTCCTCCAAGTCCATTGGGATGTCTCTCTGCACATTTCTATAATCAGTCCCTACCAATACCAAGGTCCACAATGACTGCCCTGCAAAACCTCTTAATACAACTTCTATTTCAAGTCACCATGGACTCCATCCTGCTGCATGCAACTATCTACAAGTTTCTGGTACTTTGTAGTGTTTCTTTCATTAGCCGCCTTTATTTGGTCTTATAAAGGGACTGAAAGCTCCAGCAGGACTACTTGCTTGGTTCCCTGCATGATTTGTAGGTAGAATTATACACTTTGAACTTGTACTTTGTAAAAAACACCAAAGTTTTATGATACAGCCAGAAGAAACAGATGAAGTCACAGATGAAGAAACAGATGAAGATATACAGCATGTCACAACATTGGATCAGGTAACATTAGTCTTAGATGTGTTTTACGGTATTTTGGTGTGTATAATGCGCAGGGTTGTTTTCCTTTAAAAGTTGATGTAAAAAACTTTTTTACCGGTGTATGTATAGAACCACGAACATTACTGGCTTTATTGTATTTTTAAATAGAAGGGACCATTTCGTCTGTTTTGTGTATTTATTTCATTAAAGAATATTGTTTTTGTTACTTTTGTATTTATCTGTTTTGTCAGTGTTTATGTGTACATGTATTCATTTACTGTTCGAGTAAGAAATACGTAACGTAGACAATAGCTGAAATTGTCTTGGACATATATTTTGATTACCTTTGAAAGGTTTCTATTGAGAGTAATCAATTTCTGAAAATTGCTAATTCTAGAAAAAGGACTGTTTTTACTACAATCAATTAAGGGGTCTGAGTGAACAATGCAGACGGTCATCAAATAGGGCATGTGTGTTGATAGCACGGCCAAGCGTGATAATGAGATGCAGAATTTTCTCTGATGTGTGTCGGGATACATAAAGGGTTTGTGTTAAAAAATTATAGTATTTACACTGGATAAGGATTTTGATATTAGTTCAATGAAAAAAGAATGTCAATATTTTCAAAAAGTAGAATATCCAATAACTATGAAGTAGAGTTCAATGCTATGCGTAAATAACAATATATTTTTTTAACCGACTACTTTGTCCAATGGAAATATTTTAGGGCACTATGAGCAATGTGCCGAAGATTTTGTTATTTAGTAATTAAATTGTTAAAACTTGTGTGTATTTTAATTACTTATTTCAAATCGTTAACAAGTTGTATTCCCTATTATGGAGCTGGGGATGCAGGCATATTTTATCCTGTTTTTTGCAGAATTACCTCCCGTAAGAGCAGGTATAATTTCGAAGTCTCTCTAATCGATGTTCGGATTCGGGTGCAGAAAAAAGAGGTAACTCAAATGAAAATGGAATCCCCAGCAGACAAACACAACAGTGTTTCTAAAATTTACAGGGTGTTTCATTTTGTTGGTAGGTTACATCAGGATGATTTTCATTTGTATCCCGGGTAAAGAAAATTTATGGCAGGGTCAGTAGAATGAGAAATTCCCTTTTGACTTTCGAGATTTTCTAAAGTATCGTTGATATCGGATGGAAAACCTTGCATGTTCCAAATAGTCACCCGCTCCAAAGTGAGATAAATGTTGACAAAATGTTGGTCCACAAGTCGGGAATAGACGTATACATCGTTAAGACATAATTATATACATATTATATTGTTAATCGATACACAAAAATGAAAGTATGGCGGTTGTAAACATAATCTGCCATGTTCTTTTGGGAGGAAATAAATCAAAACCAGATTTTGTTCAAGAAGATTTTATTGACATTCAATGCTTACAAAGGTAACAAGTCAACGAAAAACTCATGAAAAATCCATAAATATGCTTTGGCAGCTCATAAGTGGTCTCTGATTCAATATTGACTCCCTCGAGGTCGTTAATTTTGGACTGATCTAAGGTCTGTAAAAATGTGTTGAAACCATGTATGGGTGTATTATACACACCCCTTGTTCTGAAGTTAGTTTCCTGGTAAAAAGCTGCGCACAATACACACCAAAATACGGTTTAATGTGAGTTTTTATTGTATGTGATATTGTTCTTAATCTTACGGTTATGCCGCCAATGATAAAATAATTATTAGATATAAGAGTAATCAAGGGAACCAATTTTATAGTGGTAATCAAAAGAATGTAATCCAGGGACAAAGACCAGACATGGAAAAAAGACATACACAACAAAGAACATAAAGTAACCAAAACCATACATACAAAGCAACAAAAGCAAATGAGCAACTTGGACTCCACTAAAAACTGGGAGCATGGACCAGGTGCACCGGTAGGGTAAGCGTCCTCTGCTTTTTAATTTTTTTTCAAGATTAAAGTATAAATTAGCTTGACAGACATGTATTCAAATTAAAAATCAATAAGCATTCTATATCACTTCTGAGTGATCATTCAAAGAAAGTAATTAATACAGAAATATGCACTTACACTTCACTTACCTTTGCTGCAGGCTTTATCTTTCATGTTGTGCTTGAGGGGGAAATTTGTGTTGCCAGAGTAAAGCAAGGAAGGATTTCTGCGGAAACAATGCCTCAAATGATTGGCTATCTTCACTGAAATTATGGTCCACAGATTTCAGTGATGCTGCCCTTTTGTATGTAGTAAGTCTTGACTACATACCAAGGTACCCTGCTCAATGTGAAATAACCTCTCAACATGGCCCCCAGAGGATACTGGTCAATATATCACAAAGCAGGAGCAACACGATTACAGATTCTTTACATTGGTCAAGACGTAAGTAATCTTAAATTTACACAAACCTAACGAGGAAAGTGGTGTCTCCCAGTCTGTTCACAACAAGTATCAAGTAGAGAGTCTTTTATTTTCATAAATCCTTCCTAGTCAGATTTAAAATAAGGAGGTTGGACAAGAACTAATAGTTAAAACAAAAACTATGATCCCTTTTTAGAAAGCCATAGACAGCAGTTTTGACAGAAATTGATACAAAGAATTAAATCCAGTACATTGCTAACAATTGTAATTGTAATTGTAATGTAAGAATCAGTTTTACTTATAATCCTAAGCTTAATTGATATAAAAGTGTGTACTTTATTTAGGTTTTGTGTATATTTTACAGGTCACCAGAAACAATGGATGTTTACTGAAGATCAAGAAACAGTAAACAGAAGTTATTGTTTGAAGAACAGTTCAACCTAGTAGAAGGTTTCTACTTTTCCTTTTTTCCTTTTTTTATGGTGTTTATAATGATAAATGTTGATTAAAATCAAGGAAGTGGAATTTTTTTTATATTTATAATACTGCAAAATTTGGGTATAACTGGGCCCCCTCCAAGACCTGCCCATAAGAATTTTCTAGCAATGAATGTATTATTTGATAAAATGTTATTGCTGGCTAGATTTATTTGTTTTTATGAAAAATGATGTTTATGTAAGGACAATTGTATGTATTTTTTTTACAGGTTTAGAACTAAAGGCTGTTAATGTGAAGGTCAACACTTAACAGTACATACATGTATCATTTTGGAAAATGTATTTGGAAGTATTTCCCAGTTTATGGAAGGTACATTACTTGTTTTAATAATATACCGTATTTTCCGGACTATAAGTCAATGTGCAGTACAAGTCGAATTGCCTCATTTTGACCAAAATCAACGAAAAAAAAAGCGAATTCGGCAGATAAATCAAGGGTCAGACATGTACATGTATATTGTAGGTGATAGCTGTGATCCGAGTTGAGCGGTTTGTTTTTAACAGCATATATTCTAGCGATGTTACTTATGTGTTACGACATACCGTAAATGGGTATAAATTTGCATATCAAAGGACGGATAACTCCGGAACACTCAACAATGTCTTTCCAATTAAAAAACGTATCATCTAGCGTTTGTTAATATTTTTTATATTTTTACAGTTTCAAAGTTTTTATTATTTATCATGGTATTCATTCAAAATGGAAAACAGCACTGATCAATAATCTTAAAGTTCGATTGCCAGTTTGAGTGACAGCTTTCGTTGATTGCAGTTTACTCAAAATTTTGAATTAAAGCAATCAAAAGTGAACTGAACAAATCTAATGAAATGCATTGTAAATGAACATTTTTTTCTTGAAAAATCCTTTTAAGTGGACGATAAGTCATGGCTGACACTTTGCTGAAAAAAAAATATCGACTTATAGTCCAGAAAATACAGTATGTGCTCAGTAATTTCACATTTAATCTTAATTCAATTGTAATATGTCAAGGCCACTACCCACCTTTCACATTTTGTCTGCTTAAAGTTTACTGAGTTTTTTTTTTTATTCAAGGACACTGAAATATTAAAGCTTTTTGTTTTTTTCGCATCTTACAGTTTTGTGAAGGGCTTGTATACAATATATATACAGGCAGTAGCCTCACTGCTATAGGTACCCAGCAGTGATTACAAAGGTGATTGGTCAGGTAAGTAATAAATTATTATGTGATCTCTTGCCTTCACTTGGTGTCCACCGTCATTGTCATCGTTAACAATTTCTCAAACGTCTTGTCATCTGAAACAACTGAATGGATTTGGATGACACTTAAAACGATTGTTCCGTACGGTATCCTGCACAAAGTTTTTGCTTTGATTTAGACTCTGGTGAAAAACATGGCTGTCATAAATAAAATAGAAGATAGGGGTCAGACAGCAGTTTTTCGCATATATCTTCGAAACCGTTATGTTAAGCCAAATTCTGACAGGATAAAAGTATTCAGCATGATGAGAGCTATCTGAGTGGTTATTCTCATGAAAATATGTCTACTGATGTGTGAGTTATTGCCCTTTTTTCAACATTTTTAGCTCACCTGGCCGAAGACCAAGTGAGCTATTGCCATCACTTGGCGTCCGTCTCCGTCGTTATTAACAATTTTTCAAAACTTTTATCCTCTAACACTACTTGACCAATTTGAACCAAACTTGGTATGAATGTTCCTTGAGGTATCCTGCATAGAACTGGTGTGGGGATTTTTGATTTGTTGAAAAACATGGCCGCCATTACTAAAAATAGAACAGTCAGACCGTATTTTTTTCGCATATATCTCCAAAATTGTTAGGTTTAGCTAAATTTTGACTGGGTTCAGCATTATTAGATCCATCTGTGGTCAAATTTTCTATTTAATCCGATAAGCCATGTGGTAGTTATTGCCCTTTATAAACATTTTTTGCTATTTTTTATGTTATTTCTTTCAAAAATCTTCTCCTCTGGCACTACTTGACCAATTGGAACCAAACTTGGTTGAATGTTCCCTAGGGTATAGAACTGATGTGGGGATTTTTGATCTGTTGAAAAACATGGCTGCCGTTACAAAAAATAGAACAGGGGTCAGACAATAGTTTTTTGGATATATCTCCAAAACCGTTAGGTTTAGCCAAATTCTTCTAATATCTGAAATGATTCATATTATTAAGACTAAAAAAGTCTTGAAGGATAAAATTTGTCTGATGATTCCTTGTTAGAGTTATTGCCCTTGAAAAGAGAAAAATGGCAGGTTTTTTTTTTACAGTTTTCAGCTATCATCTTGAAAACTATGATAGAAATTCTTAAATTTACTACCCTTGAAAGACAAAATTCAACCAGGTGAGCAATTAAAGTTCCTGGGATCCTCCTGTTATTTGAAACTACTATTCAGAATCAGATGAAACTTTATTTGAATGTTTCTTAGGGTATTCTGTTTCGACACAGGGAAAAGCATGCCCCCTTTACTAAAAATAGAACATAGGGATCAAAAAAATTTTCTGCAAATAATTAAAAAAAATGATGAATTGTACAAAATTTTGATGAGCTACATATTATTCCCCATCAGACGGACCTATGCCAAAATTTTCAAAATGATTTGTTGCATGATGTAGGAGTAATGGCCTGTGAAACAGATTTTTTGTTGTATTTCATGAGTACAACTTTAAAAATCTTCTCCTGAAACAATACGACAAAATGTAATGAAATTTTCCATAATTGATTTTTAGGGTATCCTACACAAAACATTTTCTTCAGTCAAAAAACATATCCATCATTACTAAAAATAGAACATTGGGGTCAAAATACTATTTTTGCTATTTTGTTATTATTCCCTCCACCATAGAAGAATATTGAAGATGAGCGCCATTAATAAAATAATCTTGATATTCTGAGTAGACTGGCAACATTGAAATGTTTTTTTAGGTGGCTATTTTTAAAATTGCTGCCATTTTGTGACCAAATTCACCAGTTACTAAAATCATACTTACAAAGTAACAAAAGCAAATGAGCAACTCAGACCACTAAAAACTGGGAGCATGGACCAGGTGCACTGGTAGGGTAAATGTCCTCTGTTTTTATAGAAACTCCCGCCAAGTTGCTCATAAAAAGTCAAGTCCGGGGTAGACAAACGAGGAAAGGAAAACTTTGACCCGTTGAATAAATCAGTTTTCATGGTGCAGATGGATACACCATAACAATCCATGAGTTCATGATGATGACTATAAAACTTCTGTAGTGATGACTTCAATCTTGCTAAACATATTTCGGATCAGAGCCAGTAAAGGAGCACATTTTGTTCCCATTGAAATGCTGACCGTTTGTTGAAAAACACGTCCACACTGGACAAATATGTTGTTGATTAAAAATTCCAGCATTTTGTAAACATCTTCCTCTGTATATTTGGAAGATGATTCGGAATTATTTCTTACAAAGTACGAGAAATCTCTACCAAGAACTATATATTTGTATCTAGGTGTACCATCGTTTTTGGAAAAACAACAATGTATAATGTTTTTAAGTCAGGATTTTAACTGAGTATGGGGAATAGAAGTATACAGTGTTGAAAAATCATAGGTTTTAATGCTATTATATTCAGATAATAGTCTTGAAAGTCTGCCACTTCCCGGCTAATTTTTATAATATCTTTGATTTCAATAATATTTGGTTTATATAGTAAGCATGGCCTCCTCAGTTGAATGATGTTGATAAAAATTCAGTGTAACATTATTTAATCCACTGAGACATATTTGAACTCAATAGAATTTTAACAAATTTTGCAAGAGTTATGGAATTTGGGTGACATCAACACTAGGGACATGTTGCTATGTCTTGCAATACTAAGCAAATACAAGTGATCTTTTGAAAATTTCTAAGATTGACTCCTGAAATTACATACATTGTATACATAAGAAACTTCATATATCTGTTCTTATTGGCTTATCTCAATGATAAACTTTTTTGTAATTTCAGAACAGCTTTACTCAGAACAGCAAAACTTCCAGCTGAAGCCCAGGACATTCGGAAACTGGTTCTTGATCTAATTTTTTTCTTTTTGGGGATTTTTTGGGAGGGAAGTAAATATTCAAAATCCATTCAAATTTGTCTTCCATAATATCATTCAACCCTAACAACCCTAACAAGTACTAAAAAATACTCATAAAACTAATGTAACTCACATTTAACCCCTTACTAACTCCTGAATGAGAGGGAGACTTCTTGCAAGAAATCTGGGGGGATTTCTTGTGAGGCCTTTGGCATATCTATCTTTGGCAGGGGTAATCAGTGGATGTCTGTCCTTGGGGAAAGATCACAAAAGATAGCTCCAGTTTGTGTAAAGTCAAATCATCAGAAGGTATGTATATTATTTTATAAAGAAACAGATCAGATACGCTTTTAGCTCACTTAGCCCAAAGGATTATATCTCCAAAATCATTAGGTTTATCAAAATTTTGACATAGATCTCATCAGGCTTAACACTTTTACTATGATGAGATCTATCTTGTAAAATTTTCATGTAAATCTGTTAAGCCATGTTGGAGCCTTTTTTAAAGTTTTTTTTATCGCTATTTTGATGTTATTAAATTGAAATAATCTCCTGACACAACTTATCAATTAGAACCAAACTTAGTATGGATGTTCCTGAAGGAATTCTGCATAGAACTATATGGAGATGTATGATCCCACAAAAAATATGGCCATCATTTCTTAAAATGGCAGACATTTTTCGCACATATGTTTACAACTGTAAGGTTTTTTGAAAATCCGGCCTTGGTGAAAGTTTCAACATGATCAGATCTATCTATGTTTTTATTCTAAAAATAAATCTTAATTGGCTTTACATTATTGCTTTTACCTCCAGCTTTTTGTTGTAGTAATCTGTTTGTTTGTTTGTTTTTTGGGGTTTAATGTCCGAGCAGCAATATTTCAGCTATATTCAGACGATGAATATGAAATGGATGATAAAATGAACGTGAAATGATGATGAAATGAAAAAGGGATGGGACACAAGGACAATGGGGTCAACAAATTCTGATTGCCACTGGAAATAGGGAGAGGTGTGTAGGGTCGGGCAATTTAGCCTCCTGTGGCGGAGCCCTATGGTACCTACTCCAGGAGAATACCACAGTAGGGTTCTGTAACGTGCAAGGAACGTGGCACTTTCCCAACATGGTGCACCAATATGGTTTGCGGTCAGGTTTTCCGTATTTCCTGACAACCCCAGCATGTAACACGCCAGGGGTACCCCATTCCACCACCTGGGGCACACATCCCAGTTGCTCTGTGGGCAGAGCGCCCTAGCCCCCGGCTAGGGTTCTGAGCACTATTTAGTCGCCTTTTACGACAAACTTAGCGCTGCTGCAGGCCTATTCTTTTAACACCTGGACCTGTAGTAATCAGAAAATTAGGTGGATCCTAAGGGGATGCCCCCTTTCATATTTCTGAACTACACTTATTTCATCACTGCAGATGTTTCTAGAAAATCAGAGGACGCTTACCCTACCGGTGCACCTGGTCCATGCTCCCAGTTTTAAGTGGATTACGATTTGCTTTTGTTACTTTGTATCTATGAATTTAGTTACTTTGTGTTCTTTGTTGTGTATGTCTGTATTCCATGTCTGGTCTTTGTTCCTGGATTACATTCTTTTGATTACCGCTATAACCTTGGTTCCCTTGATTACTCTTTCGCTAACTGATGGAAGAGAAATGTTTTTTTTGTCCCCTTTCGGCAAATGCCGTAGGGAACTTAGATTTGCACTCCGTCTGTCCGTCAGTCTGTCAGTCCATCACTCACACTTGTTTTTTTTTTTTTTTGTAATGCCTTATCCAATTGATTTCATATTTGGTATATAGTCTTATCATGACAAGTTAAGTTCGAATGATGTTACGGTTGAATGATTTTTACAGAAGTTGTGTCCCTTGGACATTGAAAATTTCATTAAAGTTTATGTTTTCCAGACTTTCCTTTGTAATGCCTCATCCAATTGATTTCATTTTTGTTAGCTATTGTTATCTTGACAAGTTACAAATTAAATTTAAATATCATTGCGTAAAATGGTTATATGGAACTTATGGCCCTTTGACATAGAAAATTACATAAAATTTTATGTTTCATCATTTTGATGCAAATTGCTGCTGTCATTCTAGAGTTATTTGCCCTTTATTTCATAATAACGAAGTTTTTTTCAACTTTCCAGGTGATAGAAAGAGAATGCCTTTATGCAGCTTTCTGTAATGCAAAAATGTTATTACTGTAAAATGAAGCTCAGGTTTGATTTTGATGGAATTTGCTTTTGCTGTTCAAGAGTTATTTTCTCTTGATTGTTAAAAAATAATGCCATCCATTTTAGTTCACATACATGTATATAAAAAAAATCTCACAAAGGCAATGAGTTCAAAGGCCGAAAGAGGACACTGTGTTGCATCAGCAATACTGTCAGAATGCTTGTTTCACTTAATATGAAACGCAGTTAGTTCTGGTTAATTATTTACTGCATGCAACAGGATGTATTCCCATTTATTCTTGCCTATTTTATTGTTTTCAGTCAATTAAAAGAAAAGCCACCATTGGTCAAGAGGAGATGAAATTAAATAAACTGCTGGTCAAAAGCAGTAGAGATAAGCCTTGGTGAAAAATGGTGGAATGAAATAAACTGTATGTCAAAAAGTGGTCACTTGAGCAGGACTTGGGAGCCAGAAACCAAGTTATTTTATGATCAGAATTGTGACATCAGAATTGACAAGTTAATTTGATGATGAGAAAGGGACAAAAGAACCCCAAAAAAGAGGAAAAAAGGAAGAAATCTGTAGGTCAAAAATGGTTGAAATGAAATAAACCAAAAAACAGTGGAGAGAAGCCTCCGGTCAAATAGTGGCTACTGGAGCATGAACTTTGAGGTCAAAAACCAAGTTAATTTGTGATCAGAACTAAGACAATAGAATAAACATTGTTAACTGATGATGATGATAAACGTACAAAAAGAAAAATAGAAAATACAGATAAAAAGACAAATGAGGAAGATTCATAGCATGTCACCACGTTGGATCAGTTAACATTAGTCTTAGAAGTGTTCTGTAAAATGTGAGTACATATTGTATGTTATATTGTACTTACATTTGGTTATGTTGTCAAATCTTATTTTGATTTTTTCTCCTCATAAAGCAAGTTTTTGTTTTAATAATTGTCAAAGGAAGACGGTAATTAAGATTAAAGTTTATATTAAAAAATAAATTTTCTATAGCACTTCTGA
Organism: Perna viridis; assembly: GCA_037379345.1. NCBI lineage: Eukaryota > Metazoa > Mollusca > Bivalvia > Mytilida > Mytilidae > Perna > Perna viridis. The sequence goes on from CM074525.1 coordinate 26,151,033, forward strand.
GTTGTCATTCAGTGAAGCAAACAAACAAAAGTGCACTTCCACTTCACTTTAATTTGCTGCAGGCTATATCTTCCATGTTGTGCTTGAGGGGGGAAATTGTGTTGCCTGAGTAAAGCAAGGAAGGATTTCTGCAGATATAATGTCTCAAATGATTGGCTATCTTAAAATAAGGAGGTTGGACAAGAACTAATGGTTAAAAAAAACCATGATCATGGTTTAGAAAGTCACAGTTTGGCTGCCAAATGCAACTGTAATGTAACAATCTGTTTTGCTTATAATCCTAGTTGTAATTTATACAACCAAAAAAGTATACTTTATTTAGGTATTGTGTATATTTCAGAGGTCACCAGAACCAATGGATGTTTACTGAAGGTCAAGAAACAGTAAGCAGAATTTATTGTATGGAGAACAGTTCAACCTAGCAGAAGGTTTCTACTTTACCTATTTTCCTTTTTTGATAGTGTTTATAATGATAAAAGTTTTTTTTTAAATCAAGGAAGTGTAGATATTTATATCAAAAATACTACAATGGTGGACCCCTTCTTTCAAATATTTTGTGCAATTGTGCAAAATTTGAGCATAATGGGAAAATGGGACCCCTCCAAGACCTGCCCATGTACATCATATTTATTTGATGTTTTTTTGTTGTTGCTTTTAATGTAATCTCTTTCAAAAATCTTCTCCTCTGTCACTATTTAAGTTGGTATGAATGTTCCTTTGGGTTTCCTGCATAGAACTGATGTGGGGATTTTTGATATTTCGAAAAAAATGGCCACTGTTACTAAAAATAGAACAAAGGGGTCAGACAGTAGTTTTTTGCATGTATCTCCAAAACAGTTAGGTTTAGCAAAATTATTTCTATAGTTGAAATGACCCTTATTAGAAGGCCTTCAAAAGTCCCAGGGATCAAAGTTGTCAGATGACTCCTTGTAAGAGTTATTGCCCTTGAAAGATGAAAGATGACAGGTTTTTTTTTACAGTTTTCAGCCAATATCTTGAAAACTATAATAGATAGAAACTTTCTATCGCTGAAATGATCTTATGATAGTCCTACTCAAGTCTTTTTGAATCAAAATTGTTGGACAACTCTTTGTTAAATTTATTGCCCTTGAAAGACAAGAAAAAACAGGTGAGCCATTCAAGCTCCTGCGAGCCTCTTGTTTTGGAAAAAAAGTGTTTGTGTAAGGACAATTGTATGTACTTTTTTACAGGTTAAGAACAAAGGCTGTTTATGAGAAGGTGAACACTAAACAGTACATACATGTATCATTTTGGAACATGTATTTTAAGTATTTCCCAGTTTATGGAAGGTACAGTACTTGTTTTAATAATATATGTGCTCAGTGATTTCATATTTAATCATAATCCAATACCCACCTTTCACATTTTGTCAGCTTAAAGTTAGAAATTCATGTAAATAATTTCGAAGTCAGTATGTATGTAATTCAGCATGAGTTGTTCCACTTATGTATAGATTAAACATCAGGAGTTATTATTATTACACTTAACTTAATTGTTTATCTACTTAACTGTTTACAGCTAGGTTTGCATTTGTTTGGATGGAATGTGAAACCTAGGTAAAGTTTCCTGAGTTTTTTAGCTCACCTGGCCATAGGCCATGTGAGATATTGCCATCACTTTGTGTCCGTTGTCATTAACAATTTCTCCTGAAACTACTAAATAGATTTGCATGAAACTTATAATGACTGTTCCTTAGAGTATCTTGCCCAAAATGACCTTTTGGATTTTTGATCTATTAAAAAACATGGCCGCCATCACTAAAAAGAGAACATAGGGGTCAGGTAGCAGATCTTTGCACGTATCTCCAAAACCATTAGGTTTAGCCAAATTCTAACATCGGGTATAAGTATTCGGCATGATGAGATCTATCTGTGGTCAATTTAGTGAAAATCTGTTGATCCATGTTAATTGCCCTTTTTGGAAGTTTTTTGCTGTTTTTAATGTTATTACTTTCAAAAATCTTCTTCTCAAAACCTACTGCACAAAATTCAATTGAAGTTGGTATTTTTGTTTTTTAGGGTATCCTTAACAAAATGACTTTAGATTTTTGATCGGTTAAAAAACATGGCCGCCGTTACTGAAAATAGAACATAGGGGTCAGAGAGCAGATTTTTGCATATATCTCCAAAATCGTTAGCTTTAGCCAAATTTTGACATCGGGTAATAGTATTCAGCATGATAGAACATAAGGGTCGTACAGTAGTTTTTTTGCATATATCTCCAAAACCATCTTTTGCAGGGGTAATCAGTGGATGTCTGTCCTTGGGAAAAGATAAAATAAGATAGCTCCAGTATAAGTAAAGTTAAATCATTGTAAGGTATATATATAGTATGAAAATGAAAATTTGCAGGTCAAAAGCAGTGGAGAAAAGCAGCAGGTCAAAAATTAGTAATTTCAGCAGGACTTGGAAGTCAGAAACCCAAGTTAATTTATGATCAGAATTGTGACATTAGAATTGGCAAGTTAATCTGATGATGAGAAAGGGACAAAAAGAACACTAAAAAAGAAAGAAAAGGAAGAAAACTGTAGGTTTAATGTGGTGAAATGGAATGAACTGCAGGTCAAAAGCAGTGTAGAGAAGCCTCCGGTCAACAAGTGGCTACTGGAGCATGAACATGGAGGTAAAAAACCAACTTATTTTGTGATCAAACTAAGACAATTGAATTAACATTGTTAACTGAGCATTGTACAAAAAAAATACAAAATAAAGATAAAAAGACAAATGAAGAAGATACACAGTATGTCACCACATTGGGTCAGTTAACATCAGTCTTGGAAGTGTTTTGTAAAATGTGAGTACATATTGTATGTGATACTGTGTTTATATTTATTTTTTTCCACACAACAAGTTTTTGTTTTAATAATTGATAAAGAGAAAACAATCATTAAGATTAAAGTTCATATTGAAGAAATAAATATAAAATAACAGATATGTATTCAAATAAATGTTCTTTATCACTTTTGATTTGTCATTCAATGATGCAATCAAAAACAAAAAAAATGCACTAACACTTCACTTTAATTTGCTGCAGGCTATATCTTCCATGTTGTACTTGAGGGGGAAAATCGTGTTGCCTGAGTAAAGCAAGGAAGGATTTCTGCCGACACAATACCTCAAATGATTGGCTATCTTCATTGAAATTATGGTCCACAGATTTCAGTGATACTGCCCTTCTGTATGTAGTAAAGCTTAACTACATACCAAGGTACCCTGCTCAGTGTGATATAACCTCTCAACAAGGCCTCCAGAGGATACTGGTCAATATATCACAAAGCAGGAGCAACACGATTACAGATACTTTACATTGGTCAAGACGTAAGTAATCTTTCATTTATACAAGCCTAACAAGGAAATTGGTGTCTACCAGTCTGTTCACAATAAGTATCTAGTAGAAAGCATTTTATTTTCATGAATCTTTCCAAGTCAGATTTAACATTAGGAGGTTGGACAAGAACTAATGGTTTAAAAAAATCTATGATCTTTGTTTAGAAAGCCATAGAAGAACTTTAGACAGAAATTGATACAAAGAATTAAATTCTGGTTGCAGAATTAAATCCAGTACATTGCTACCAAATGCAATTGTAATGTAACGATCTGTTATATTTGTCATCCTAGGCTTATTATATATAACAAAAATTGTGTACTTTATTTAGATATGTGTATGTTTTACAGGTCACCAGAACCAATGGATGTTTACTGAAGGTCAAGAAACAGTAAACAGAATGTATTGTATGAAGAAGAGTTCAACCTAGTAGAAGGTTTCTACTTTTACTCTGTTCTTTTATTGATAGTGTTTATAATGATAGTTTTTTTTTTAATATCCAGGACGTGTAGATATTTTTATATTAACAATACCATAGTGTCGGTTCCAATGGGGGTTCCAGAGGTGTTACTACCCCCTTATACCCCTGCTCAAAAGGAGAGTGAGGTATACTGTTTTACCCTTGTCTGTGTTACTGTGTGTTTTGAACCCTTTTTTTCGGTCACAGTTTTTACTGTACTATGTACAGTGCCATTGCTCTTAGAATTTTGTTTATTTTGTACAAAGAATGGGCAAATAACAGCCTGAAAACACCCAAAGATCTGCCCATTTACCAGATGACAGTTTTAAACATTAAGATTTGATAGAGATCATGAATTTTCCAGCAATGTATTATTTTATGAGGTGTCATTTTGTCGGCTTGAATTATTTGATTGTGCAATTTTTACAGGTAAAGAACTAAAGGCTGTTTATGTAAAGGTCAACACTGAACAGTACATACATGTATCATTTTGGAACATGTATTTGGAAGTATTTCCCAGTTTATGGAAGGTACAGTTGTTGTTTTAAAAATGAATTCTGCCTTGATAAAAATAAAATTGAACAATGTTCCACAGCATTTGATTTTTATGGGGCATTTATTTGCAGAATATGGATTGACTCAAACATGTATCACCTAGGTATATTTTTCTGCTATTTAAAATTGAAAGACACTGAAAATAATACACAATACTATTCAGGCTGGGTTTGTATATTTTTATACACCCACAAACAAAGTTTAAAGGGGGTGTATACAAATCGCTCTGTCTGTCCATCCGTCCGTCTGTCCACATTTCTTGTAAGTACAACTAAGGTAATCCAAGGACCTAGATTCGAGCGGAAATTGAAAGGGCAGGGGCAAAACTCAGGCATGGCAAAAAAAACCACCCACAACAAACATAAAATAACCAAAATTTATATAAAGGAACGAAAATAAATGAGCAACACAGACTCCACTAAAAACTGAGAGCATGGACCACATGCACTGATAGGGAAAGCATCCTCAGCTTTTCTAAGACAAGTTGAACAAATCGATTTTCATGGTGCAGATGGATACACTGTATTGATTCAGAAGTTCATGATGACTATTAAACTTCATGGTGCAGGAAAGTCATAACGCTCAGATTTCTCCAAAGGGAGATAATCCAAATCAAGGTTAAAACCTCATAGGCCTAACTCCACCTGAACTTCTCAAGGGATATTTTTATATGAAGGCTGGGTCTCATATGCAGATGGGCATGAAGGAATATAATTATTGTTGGATGAAGCCAAAGAAGATAATCCAACAAGTGTCTAACATTATTCTTTTTGTGAGCTTGCTCACATATTTCTAGTTAAAAATACTCTTTGTCAAATGCAAATTATTCAAGAGCAATGAAAAATTAGCTCTTTGTTTTGTGCTCTTTCAGTTTTGTGAAGGGCTTGTATACACAAACAGGCAGTAGCCTCACTGCTATAGGTACCCAGCAGGAATTACAGAGGTGATGTAGTCCTTCCATATTGGTAAGGTAAGTAATAAATTTAATAAGTTTGAAGGTAATCATATATCACCATTAACCCTGTCCAAGAATCTAGTGCATCTGCTTAAAACAAATGCACCATCTTTATTGCTCCATTGTTTGAATCTTTCCATCTGAGTTTCTCTACATTTTACAACCTTTTGAATACATTTCCTCTGAAATCACGTTGATTGATTGAGGTAAAATGGCAGATCACATATTTGAGAAATTTTAATCAATGGAACAAACTTGACTTTAGATAGGAATTAAATTTCAAAGCTCTTTAATACTTATAGCTGTAGCAAGGATGGGGAAAAACACGAACAAGCGATTTTTTATAAGAGTACCCTGGTAGCTAAATTGCTGCTTGATTCTCGGAGTTATCGAGCAATACTTGAATACTCAAGTATTCCTTGACATCTCTAGTTATCATATACATAAATTTCAAAGCAACTGAATACTTATAGCAGATGTACCTTTTCTAATATGCTTTTCTCTATGATAAACTTTTTGTGATTTCAGAACAGCTTTACTCAGAACAGCAAAACTTCCAGCTGAAGCCCAGGACATTCGGAAACTGGTTCTTGATCTAATTTTTTACTTTTTGGGGATTTTTTGGGAGGGAAGTAAATATTCAAAATCCATTCAAATTTGTCTTCCATAATATCATTCAACCCTAACAACCCTAACAAGTACTAAAAAATACTCATAAAACTAATGTAACTCACATTTAACCCCTTACTAATTCACATGCACTTAACCCTGAATGAGAGGGAGACTTCTTGCAAGAAATCTGGGGAGATTTCTTGTGAGGACTTTGGCATATCTATATTTGGCGGGGGTAATCAGTGGATGTCTGTCCTTGGGGAAAGATCACAAAAGATAGCTCCAGTGTACATAGTCAAATCTTCAGAAGGTATGTATACTAATGTACAATGAAAGAGGTCATACATGCTTTTAAGCTCATTTAGCCCAAAGGATTATTTCATTATTGCATCTGTTGTCAACTTTTCACATTTTGCTAAATTACATGAAAACCCCTTGACCAACTTTAACCTAACTTGCAAATAGGATATATTCAGGATCCACTTTTGCTTTCTCTTGATTAAACAAGATGGTCCCCAGAGGGTATTTAAGCTTCTGATTGGCCAATTTTCAAAAATCAACTCCTCAGAAATCACATGTGCCAAACTTGATAGGGTTAATGACCTGAATGCTTTGTACAAAGGTCCACTTTTGTGTGGCTTGAGTGGCTCATCGGGCGGCTGTGGCCACTGAAAGTCACTGAAAAACGTATGTCTTTGCGTTCTTTTAGCCAATGGAGACCATACTTGGCAGAAATAATAAAAGGGACAACTTAGATGATTTTTGTTAAACTTGATTTAACAAGATGGCTGCCAGAGGCAGTATTAGTTTTTGATTGGCCAATATATATCTCCAAAACTATACGGTTTATCAAAATTTTGTGGTTAATTTTTCATGTAAATCTATTAAGCTATGGTGGGAGTTATTGTCCTTTTTTGATGCTTTCACTAGTTTATTATTTGTTGATTATAACAGTAAATATTCATATTCTTCCTTGTCTGTTTTATTTCTTTTTATTTTTTTTCAGTCAATTACAGGAAAAACACACTGTGGGTCAAAAAGCAGTGAAATGAAATAAACTGCAGGTCAAAAGCAATAGACAGAAGCTGCAGGTCAACAAGTGGCGACTGGAGCATGAACTTGGCGGTAAAAGAACAAGTTAATTTGTGATCAGAATTAAGACACTGGAATTGACATTGTTAAATGATGATGATCAATGTACAGAAAAGCAACAAAAAATAAGATAAAAGACAAATGAATTCAAAAGTTCAGAAAAGTAAAGCAATAGAAACAGAAGAGAAAAGAAGGAAAAGAGATATTTTTTACATTATTTTTTGGTTATTGATCCTTTAGTATCAAAATACCTTATGTTTTCTGGTTCATGCCAGGAACTTTCCTACTGTTTCTGAACACTACACAAAAATATAATTCTTTTATATCATTGAATATATCTTTGTAACCTGTAAATATGTTTCTAGCAATCATTAAGCTCAGCAAGACCTATTCTATGTTTCTGGCACTTATTCAGCTCAATAAGATCAATAACTCAGCAAGACCTAGTCTAAATATTTTTCTGGCAATTATTCAGCTGAATAAGGTCCAGTCTAAATATGTTTCTGGCTATTATTCAGCTCAATATGATCTTGTCTAAATAATTTCTGGCAATTGTTTAGCTCAAGCTCAATAATGAGCTTCAATAGTCTTCAAATGAGCTGAAGATTTGAAGGACTCCTTTCAGCCTTGAAAGATGTTTAAATCTCCATCATAGCATTAATGTTTTATGATTAATAAACAGGGAGTTCAAGCAAGTAAAATTTGTGGGAACATTCAAATTGATTAAAAGTGTCTAGTTATGAAAATGTTATATTGATAGTGGGAATTATTTTCTTGGGCTGAAATTGGTTCCATGTAGGTATATAATTACAGTGTGGGATAATACTACGTTGGAATAGTTATGGATGTGACTGCAAATTAAATTTTGGACAGGTTTTTTAAAAAACAATTGAGCAAAAGGTGAAATGGAACAAGATTTGTAAATATGTGTGAAGTTATAATTATTGTTATTGTTGTTGAAGTTATTGTTATATTTCTGTTATTTTTTTTTCCAAGGTGTAGGACTTGAACGCCTACTCTGGAGGCGGTGTCGGCATTACCTCAAGTCACAGGTTTCCATCGCTTTTTTTAAAAATCTAATTGTTTTTTAGCGTTGGTTTTTCCTGAGTGGCATTCATCGCCAATGAAAGAGTGTATTTTCATTCATGAATTTTATTCATGTGAAAACTTTAACGAAAAAAAAAGAAGAAAGAAAGAAACAAAAAAGGGAAAAAATAACGAAGAGAAGATATAATTATTTGTTTGCTCCTTTAACTTAAAACTTTCATTCTTCTAGAATTATCAAATTTCATAGCCACCTTGTCATGGGGGAACTGTCTTGACAGAGGGAGATTGGGCGAAGGCAAACTACTGCTGCCTTAACCAGTCAGCCTCAGGTAAATGGGACTCGTTAACCTTGCAAGGTAGCCGATCTAAGTGGAATGAAGCTATTTTTTTCAGCATATTTTATCAATTTTACTATTTTAGCATAAGTTGTAATTACACTTGAACTTGGTTCATACATATTGTAGTAATCTAGAAAGAAAAAGCAGTTTCTTTTTTCCCTGTATTTTGTGATGAATTTATCGAATAGCAATTAAAAATCAATTAAAAATGTATATGGAATGTTAGTTTGTTTAATGACAACAAATAAAATATCATTGACTGAAACTGTTACCTTTTTAGTTTGTTTATAGCCAATCAAGATGAACTGAAAAGGAACAAATCTACTATGTTGAATTTAAGTCCGGTATCCACTAGTTTAGACTTCACATTGCTTCTATTCAAACTTTTTTGCATGTTTCTTTTTTAAAATTTCATTGCTGGATTGATTTTACCGGTCTAATTTAAATTTTAAAAGAAAAATAGCATTACACAATATGACATGCCACAACCATAGGACATGTCATATACATATTCTTCCTTGAAGGTGTACTTGCATGGATGTGTAGAATTAACTTGCTATGTCATGTTAATAATGATTGGACATTCACTTTATGTAGCTATAGGTTAGCTTGGTATTTTTTTTTATTAACAGAAACCGACAGTGTGGTGTGTCAGTTACATGGATGGCCCTATTTTAAAAATGGTAGGGGCCATAAACTAAAAAATTAAATAGACGCAATCATTAATTAATATTTAGTAAAATCATATCAAAATTTCATAACAATTAGACAACCATAACCATAAAGTCATCACACGAAAATCAAGTGAATATGGACGCCGCCGACGATGACGACGCTGTCAGCACTATTTCGGTAACTCTTTTATATTAAACACACACACACACACACACACACACACACATATATATATATATATATATATATATATATATATATATATATATATATATATATATATATATATATATATATATAACTTTCAACTAAATCTTGTATCAAACTATTTTATCTAATTCTAAATAGTCACATACATTAGTAGTCTGAAAAATGTTTCCTTGGAGGAAAACTGTATACTTGTTATGCAGCTGTATAAAATATTTCAAAAGGCACTGCCAATATCATTTATCAAGTCAGAAAAAAGCTTGCTAGGCAATCTCTAGCACCACTGGAGTAATAAACAGACCATTCGTTTAGACATAAAAATGTTTCCGATCGCCCTAGGCCTACTGACCCTCTTTCAGGCCCCCTACTCATAAATTTTGATTTGAAATTTTGAAGAAAAAAATTACGTAAAAAATCTGCCGATTGTCTTCCAGAAAAAAGAAGAAAATTGAAAACACACGTGCTATAAGTGTACTCTTGTTCGTGGATAATCCCTGTTTGTAATTCGGCACTATAGATATTTTTTGTTTTTACCACCTCCGTCAAAACAGAAAAAAATTACTCATGGGCCAAATCCCTAAAGCGATTAGGCTGTGGACTAAGTCTACTACATGTTTAGTCTTTGCATATTTAGTTTTCATTGTATCTGTATGACTTATGTCATTTCAAAAATATCAAATGAAAATAAAAATTCCTACCTACCGACCCTACTAAATTTTAGAATAGTTCTCGAAAACATAACATTATTTTTTCTGCCTTGGAAATTTCTCGTCAATTGACTGGCATGCACCAATATCAGTCTTACATGCACCGGAAAGTGCTGATTTTATCCCAAAAAAGTATTTTTGCTGGGTCAAAGATTTAGCAAATGCTACTGTAGTCTATACAACGCTGTATATAGGCTAAAAACCACTAATTCCACTTTCCATAGGCTTCTATGCTAATTTCACAATATTCAATGGCTTCTATGGACTTTACCTTAACTTTAACCTGCAGAGGACTATATATCAGCATGATTCTACATATGTCAGCTCACAATCCTCAGAATGGCATGTGGGGTTAGCAGACTTGCAGTGCAGTACTGGTCACCGGAAGTGAAGGGTCTATAAATAGCATGGGAAATCCCAGTGTTTTCACAAGACAGGGGTATATTTAAAAATCATTATGGAGATTAGGCTTCACATCACAAGAAGCAAAATGCACCTATAAAATGTACAGAAATGTTTTTCCTTTCAGAAACTGTTTAAATTTTTTAAATAAGATGAGAACTTTTTTCACAGCACTATGAGGAACAGGGGTAATTTCTGCGTAGGACTATTTTTGCGTACGTTCCAAATGCTCATTGGTTGAATTGGTGGTCTGTAACCTATAGCGTGCATATTACAGATTGAATCACCTGGTCGCCGATCGACATTCTATAATAGACCCAGGCAGAAGTCGATACATCAAGGTATACTGAATTTCACCAAATTTGTACCAAATAGTACCTGAATTAGGCAAAGCTTGGGTAACATTTCATTTTTTATTCTTCTCAATAATAAGAGGCTAAAATGAGGACCATCTCTAGGTCCCCCTCTTTGGCCCCTGAAATTCATCAAAATTTCTAAAAATCACATAATTTCGACACCATTCATATTGAAATGCTCCTGATGAAAAACAAGGTAATCAAAGGTTATAACTTTATAAATGTATCAAATATCTTTATGTCTGAACAAAAATATAACTAACTTTAAGTTACACTTTAAGGGAAATAACTACCAAATAGTGCCAATCTTCAAACAAAAATAAAAAATAGAATTGACGCCTCGTTTTCATTTTCAATAGTTTCTAATTAGAAGATTTAGACTTACTTTTTACATTATATCAATGTTTTATTTGGGTTCTGAGGATTAAGTACTTTTTCGTAAATTTTAAAATTGCATATTTAAAAAAAAGGATAAAAAAAAATCACTGAACAAAGAGTTAGCTCCCTTGAAAAGCATATCTTATATAAAATGCAGTTTTATTTATATTAGTGCTCATTTACAGTTTTTTCATTTTATTTTTATTCAATACCACCAGGGGCGTAGCTGCCTATACGCAAATACAGAGTTGCGTACTTTTGGAAAAAGTAACAAAAATAAAAACACACATTTTAAAGATGAAATAAAGGTTTTATGCAATGACTCACTGGGGGCCTTGAGCGATCCCCCACAAGACCCAATTTTGCGTACAAATAAAACAGGCCTATCTACGCCCCTGACCACAATACAAATAAGTTAGCTTACTTAAATGAATAAGGGGGGATGGGTTGTTACATGTACACACATACACATGGATGAATTTCAATTTCTACTAAATGCATAACAAGAACATTTGGATTGAAAATAGCTCAAGATTTTATTTCTGTCTTGTTGATAACTCCTCTAAACTTCAGTGAAATTAGGTCTTCTCTCTTTCAAAGGGGAGACAATTTGAATAAAAATGTATTGTAACCATAAGTTTTCACATATATCTTAATTTAAAACTCACTTTTCAAGAAATTAGCAAATCTTTCTGCCTAAAACACAACAAATAGTAAAATATAATAACTTACATGAATGTGACTGAATTTTTTTGTATGTATTTTGTTTTTTTTCTTCAATAATCTCATACATGTTCATGTTGTACATGCATTATATATGGTCTGCATCAATAAAAAAGTTTTCGCAATTAAAATATTGTTTTTTCCCATTTATAGTAGAGAAACCCTCATCATGAAAATTGTTCAGCTTTTTGAGTTGATAAAAATCATACTCCTATTACATGTATTACAGGCCATACTACAGACTAGTAATACCTTGAGAAAAGCTCACTTATTGGTGGAAATGCACAATGAAACATTCAAATATGACGAAGAATTTGTGGAAACTTCATTAATTCCATTTATTAGTTTTCTGGGGAGTAGCAAATGAACCGACACACAGAATGATCAATATATATGTACATGTATACTATGCTTTTCAAAGGGGGGATAATAAAACAGACCTACACTGTCCGTAACACTGCCTGATGTTGATGTATTATTTACATTATAAACTTCCATCTTTAAAGCTGATTTTCCAAGTTTGGATAAATACACAAATTTCAATTTTCAAAACTGTTTACATTTTGATTTAAATTTTCTTTCAAGTCACTCGTACAAATTCAGTGAGCATATTTTTAGTTACATAATAAATATTAATACACAGTGTAGTATGCTAGTTCACAAATCTCACTTGGTTCTTCATTTTTCTTGGTTTTCATGACAGTTCCACTCCGTTTGTTTTGGACTTTACTGGAAGTCTCCATCATCTTTAAAAGGGCAATGAGCTAAGAGACTCTTCACTTTCTGCACAAAATCCAATCATTTGGGTAAAATATAGTCTTCCACACTAATCACAGCCATTGATAATTTGTAATAAATAATTTCACAGAATTTGCTTACTACCAGAGGTTTCTCTTTCCTCAAATACATGTTCATGTATATCGCATACAGTTTGACATCTTTGTCTGATAAGGGCCCATCCAGTTATGTTTTTGTTTTCTGTGAATTGTAATTACTCTCATTAGATTGATTGTGCATTACATTTGACTGGTTACAGGTTACTGAGTCGGCACACAGTATTTGCCAACAACTACATATGTACATTGCAACATTAGAAGTGCTAGTTGCTCCAGGGTGAAAAAAAGTTTCGACCATCACTGTTTTTTTTTTCAAGAGGAAACTACTTTCTGAATGACTTTTCACAGCTAGGTTCTGAGCAACTAAACCTCCAATTTCAGTAATACATTTCTCTTGAGATGTGCATTTCATACATGTAGCTGCATTTTACAGGGTTCTTTTAAAACCTCAAACGTAGAGACCAAATAATAATTAATGCAAATAATTTCACTTCTAAGCAATCATACTGAAAAAAACAAAAAAACAACAACATATCGCTCTTTTAATGAATACTACTATTTAGTTTATAATATTACAAAGAAAATACATCTGGTATTGATAAGCGGTCTTGGACACAAATGCCCAGTGTTTTCAGTACAATATGGACCATTTGTTCTGTATTTTGTACACTTAACTGCATCACATTGATACACATGTTTACTATTAATATGTCTACAGTATTAATAGTAAACACGTGCATCAATGTGATGTAGTTAAGTGTATTAAGTTAAGATTCAGTAAAATACAATTTCTACTACATTGTATGATAACTTAAATAAGGAGGCTAATTCTTATTGAAATGTCTTCTTAAAATAATTCAAGGGATTTTGATGTGGATAACTGCTAGCTATTGTTAACACTGAGATTCATTTTTTATATGCATGCATGAGAAGGGTGTAGCATAATGTCCAGTTTGCTGTATACTTGCATTTGTCTTTTTGGGGCATGTCAAAGGCATGCTGTTGTTGTGGGAATTCTTGCACCACTCAATGTAGACCCATATTGACATTTTTCTCTCATAAAATACGTCAAGGGGATATCGACTTATCTTGAACTGTTGTGGAATTGTCAGGGACTGATTTAGGCTTGGGCATGGCGGGCATCCGCCCCCCACCCCCCTCAAAATTTGCATGTCTTTGATCCCTGGTTGAGATACACCAGAATATAAAATTGGTAGTTGTGCACTGCTTCTCTGCCTAGCCTGTGCCATATGAGAGATAATATTCTAAATGGTTGGCAGGGAAACAGAATAATGAGTTTGACTGCCTACCTGCAGGCTGTGACTACTGTCAGGTCAAGCACCAGGCAAGGTCAGCTTGAATGGTCAAACATTCTCTTCCTGAAATGCATGAAAAAAATGGAGGATAATAAATCACAATCGACAAAAACTAGATAGAAATGGACATTATTCAAGTGACAGGTTAATATAAAAAGCTAGCTATCAATTTCAATATGCCTTGAAAACACAGGCCCCCATTTCAGACAGAGCCTTGCTCTCTACGTACGACCACTCTTGGGTGGTAATGGGATCTGTGCTTTAATATTATGCTTTGTAGCCCACCATTGCATGACCATGTAGAATATAATTTGCTACATTGTACCTAAGACTTTGAAAGTCATACCTATTTAAACTGTAATTAATAGAGGATGAAGTCCCCATAATGGTACTCAACAGCGATAGAATCAGATACCGAATACAATGTTCAGTGGACATTATGTCAATGACTTTTGTACCTGGCTCCATTGAGTGTGGTGCTCTGAATAGCTGCAAAATCATAACTACTGCCATTTTTTTTTAAATATTTAGTAATCTGAATGGTCACAACTAGTAAGTATAAAAAATATAATAAACGAGCAACCTACATGTTTACAGCTGGCGACTGATACAATTTCAACTTACAAAGTTTTACCAAATTGTGTAATTTGTGAAGAAAAATTAATTGAAGATGATGTAAAGCTGTAAAAGGCATACCTTTATTTTAAATGTCAATTTACTCTACTTCATGCTCTTACAGGTTACATCTGCCTCATAGTATAAATGTATTTGTAATTTTTACTTACCAGAATCAACTGGTACAATATGCCAGTGCCCGGCACTGGCGGCAGTGGTTCCACAAGTTCTTCCCTGGTCTGATTTCTGAAGATCGGTCTGCATTTTATTGTTCACATCCGGGAAATTAAAACACTGTATCGTTATGCAAAAGCTTCTATTTTATGCTTTTCTTAACATTTTTATCCAGTAGAACTAGATATTTGTCATTTTTTATCAGTATTTTATTTCACAAAAAGATATTTTGCTTTTAACATTGAACTCAATGCTATGTTAATGACGAATCTCAATGCATTTGAATGGGAAATGAGGGCCCATTCTCATGAAATCACGGAGTCACGTGACGAGACTTACATACCCTAATTGCAAACTGAAAAATAACAAAGCTTTGGGTGAAAATCAAATTGTGAACGATTACATTAAAAGTACCTCCCAATATCTTATGGAAGTGTATGAACATTTATTCTATGTAATTCTTGATACAGGTATAACGCCAAACTTGGCTTGTTGGCAATATCATTCCAATATACATTGTATAAGAATAAGGATGAGAGTGATGACACTAAAAACGTCTGGCCGACCACAATTGTGAGCTGCATTGAAAAACTTTTTACTGCTATTTTGAGCGAACGCCTTAACAGTTATTAGGAAAATTTTTCATTACTGAAAAAATCAGAATGGCTTTCCCCAGGGATATTCAGCTGTACATAATTTATTTACCCTATATTCATTTTTTGAAACTCTGAAACAGAAAAAGAAAAATTAAGTTATACTGTGTCTTTGTAGATCTTGAGAAGGCGTTTGATAGTTTGAAGAGATAGGCTATGGCATGAATGTATTATAATTAGTACATTGTATCAATGGTAAAATGTTCAGTGTTATACAAAATATGTAAACGGATTGTTTATGATAAATGTACACCAGAATATCAGAATATTTCCCCTCGTGAAATTGGAGTTAGACCAAGTGAAAACCTCTCACCTTTCTTGTTTGCATTGTTATTAAATGATTTAGAAGACTTTGTGAACAAGTATGATATCATAGATTATAACTTCGTTGTCAGATGAAATAGAAAATGAGTTAAGTTTATTTATGAAAATATTTAAATTGCCATAATCACGCAGATGATACTATACTTATAACACCAAAAGATTAACACAGATTGTTTTCATCAGTATTGTGTAACGTGGAGACTTAAAGTTGATGTATAGAAAACAAAAGTGTTGTGTTTTTGTAATGTCAGAATAACAAATAATCCAAGATTATTGTTTAATAACAGAAATATTGACATTGTGAATGAGTTCAGGGATACTTCTATCAAAAACCAGCAAGTTTGCAAAAGCAATACAATTGCAAGCAGATAGAGGGCGAAGGGTCATGTATGAAATTCTAAAAAGGGGTATTTATCACAATTTATCAAATTGAATCTTCTGTCAATTACAAAATGTAGATATATTTGATAAGACTATAAAACCCATTCTTCTATATGACTCAGAGGTACGGAGCTTTAGTAATATTGATTGTACTGAAAGATTGCATCTTAAATTTTGTAAATCATTACTGAATTTGAGAATTACAACATAAAATTGTATGATATACTGTGAACTTGGACGATATCCGCCTATTTTAGATGTGAAGCAGAGAATGATTTCTCATTGGACTAAACTTTTAGCAGGAAAACCATCAAAGCTATGTTCTGTTGTGTATATGCACGTTATGCATTCACAAAATTGTCACATTTCCTTAGTTAATTCTTCTAATAAAAGAAGATACTAGGTTGTCATATATATATTGATTTCCCAAACATTTGTAAGTGATATACGGCTGAAACTGACAATCAATCTACGTTATCAGTTCCAACGAGAGTGGAACAATGTGATTAATGAAAATTGGAAAGCATTTCAACTTCCACATTTAATGATAAAGATTTTTTGGTTTTGTTGTTATAGATTTTGAACAACAAACCATCGTTTACCTATTGGGCATGATAGATGGACTAACGTTCAAGGAGAATATAGATAATGTACTCTCTGCAATATGAATGAGATTGGTGACGAGTTTCACTATATAATGATATGTCCTTTTTTAAATCAATCTAGGAAAGATGTTTATTAGTAGGAATGTTTATCAACGTCCCAATATTATTAATTTCTAATATGCCACGAACCTAAATGATAAACTTGAACTTTTGAGACTACATTTGTATGTAAATTTGTCAGAATTATAAAGAAATATGTTGAGCCTCCTGGTTAACCCTGTTGATGAATTACGTTATTATGTATATAGTTGAAGTACCATTCTGTGTACGAATGGATGGCACATAATTTTTTTCTCAGTTTGGTCTTATTTTCCTCAAATATATTCAATACATCTAGTTATTTAGATTTATTCTGAAGCATCTGTTACATAGATATTTTTACTGGCTATACAGGGGAAAGGGCCGGACAATTTTCCCGCCATCTTTCCATAGCGCATTTCAACTGAATTTGATCTATCAATTTCTTAAAAAAGACAAACTTTATTTCATATTTCTATACTTCACCCATTGCATCCAAAATTTTCAGTTATAAAAAGCTATTGCAGAACCTCGAGATTGAGGACTTCAAGACTAAACCACCTGACTGTTCTTGAAAAAACTCTCCATTCAAAAATGGTCCTTTCGGTCACGTCGTTACGGGAGATTTGTTCATCATCGAAAACGAATATTCTTTGTAAAGGTCCCAAGTACCGTGAATCACGCTCCATAAATTGGAATTATAACTTTAAAGTTCTTATGAATGCCATGGAGGACTATGTAAGAAAATGGATAAAACGAGAACAAGAAGACATTGATTCTCTGTCAGAGTGGTTAAAGGCTGTGAGGTCTTTAATTTTGAAACAAATAAAAGTTTTAAGTAGGTCAATTAGTGCCAATGCTACATCAGTTTTCAAAGACGCCGATGTAGCAAAAACATTGTCTACTGTACATGACAAGTATGTTGTCGTACCAGCAGACAAAGCCCAAAACAACATTGTTTTTGTCTGCAAAACGTCTTACATCCAACATTTATATCAGAGGTAGGCGTAGAAAATAACAGCAGTGCTAAGACCTATACTGCTACCACACTCTCCAAAGAAGAAATTGTGGAAAACCATAAATCTGTGCTATCCTCTTTTGGTCTCTCTACCAAAGACGATGACTGTGATTTACCGTCCATGCAAACAACGTTACATAGCTGGATCTGCAAAATGTACCACCAAACTTTTTCAAAACTTTTAACTTCTATACTCACAGCTGTCAAAGAGAGTTTGCAGTCCTATCACAAAATTTGTAACTCCGTAGTGGTATTAATTCAAGGTGGATCCTGGAAAATTCGAAAGATCTTTTGGAGACAATCAGTTCAAGACTATTATCAGAATGTAATAGCACTAAAACCTATATTTTTTTCAACACTGTACACTTCTATTCCACATACTCAGTTAAAATCCCGACTTAAAAACATTATACATCGTTTTTTTTTCCAAAAAAGATGGTACACCTAGATACAAATATATAGTTCTTGGTAGGGATTCCTCATACTTTGTAAGAAATAATTCCAAATCATCTTCCAAATATACAGAAGATGTTTACAAAATGTTGGAATTTTTTATCGACAACATATTTGTCCAATGTGGTAGACGCGTTCTCCAACAAACGGTCGGCATTCCAATGGGAACTAATTGTGCTCCTCTACTTGCTGATCTATTCCTTCACTCTTATGAGGCTGACTTTTTAGCTGATCTAATCCGAAAGAAAGAATATCGTTTGGCTAGATCCATTGATCTCAGTTTTCGCTATATAGATGACGTATTATCTTTAAACAATCCTAATTTTGGGGATTTAATACATCGCATCTACCCAAAAGAACTTGAGATAAAGGATACTACAGACACTGTGAAGTCAGCCTCATATCTTGACCTACACTTAGAAATCGATGGTAAAGGAGAACTATGGACCAAACGTGATGACTTTTCATACAAAATTGTCAACTGTCTTTTCATTTGTAGCAACATCCCTTCAGCACCTGCGTATGGAGTGTTCATATCACAACTCATACGTTATGACAGAGCTTGCCGAGACTGCGCAGACTTTTTGTATCGCGCTAGAATTCTAACAAATAGGCCTCTGGAGCAGGGTTATGTTGCTACAAGATTAAAGTAATCACTACAATAGTTTTATGGTGGTCATCATGAACTCGTGAACCTTACGGTGTATCCATCTGCCCCATGAAAACTGATTTGTTCAACGGGTCATAGTTTTCCTTTCCTCTTTCGTCTACCCCGGACTTGACTTTTAATGAGCAACTCGGCGGGTGTTTCTAGAAAAGCAGAGGACGCTTACTCTACCGGTGCACCTGGTCCATGCTCCTAGTTTTTAGTGCAGTCCGAGTTGCTCATTTGCTTTTGTTACTTTGTATGTGTGATTTTAGTTACTTTATGTTCTTTGTGGTGTATATCTGTTTTCCATGTCTGGCCTTTGTCCCTGGATTACATTCTTTGATAACCGCTATAACCTTGGTTCCCTTGATTACGCTTTAAAACAATTTCCTGTTTGCTGGTTATTTCTAGAGGTTATAATGTATAAATACTTTATTGAATAAAAATAAAAATATCTGCGTTTTATTTCTTCATGTGCCACACCTTATATACATCATTTATCTGATTCTAAGACTAGAGAAGTACTTGAATATGTTAGCAGTAATCTCTGTTCCTGTACATGATGGCGATGAAAATAAAGATATATATTTTTATATAGCGTAGCTGGCCGAGTGGTGTAAGGCGCTGGACTTCGTGCAGGTGGTGTTCCCAGCTAGCACAAAAACGTAATAAAAATGTTTCCTTAAAAGACTGAAAACATTTTCCGGAAATGTTTTTAAAACGTAAAAATGTATGGTTGCAGAAATGTTATAATAACGTTTTCAATAACCATTATATATGTTATTATAACGTTTCCATAAAAAGACTGAAAACATTTTTCAGAAATGTTTTTACAACGTAAAAATGTATGGTTTCACAAATGTTATAACAATGTTTTCAACAACCATTCACTATAATGCTATTATAATGTTTTTCAATAACATTTTTTTTTCAAAACAAATTGTATTATGAATATTTTTATGCAAAAATTGCATACACATACAATAGGTTTAACATGAGATAAGAAATTTGTAGAGTTCTCTATATTTTGTAGATGTAGCAACAAACTAAACGAAATTTCAAAGATAGGTTTTGTCAGTTCACTTATTCATCTTCAGACATTTCAAGCAGTATCCATTTCCGTTCTTTGGTTTCCTTCAAACAGGAAGTGGATATCCATGGGACCAAACTTCATACATGTGTTCTATAATTAAAACTTTACTTAAATTCAGCAAAAACAGAGTTGGATCCATGAGGGGCCCAGGGTCCCCCCTCATATTTGAAAAAAAAAATGATTTTTTTTAGAAAATTAATGATACTACCCATAGTGAGCCCCCTCAAAGTTCATACTGATTTATGTAAAACAGTTATTTCATATTGCGGTCAAATGAATGAACGGATACACGGAAAGACTAACAAATGCCATGAGCACTAGTCATGGTCCAATCAGATTCTCACCACTATATAAAACTTACCTTGAAAAATAATAATCATCTTGGTTTATTAGGAATATTAAACCATTAGATATGAGCTTCTTTTGTAATCCTTATTCCCTGCAAAAGAGAAAGGTCATGTGTATTTCTTATAAAGAAATAAATTAAAATGACAAGCATTATATAATCAAAACTGTGAACTTATTAGCTCGATCCAAATCCTCGGAGAGGGTAAAATCCTACAATAAACAACAACAACAAAAACTAAAGAATTTTCAAAAAAGGAAGAAAAACAAACATTTTACATTTTTATCTTTTCGGGCCATTATTCTAAAATAGTAGGGGCCAAAATCACTGTCCTGAACGAGCCCGATTTAGATTTTTTTGGACCTGGTTTCGATGACGCAAGATGGCGGACGGGCACTTTGACGAAAGGTAGGTATCTTATATATCTTTCTGATTCGACCTTGTGCAGACTTGTAACTGCTTAAATTTTAACGCACAAATAGCAACTATCTTCTATTTTATTAACAATACTCGTATACGGGCAATAATATATTTAATCTCAGTAGAACATCGATTGAAATCTTGTTTAATGTGAAAAAAAAACGAAATCAACCAGAGGGTCGAGCATTCTTTCCATCATTTCATATTATATGCGCTCTTATTTTTGAATAAAACCGTTGTCTATAATAATTTTATTCAGGCAAAAATCATTCCCGTATAAAAAAAAATAACAGGTAATTAAAAATAACTGCAGATTTATGGTGTTTACAAAATAGCCAATAACCTGGTTTAGATTAATCAATCATTCAGTGACCTTGAGCACTTTTCATTCGAAAAGTTCCCGGTTTAGATAAAAAAAAAAGAGACCCGGTTTAGACCTTCCAGGTTCTGAGGACCCGATTCAAATCATTGAAAACTTTCATTTAGCTGTCTTTACAATGTACTGCAAGTGCGATTGATAGCAAAGAAGCTGATAAACATTTTAATTTTTGTCGTCGTGTCGATTCGGAAAGTACCTCGTCATACTTAAAACCTTAAAACACTGAACAGAAATCAACAAAAAATCTATTGTCGTCGCACAGAGTCTAGATTTCAATCGATGTTCTGTGAAGTTAAAGGCATTTTCGTCCGTATACGAGTATTATTAATAAAATAGAATTTATCATTGCTGTTTGTGCGTTACAATTTTAAGCAGTTACAAGTATGCGTTAGGTCGTACCAGGATGATATACAAGACACCTACCTTTCGTCAAAGTGCCCGACCGCCATCTTGCGTCATCGAAACCAGGTTCCAAAAAATCTAAACCGAGCTCGTTCAGGACAGTGATTTTGGCCCCTACTATTTTAGAATAATGGCCCGAAAAGATAAAAATGTAAAATGTTTGTTTTTCTTCCTTTTTTGAAAATTCCTTTTTTATTTAATTCTGGTAGACTTTGATGATTACGCACAATTTTCGAGTTTTAAGGGTAAAAATATGTACTTTTTTTCATTTTTGGTCCGATGTCAATTTTTTTGTTGTTGGATTCCTTATGAAAATCTCTGCCTGCAATTTTCAATCAGAAAACATACATATCTTATGTTTTTGAGTTACACTGGGTCAAAGGGACCATACCCCCCAAAAATGGCTTTTTTGTCCGATTTGATTTTTTTATTTTGGATTTCCCATGAAAATCGATATCTTTGTCTACATTTTCCAATCTTCTTTTTAATTTTGGTCTGATTTTGAAAATTTTTTATTGAATTTCATATTTTGTGCAATCCATTTGTTTGGTCCATAATAAATTCCTTATAAAGTCCTTATGATTGAATGTGTAAAAAATTAATGTTGTGTCCACACTTGCCCCAACTGTTCAGGGTTTGGATCACTGTGGTCGTATCATGCTGCGCTCGGCAAAGCTTTACATTAGCACATAATGCCGTATTGCACCTCTTATTTGATTTGTAGGAAACGGAAGGGATATCAACAACAAAACATAATTTGCTCACAGTTTTACACGTACAAGTAGTTTTTTTTTAATTAGACTACACCAAAAAGACATGGTTTCTATTATTTCGATTCTAATAGGACTAGTTTCTTCATATTTTTGAATAGACGCAGCCTCTGAATCGCACGAAATGTTGGTCACGTGTTTATCTCTTTTTTCGTCCCTGTGGCACGTCATAAAAGAATGATACATTCATTGATTTTACATTTTGTACATCTGTATAGCAAATATCTCATGCAGTTGAGAAAGAGAACGGTTGAGTCAAAGTGAGCACTCTACCCTAAGACCATCGAGGTGTTTCTTCTTATATGGAAATGCAAGCGATATAATCATTGATAGATTAAAACATGACATTGCGGTCGTATAATGTTATCATTCTGTTGTCGTCGTCATCGCAGGCGTCGGCGTTGTCGTCCGTAGACACTTCCACGTCCACTCAATAACTTGGGTATAAGTGTTTTGATATTTATGAAATTATACCACAAGGTGTCATACTACAACAGGAAGTCTGACATTGATTTTTGTGGTTGTGACTTGAACCGTTTAGGAATTAGGGGACTGAATGGGGTCAAAACTGGCCTTTTCATGACACACAGACAATAACTGGATGATGTGAATATATAGAACTCTTTGAAATTTTACCACAAGGTGTCATACAACAAAAGGAATGCCGGGATTGATTTTCAGGGGGTGTGACTTTAGGTCTTAACTATTTAGGAATTTTTTGATATTATACGACAAGGGTGCCATACTTCCAAAGGAAGATTCAGGGTTATGACATGAACTATCTCAGAATCAGGGGCCAAAAGGGTCCAGAAAAGTGCATTTGTATGTTCGGAAAATAACTTGAGTAAACGTGAACGAATTTTTAAAAAAATTTACCGCAGTGCGTCATTTTACAAAAAGAGAGTTGGAATTGAATTGGGTGTGTGCCTTGAACTATTAAGGAATGAAGGGTTTTTTTTAAAAGGGACAGAAACCAAACTTTTTTTTTTAAGTTTAGACAATGACTTTAATAAAATTGAATGGATGTCTTTGAAATTGTACCATAATGTGCCACACTAACAAAGGAGGGCCTGGATTAATTACCGGGGGTTGTGACTCAAACCATTTAAGAATGAGGTGCCCAAAAATATAATGTAATAGCTATATTGCAATTTACGACATATTATATACATATAACTTTATTCTTATAAACCGATGTAGGTACAAAGGTATGCAGAAAAACAAATTACATCAAAACATTGTTATTTGTTCAAGTTGACGAGGAGGGATAAAACATCTTATTCAATATATATACACAAGTTAATACAAAATGAAATAACGTCAGAGGGAATCCAATATATCATTTATCTTACGAATAAATATACTCAAGTATTTTTAGTTTTGACTATTTCTTCTGATTCATTATTTTCTTGAATTTTACATTGCAATTTGCTATGAGTTGCCTATCTATATTTTTCCGATCGTCATTCAATAAAGTGAATTCCATAATATAATGGTATTCATCCCCAATACTTGTGTTACACGAATGACATAGTCTTTGATCTCTCTGAATATTTATCCATCTTCCGGTCTCTACTGGCAGCTTGTGGTTTGTCGTCCTAAATTTTTGCTAATGTTACTATGTCTTTATCACTAAGTTTTTCCAAATAATTTTCAGATTCCAAAGATTCTTTGTATATTCGGTAGTTTATGGATTTAGGTGAAGTTTGTTTTTTTCCAAACCAGAATTGTCTAAACTGATCTTCCAGTCTTTCTTTAATTATATTCTGTAAGTTCGATGTTGTATTCTGGCAACTCCAGAGATAAGAATAACCGCAAGTATCAAGTATATTTTTAATTTTGTCGAGCTATTTTGATCGGAACGTTGTTTCTTGACTTAAAATGTACATGTAACGGAAAATAGCAGCACTCAGTTTCATGTCTTTGCCTAATAAGATTTTGGACCGAAATGACACCACCCTGGACTTTATATCGATTTCAGTGGGATATGGTCCTAGTTCTCCATAGACCATATCACGTGGGGTTGACGGTTTTAAGCGCATGACAAGTGGCCCTAACCGGCTTCTGTGCATTGATTTGTTGGTAACACGGTGCATATATGTTTAAATAAATAAAAACCTCTTCAACTTAATGAATCTCTACCCTTAAAAGTTTCTATCATTTATCATAATTCAGTGCAGCGTTGCCATACACCGAGTATGATATCTTCCAGTTGTTATAATTAAATTTAATATTTTTATAAGAGCTTTTCGGAGACGAAGAAGTTGCTGATGATGTGATGCTGACAAACGATCCGCGTGAACACAAGAAGCTTGGGCGTCTGGTCAGAAATTTTAATCAGAAACTTTGGGACGAAAATTGTATGAATATAGTGGAAAGGGGAAACTTTGCAAAAGTAAGTATTGCCTATTTTTTCAATTGATCAGAAAGCAGTAGCTTGAAAATGTATCGAGTAGACAACTCGTCTGGTAACCCTTTAGTGTTTATACTCTTTTTTTTATAATTACCTCTTACAACTGATTAAAAAGGCTGTGAACACTGTGAAAACTGCAGTTGCCGTAGGTAACACTTGACATTGCTCGTATATTAGTATGACGCTGCCGTCATCGTGTTTCGTCCGTGTCGTCGTCGTCCGTAGACACTTGGTTTTTAAACTTCAGTATTATTTAAATGATCTTTATAAGGTTTTGTAAGAAGGTTTCAAACCACAATTAAAAGGAAGGTTGGTATAGATTTAAGGGTTATGACCTCATCTGTTTTAGAATTAGGGACCAAAAAGGGGCTTAAAACAAGCATTTCGTGGAATTTAAGTATATAACTCCAATAAAAGCATAGGAATGTCTATGATATTCTTTCACAATTAGGAAGACTGGGATTGATTTTGTGAGTAAAGACTTTTAACTTTTCAGAAATTAGGGGCGAAAAAGGGGGACCAGAAACATGCAATTTCGTCATGTCCAGACAATAACTTGACCATTAGTGGATGAATCTTTGTGAAATTGTATTACATGTTCAAGGTGTCATACCACAAACGGAAGATTTAGATTGATTTTTTTGGGTTGTGACTTGAGCCAAGTAGGAATGACGGGCCACAAAGGGACAAGAAACAAATAGCTTGTTTATTTCTGGTCTGATTTTGAATTTTTGTTTTTAATTATATTTCTCATGAAAATTCCTGCCTGTATTTTTCAATCAGATTTCAGATATCTCTTACGGTTTTTGAGTTATAAGTGGCCAAAGTGGACCACAACCCCAAAAATGTTTGGTGCGATTTTTAATTTTTTTATTGGATTCCGTATGAAAATCCCAGCAAAAATACATTAGCTTTAAGAAATAATTGCTGACCAAATTTACCCTATCGTTTACTGTTCTTGAGATAATGAGGTACAAAATGATCAATGAACGCACCCTGAAGCAGAACTTCATACTAAAATTGAATTTCAAAATATTGTGCAATGTTGTGTCCAAATGAGTTGTTATATCCATAATGAACTGTAAGTCCCCATGTTTAGTTTGTCAAAAACTACTATTGTCTCCACACTGTACTCAGTTCAAGTTGCTGTGATCTTATCATGCTGCGCTCGGTGAAGCTTTTTTTATATTTTTGGTATCACATATATTTAGATAATACTAAGAATGTATGAAGGTTTTGAGCCCATACGATACCACACATACAGGAAATGTAAGCAGAACTATTATGGCAATTGTTTGTTAACAACTGAAAGTACTATCTCTTTGTAATATACACGTAAAGACATTTTGTTTGATACAAAAAATGCTACCTTCTACAAAAGTTTGGATTATTTGCACTTGGTAACCTAGTCAGATGCAATTGTCGATGTTTCCAACATTAGTTTTGTAATGTAACCTTAACGACCATTCATTAGATATACAAGAACCCTACTTTCTGTGAACTTTAGCATTTTGTACTTATTAACCCCAACTGGGTTCTTTTTCTGTATAAAAAAAATGATATTTGAGATGTATACGTTATGACATTTAATTTGATATGCGACAACCTAACTATATCAAAACTTAAGTTTTGCACTCATTGACCTCCTCCAACTCATTTATTTCGAGTCAAAACATCGATATTTCGGATGTACGCTTTAAGACCTGTCATTTGATATGCAATAACCTTACCCTCCAAGAACTTTAAATTTTAGCACTCAATGACACTACTCTTTGAACATGTATGATTTATCGAGGTTGAAACTAATTTTTTTTAATGTGCCCATTTAGACCTTCAAAATGATATATCACATGACCCCTTCGACGAAGTTGAAAAAATGATGCAATATCAAATCTATGAATAGGTATTAATGAAATGTATAAAGCCATTGGAAAATATGAAAATTTTAAGTTGTTGTAGTATCGTTGGTTTTTTATATTGGTCCTTGGAAGTTTGTCAAACAGTCGTACTTTATCATATCTTTGATATTGTGAACTGATTACGGGGCGCCGAATGGGACTCTTGTGATTTTTGTACTCAAAATTCAGTTTTGCACAGACAAAAATTAATTTTGTTCAAGAAAAATAAATTCAGATTAACAAAATTTGTAACGTACTACAAATTTTCAATTTTGTGTCACAAAAGTCAATTCTCTGTCACAAAAAAAAAAGCAACCGCGGGTCTCGCAGACATGGCAAGGCAAAGTGGACAAACATGCCTATTTATAAATATTTATAAATATTTATAAATATTTATAATTTATTTATAAATATTTATAATTTATTTATTAATATTTATAATTAATTTATTAATATTAATAATTAATGCATTAATATTTATAATTCATTTATTAATAGCGAGCGCCGCGAAGTGGTGTGAGCTCTACGGTTATTCCGCTCCCGAAGGTTCTATATACTTATGGCAAGAAAAAGCATCAATATCCGGTTTGTACCTGCATTTTCAGGAGCAGAAAATACGCATAATGGCAGCTTCATTTGAGTATACTTGTACATGTGCGATTGAGAGCCAAACCAGTCTCGAAAAATATTTTCTTGTTTCGATAATTAAATACAAATCGAATCATAGCTTTTCCAAGATAGGGTTGGCCTTATAGTCTGCAGTATGGCGCCTAGATGTTTACAAAAATTACGTAATCAATATTACCCATAATTATCGGGTCATAAAAATTGCGAAACGAAAAAGAACCAAAACGAAACGAAAGTAATCGATAAAAGAAGGAATCGAAAAGAATCAATTCGATAACATAAATCAAATCGCAATAAAAACATAATCAAACAGAATGAAGCGAAACTAAATTGAATAAAAAAATATATATTTTAAATTACAAGAACCATAATGTTTATCCATGGCGGACAATGCGACCCAAAGACATTTCGGACCACGAAAACCAATAATTCCTTATGAATGCCGGACATTTTGGCCAATAGACATATCAGACCATGACAATAAGTATAATGCGTTAGGATATATATAATTGCAAAAATTACCATATTTGAAGGTTGTAAATATAATATATCAAATCTGAGGACAGAGCTGACAAAAAATTATCAAAGTTGTTTTTAATTAATGTTTCTTCGGGAGCGTTAAAAGGTTTCACCTTCATCATATTACGTGTAATTTCTAAATTTTCCTTAAGGTTCCCCAATATACTAACGAAACAAAGTCATGTCCCGGAAGTAACAAAAATCGACTGTCCTTACGGAGAAAATTCATTATTTCCTTCGATCAAACAAATAAAAAAAATATAGGTTAAGATTACGTTTCAGTAAAAAATAAATTCATCTTATCTGATAGTTTTTCAAGTCTTTCTAATTTGTTTTACTTATTTAAAGAAGTGAATGTTATGTTTTTAAAAACTTCGGGAAACACGTGGATGTACGTACGTGTATCTCCGCTGTTACGCTGTTGCTGTTGTAAACAACCTAACCCGCCTTGGAAAAAATATAACTCCGATTATATTATCGAAGCATGACGGTGGCAGAATGCGGCCATGAAGAAAAAAAAATATTATGTTGTTCCCTCAAGAAAGCATGTAGTTCAAACAAGATAAGTTTCTCGTTCCCTCAAGAAAATGTTGTCCCCTCAAGATGCTATTTCGTTCCAACAAGATACATATATCGTTCCCACAAGATAATATGTCGCTCCCACAAGATAAATATCTCGTTCCCACAAGATGATATCTCGTACCCACAACATATTTATATTTATTTATGTACACACAACTCTCATTCTGCACAAGGGGACTAAGGAGTCAAGACGTGATGGTCACAGTGACTTAAAGAGATTGATCCCGAAAAGGTAAAGCGCCTCTTAACGCACACTAGCTCACTATTCCCTAACCCCCAAACATTAAAATCTATCGTTGGTTCAAATTTCAGACAAAAAATGTATTGGAGTTAGGGTCCTTGAAAGTGTCATTTTTTGTGTGTGAATTTTTCTAGTTTTTTTCTTATTATTTAGAAAACGGAAGCAGATTGATGTTCAAATAACATTTGAAAATTGTTGAGCATTGTAAGATCTATTCCTGGTGCATTTTTCAGAAATATGTGTTGATCCTTCTTTGAGTTACGACAATTGAAAGAGTAATTCTTGGTGATTTTTTCCAGTTATAGCAGATTATTAAGAAAACAATAACAGACTGATGATTAATGTAATGGAGAAAAAAATGGTTGGAATATTAATGTGTGTCATTTGTTAAAATTTCAGAAAAATTTGTTGATCCTTTTTAGAGTAATAGCTCATAAAAGTGTCATTTTGCTGATTATTTCGGAAATAATAGCAGATTACTTGAATGTAAATAGGAAAAAATAATTAAAAGCTTGATCAAAAAAGATCTATTCTTCATGCAAATTTGCATAAGTATTTGACCATCTGTAGTTTATGCATGTGTTTAACCAGGTGAGCGATTCAGCTGTCTAGAATCTTTAGTATATGACGTTGCACACGCTACTGCGGCAGTGTTGAAAAACACACCTATCTCAACTATAAATGACTATTGTATACAATCAAAACTGGGATTATGTGAAAGCTCTATACTCTTGGAATGTGGACTAATAATAAGTTCTGAATATTTGTCACAAATGGTACTTCTTATTCTTTATAATCAATTAAACTTTCCAAAAACCCGTAAAAAAAAGTCAAAATTCCTTATGTCAGGTGTAACACTGAGTAGTTTCAAAAAAGCTAAAATAGTGAATTGCGTATTGCAGAGGGTATCAAATTTGCCAAATTTTGCATGGAAGAATAATTTCATGTGTTCTTTTTGAGATAGTTATCAAAATTGCGTTAATTTTAGGCAAAACAAATATTCAATGCAAAAATGCAAGTGTTGGTAAATGGTCAGATTCCTAAGAGCGTTCAGTAATCATATTCTGTTATTAATGTAATAACTTATTTACACAATATTCTTTTCCGATTAATTTTTCAAAAAATGTACATACTTTCAGCAATTCTACGTCGGCATTTGACGAAATTTCCCGTACAAACAAAAAAGTTACATCTTTTGAAAACGTCTAGCGAAATGTCGGATGTCAATATTTTCCGGGTAATTCGTTGAGAAAATGTCATGCTCCAACGCAATTCTACAATCCATTGCCAATTTCTTCTATGAAATAATGATACTTTATAATTAGTACATACACTTAGGAATACACATATTTCATTTGTTATGGTTTAAACCATTTAAAACGGATAAAATTCGACCAAAACAAATGTCTAGCGATTTGTCGTACTTTCACTTTTTGAACGTTTGGAACGTTTTCCGTCGACCGGGTAATGTAGAAATAAAACGAAATCATGAATTTCCGCTTAAGAGAACAAGAACTAGACACTTATACGCATCTCTGCAATTACAACTATAGAACATGCAACTGAAAGAGACAAAAAATCGAAATCAAAGGGATATAAAATGACTAAGAGTATCTGTAGTTTGTGTTAATAACAAACGTAAGAATAACCCCCCCCCCAAAAAAAGAATAAAACTAACTAAGGGGGTTTTTAACGACCTTGACTACCCTGTCGGGTCTCGCATGGACGGCCCAATTTGGTGGGCTTTAAATAATTTTGCTATTTATTTAAATTGTATTCATAACCAAAAAAGTTGTTTAAAAAAAATAGGAAAAAGGTAATATAAATTACGAATAGCTGCAATGTTAGAAATTAAATAGTGAATAGTAAATATGAAATTTAAAAATGGACCATGTAAAGGAGGAAAATGCCAAGTTGGATGGAGAAGCGACAAGGACAACCAGTCGGACCCAGAAGGCGGAAGATCTGTGTGATTTAGTTTGCCAAAAAGTGTATGCGTTTTAGATAGAGTCAAATGGGTGTGGTTTAGTGAATATCCAAAGATGAAGTGCAAATTTAATAATTGATAATGTTGGAGTTTCAGTTACCAAAGGTGTATGCTTTTTTGGAATACCGAAAAATTTATGCCGAGCCAAAAAATGTATGTAAATTTAGACTGCCTTGTCTAGCCGGGCGTATTTCCCAGATTTTACCGTGCAAGCACACGACGTTAGTACGCAGTTTTACTAACGCCACACAAGACCGTTCCAGCTCATGCTTCAGGTGAATGGGTTGACCAAATTTGTTTTATAAGTTTGAAAACTGGATTGATTATCATTGGTTAGATTGGTCAACTTTTAGAATTTAACAAGTGTAAATGTAAATCAAATTTACACTTAAGAACAGCCAGAAGTTTAGCCAAAGAAGCAAATAAAAAATGTATTTGTAAGCCAAAGTAGTAAAATAAGGAAAATAAAATTATTTGGGAGTTTTTTTTAACAAGAACGCACGCGACATTATACTACACACGACTGGAGCTATCGGCGCGGTAGATATGTTTCATAAGCATATGTGTACATGATTCACAAAAGTAAAAACAATAATTATAGTAAAAAATAAATAAATAAAATGAGTGATTATGTGTATAAATATATTGCATTGTGGAACCCCATATCAGGTGATTAATTTTATTTTAATTCAATTATGTATTAATTTGGTTTTTTTATTGAAAAAGAATAGAATAAATTGTTATATAGTTTACTGGAATTCGATCGGAGTAGAATGACTGAAGCGCAAAATAAGGCCGACAGAACTTTAAAAATGTGTAGAAAAGAAGAATGCTAATAGATCAAATGAATGCAGAAAAGGGAGTCATGGATATTTTTTATTTTGAGAAAAAAGAGCAAATGAAAAAATAAATCAATGAGCGGCTATCTGATGGGGGTTGATGAAAGCCCGATTTTCTGATGGATAGAAAACTCTTTCAATCGAAATACTAAGTTGTGAAAGGTCCAAATTCTGCTATTGGTACATGTAACATAAAATCAAGCATGTATATCAAAATGCACATTTTAACTTATCGCAGGAGAAAGTTGCTATGTTCCCTCTCTAGACAGACAGAGTGTGCATATGTGTGGCGGTTGCATTTCATGCTGCGGTGCACATGCATGTGCAAATGTAATTTATCGGTAGTTCTGTTAATCAAATTAACTAATTTTTTCGATTTTTTAAGAAATGTTCAAGATGTTTTAATTGCTACCAATAAAAAATTATTGTATATTTTGCTTTACTGTACCAAAAAAGTCCAGCGCCGATGTAAACATATTAATATTTCTTTTTCAGATTTTTCTTAGAATATGGAAAAATGGTGGCTTCAGTCTCTGTATTCCTATTTCCGACACGGATATTCTTACTCAGAAATGAAGCTTTTACTTCAGGATAAACATGATATTTGTATTAGTACACGGCATTTACGTCGAATTGCAAATTCTATTGGGCTTTATAAACGCAAACAATCAAGTATAGAAAGATGCTATGATTTTATTCAATAGTTTCTGACAAAGACAAATGGATCACATTGATACCGCTTTGTTCATCAACAGTGTATAAAGAACAACTTAGTGATTAGCATGGAGAACGTTCGTGTTATTCTGAAAGCTTTGGATAGGCAAGGTGTTGAATTTCGGAAAAGACGCAAGTTAAAAAGTAGAGAGTACATATCTTGTGGACCCAACAGCATTTGGCATATGGACGGGTACGATAAACTCAAACCTTTCGGCATAACCATTCACGGATGTATAGATGTTTTTTTCTAGAAAACTTATATGGTTGAAGGCTGGAATAACGAACAATGACCCAAAAGTTATAGCAGGATACTATATCGAAGCTGTCGTAGGACTGAAATGCCCGAAATCGGTCAGAAGTGACTTTGGAACAGAAAATAAGTTTGTTGAACATATGCAGCGATTCTTCCACCGAAATAGTATCCATTCGGTTAAGTGCTATATTTACGGCTCAAGTACACACAATCAGAGAATTGAATCACTGTGGGCAATGTTCCGCAAACAGTGTGCGGAGTTTTGGATAAATCTGTTCAAACTGCTGAAACATTATAATCTTTTCAACGGATCAATCTTGGACGTGACGTCAACTTAATTCAATTTTGTTTTATGGAGCTTATTCAGGTGTGTATAAATCCTAGTTGTTACAAGTTCTAAAAGTTTTCGCGAATGCAAGAGAAATCCCATTTCTAGATGATCCTAGATTCATTTTCTATAATGTTTTATGGGGGTACATGCTGGTCATGATTGTAAATGATTTGTCTACCTCCCGTGCACAATACAACGTCTCCTTCATAGTTTATTTAACACATAATAGACCATTTTGTGGTAAGTTGATGAGAATGCTCAATATACACTTCCGTGAGGTAAGGCGTGGGTGGAACAAAATAATTTTTTGGCGGAAATGTATATTGAGCATGCTCTACGCATGCTTACGACTAACCCATTGTTAGCAAAAAAGGGTCTATTCATAGAAGGGTAAATTTGTGGGGATTATACTATGGGTAGTCAATTTATGTCTAAAATTTTACCATGGGCGTTAGCGATAAATTATACGAAACACGTTTCAACTCTTACGTGACAAAATAATGATTTTTTTCTTCCCTTCGTTTCGCATTTTACAGTTTCGTTTCGCAATTTATAGATTTCGCTTCGATTCGTTTCGCATTTTATAGCTACCCCCAGCGGATTAGGAAATTAGTAATCTGATTATTGATAATATTTGCTTATTTTTTCTAGAAAGATATAAAAGCTTTTGTATCGGATTGGAATCAGCACAAAACAAGGCACAACTCATCAACAGCCGCATCTTCAGGGAGGCCATACCTATTACACAGAATGCCAGCGTTGCTTGATGCTGAAGATTATATCCATAAAGTAAATGAAGACGAAGTCGACGTTTGTTTGAATGAATGTTCTTTTAACAATAATCGTGTATGCGGCGTTGACATATATGATTTTTTGTAACAGTATATTAGAGGAGATAGGATGGATAAGAAACGATGATCCTTATTCCAATGTTGATTTATATATCTTCTTACGAAATTATATATCTCATGTATTACATTGATTATATAAAGGAGGCATTTTTTGAAGCGAGAGAAAATAAAATTGGTATGAATGCCCTTGTTAATAAGAATTTCAAGCAAAACATCACTTCTAATTGGCGTTATTTGTCTTATTTTATTTGATTTTATTGGTTGGTTCGTTTGTTTATTTATCTCCCCAAGCTTTGTTGTAGGATATATATATTTTTCGGTATGTTTGTTCGTTTGTCCGACCGTCACACCTATGTTAAGCTTTGCATTTAAGTTGATTTCTCTGGAGTTGTAAGTCTGATCTTGATGAAAATTTGTACACTTATTCATCATGACAATAACAAATGAACTGCATAAAGATTAGGGGGTTTTCACAAATAAGTGCCGAGCGGAACATCCGTGTCTTAGAGAATCATTTTCTTGTTTCCATATTCACTCCATGGGAATTTGAACAATGGAAAATGTGAGTATATGTTGTATCTATGATTGAACGGTAAGTAGATATTCAGGTAAAAAAAACGTTTGCAGACGAGTATGGAAAAATGCAAATTTTCCTTTCTGTAATATCATCGACAATGTTAGAATGCAATTATAAATTATCAATTAAATATAAAAGTTTCAACCAAAACAAAATTCAAAATAGCGCATTAAAATACAACAGTTATTTTGGACGCAAAAACGATGTAGATGTATAGGTAGTAGCGGTCAAAAAGAAGTCCTTGCCCATGAACGTGCGTAGCTGATACATTTATATATATATAAATATCAAAATGGAGGAATACCGATTGAAAAGTACGTGTGACCACTCATGAAATACATATTCCAAGTTCTGGAAAACATCAAGGTTACTCTCTTGCTCCCCACCCGTCACACTTTCCATCTAGGGGTATGCTTAGAGATCTCTAGCTAAAAGCACAAAGGTAAAAGAAGTTCTTGGTCTTTCTTCAAAAAACAAAAAAAAAAAAAACATATAAAAAGCCACACAAATGAGTTGATTAAGTAACATGTTCAACTTGACTTGAAATATCTCAACAGCTATAAGAGATTGGATGGTATCTGGTCAGTGGATCAGGGATGATGTTTTAAGGCTCGTTAACCAAGTGTTATGTGCAGAATGTTAAGCACCCGTCCAACACGAATATAGATATAGCCATTAACAAAAACTTGATCAAATCAATTCTGCGGAAGATGTATTTCAAGATAACTTTTTTCTTATAAGGTTACTACCTATATGTAAAATGTACGCTGACTAATTGGAAATGTCAACCTGTCT
This sequence comes from Perna viridis, assembly GCA_037379345.1. Taxonomy (NCBI): domain Eukaryota; kingdom Metazoa; phylum Mollusca; class Bivalvia; order Mytilida; family Mytilidae; genus Perna; species Perna viridis. The sequence goes on from CM074525.1 coordinate 26,186,027, forward strand.
GCAACTTGTTGCTGAGATGACAATGACCAAAAACATAAAATCAATCATGCAGAAAATACATGTCAAGGCGACTTTATCCTGGTGCGGATGTTAGTTATATCCACTTTCTGACAGACCAAGCATACATGTACTTCCACCACTGTGGTTGCTAAGGTATGGAAATTCAATCATGTTATCATAAAAACTTCAGGGTGACCTAATTCTCGTAATCATGACATATGTGTTGGTGACTATCCAAGATATATCCAGTGACCAAATATCACCCCTTAACTACGGGTTCCCCGTGCAGGTCCGGGTGTTAAAAGAATAGGCCTGCAGCAGCGCTAAGCTTGTCGTAAAAGGCAACTAAATAGTGCTCAGAATTCTAGCCGGGGGCTAGGGCGCTCTGCCCACAAAGCAACTGGGATGTGTGCCCCGGGTGGTGGAATGGGGTACCCCTGGCGTGTTACATGCTGGGGTTGTCGGGCTATACTGACCGCAAACCATAGTGGTGCACCGTGTTAGGAAAGATGCCACGTTCCTCGCACGTTAAAGAACCCTACTGTGGTATTCTCCCAGAGTAGGAACCATAGGGCTCCGCCACAGGAGGCTAAATTGCCCGACCCTACCCACCTCTCCCTATTTCAAGTGGCAATCAAAATTTGTCGACCCCATTGTCCTTGTGTCCCATCCCTTTTTCATTTCATCATCGTTTCATGTTCATTTTGTCATCAATTTCATGTTCATCGTCTGGGTATAGCTGAAATATTGCTGCTCGGACGTTAAACCCCAACAAACAAACAAAACAATTAACTACGGGTAGTTTCTGATATATTGAACTGAAAACTTGTTCAAAGCCAATGAAATATGTAGATTAAGGGGATCTACTTATGGTAAGGACAGTTTAAGTGCCAAAATTTATTCCCAAAATAAATAACATTCCTCTACAATGTTGATGAATTATAAAACGTTATCGAAAACTTGGTAATAAGAGTCAGACATTTAAAACATAGGTAATCTATCGATTACGAAGCTCACCTCGTTTTTCAGTTTGTCTCTCAGCCTATTGATGACAGCATCCCACAAAACAAGCAGAAAGAAACTACTTGGATTGACAACTAACTCAGACTAAAAAAAATACCAATCAAAACTTCTTTATGAAAAAAAAAACAAGAGTGCAGAATATACAAAGGAGTATAAACATCATAAAATAATCATCACAAGATATAAGAAAAGCCTACTGGTGCTACATCCAAAACTTTATATTTGACTTGCTAGCATGCGAGCCTGATGAAAACAGGCAAACATCCAAAAAATCTCTTTACTTAATTCAAAGGTATGAAAAACGACAACAACGGCAGAGCAGAACTATGAAATAATGGCACACTCACTGAAAATCCATTTGAAAAAGCAAACATCTTCAACTGTCAATTCGAAAAAGCACTCTTAACTGAAACTACTGATAAACCACTACCATATAAAGGCAAATCAACTCATCCACTAATGGAAAAATCAACATCACAAAATAAGGCGCAATTAAATTCTAAAACAAATAAATCCACACAAAGCCATTGGCCGGATCTGGTATGTGGACAGGGACTAAAAGAACTAAGTACAGATGTGGCAATATGCATCATTACATGCGAAAAAAACAAAAAAAAAAAAACAAAAAAAAACACTGAAACCGGTAGAATACCAATAGATTGTGGTAACGTGTAAATGTTCGCCCAGTCTTCAAAAGAGGAGAAAAACACAACGTAATAAACTATAGACCAATATCACTCAAATGCATTCTCTGCAAAATCAAGGAGCATATCATTGCAAGTAGCGTAATGAAACACCTTGAGTGTAACAACATCTTACACGGCCTTTTGCATGAATTTCACCATTCAAGATCCTGCAAAACCCAGTTAGTTTCATTTATTCAAGTACTTGCTCAAAATAACAATAGCAACATTCAGACGGATGTAATTGTGGTGGACTTTGCCAAAGGCTTTGACAAGGTCCCGCACAAAAGACTCCTTTATAACCTCAGTCACTATGGAATAGATTATTACATCTTAAAGTGGATTGACGATTTCCTTTCACTAAGAACACAGACAGTCTTTGTTGAAGATGAGACTTCAGAAACAATTCATGCCACATCCGGTGTATTACATGGAAAGTCCTGGGTCCTATACTGTTTCTGTATACATCAATGACTTTAATGACTACATCAAACATAGTATCTAACGGCTTTTTGCAGATGACAGCATCATATCGAAAACTATCAAAAATACACAGATGCTGAACAGCTCCAAGAAGATCTATCAACTGCAGCTGAATAGGAGGAGGACTGGCTCATGTCCTTCCATCCCGACAAGTGATCAGTTCTCCATGTAACAACGAAAAAAATCCAATACAGCATAACTACATGTACACACTCTTCAACATGTACTACAAGAAGAAATCGCTACACAATATTTTGGACAACATCAAATGGAACAAACACATAGACAACATAACACCAACAGCCTCAACACAACTAAACTTTATCAAACGTAACATAAAAGTTGACTCATAGGCCAAAACTAGAATACGGCAGCTGCGTGTGGGACCCTCACAACAAATCACAAACACAACAGTTTGAAATAGTACGGTAACAACGTAGAGCAGCATGCTATAACTGCAACAAATACCACAACACTAGCTCCGTAACTGACATGCTGGAACAACTAAATTAGCTAACTTAACAATTACGACGAACAAGAATACCTCTCATCTTCTTTTACAAAGTAATTCATCACTTAGTAGATATTTATCCTACAAACCGGCTCACTCCATTAGACGTTCATATCAGACAACATACACACAATTTCTCCCTCAGACATATCCAAACACAGAAAGACGCGTACAAATACTCCTTTTATCCAATAACAATAACACAGTGGAACATCTTGCCGGCTACTATTGTACACTGCACAACCTCAGAGAGCTTCAAACAGCAGACCACAAGATCTGCTATTGATAGCCTCTTCCAACAGTAAAATAAAACATTGTACATTGTTTAACCCTACTTCAAGTACTTGACTCTGTAGTCCCCAAATGCAGAATGATCTCGAGAGTTGTTTGTACGGAATTATAATCATGTTGTGGGAACGAGATATTTATCTTGTGGGAACCACATATTATCTTGTGCGAACGAGATAGTTATCTTGTGGGAACGACATATTATCTTGTGGGAACCACATATTATCTTGAGGGAACGATATATGTATCTTGTGGGAACGACATATTATCTTGTGGGAACCACATATTTTCTTGAGGGAACGAGAAACTTATCTTGTTCGAACTACATACTTTCTTGAGGGAACAACATAACATTTTTTTTTCATGGCCGCATTCTGCCACCGTAAAGCATAGCTTTTCTAAGATAGGAAAGGCAATAATTTTCTTGTTTGGAATTAGCAGCTCTCGTCTGAATTTTGTTTACGTCACATGATATGTGTAAAAAATATTCCCACCTTCCGTGGAGAACTGTAATATTCCCGGTATTTGTACATGTACAGATTGATTTGACATGCCAAAACTGAAATGTTGCTAGAGATGCCCTTAAGGGATAAAAATGTAAAGTATTTCGAGGTGCTATAAAGTTATTAACCATTTTGAGAGCGAGGGAAAGGGGCGTATGGGGTTGTAATATTTTGAGGGGGATTTTTCAAGTTTTTCATTTATTGAAAACAACTCCCCCCATTAATTAAAAAGACAGATTTTGCTTGCTGCTTAAATATAAATGAAAATATTGCACTTGTGAAGCAAACGTTTTCAACCGGGTCTTTGTAATGTCATTTATTATTTTTTACGAGTCTTGCACAGACGGTATATGTATGGTAAAGCTCACAGTGCTCGCTGACTTAGGCAGTGCCTACCCCATATTATTTATAATTATTTATAAATATTTATAAGTAGGCATTTTGTCCACTTTGGCTTTGGCCATACGCAGACGCAGGTTTCCGATTACTTCGAGCAATTTAACGCAGGACGGTTAAGGCCGTTTTTAGTGAAATTAAAAAAAAAATCTTTTAAGTTGCATTCTGTAGTAAAACAGTTTTGAAATGACGAAAATTGCTATTATACGTTATACGTTTTCTATGAGATTTGTTTGTCAGGCGACATAAAAAACCGACATAGTACGTGTCTAACTTTCCCTTTTGTATACAAACGCGCAAATGATCGAACTTTAGATTCAAGATTAAGGTGTAAAACCACTATTAAAAGTTCCATGTTTCTATGTTGAATTAAGCTATTTTCAAGGTCCAAATCTTTTTTAAAGTTTGTTAAAATGAACTTTAACAGGTTTTATCATAGAGGGGACCCTTTAAAGACTCTCTCATAAAATTTGAAGCATACCTTTAATGGCTTCTAAGAAATAACGGTGAAGTGAAAGTAGACAGGTACTAAAAATACTACTTTCCTTTTGGAAATTTGACAAATAAATGGGCTTAAGATCTAGACTCTGACAAATTATTCTCTACATCAGAGTTCAAAACTGTTGCATTCAGTGTGTACCTGACATGAAAAGATCTAAGATGATATTCAGTTTGCATATACTGGCTAAATCACAAAAAAATATACAATGCATCCTAAGAACTACTTTGTTTTTTACGGACTACTTTCTGGTATGTGCAGGTGACTGGTTCTCCTTAATAGTGGTATTATACCTTAAGTGACACAGTGGGTTATACGATTACGATATCCGATATTTCTTTCACTTATGTGCTTTATTATATCCATGCACATTCGTACCTTATCAACTTAATTGCAGGGAATGCTTTAAGTTTGTAATACATGTACACGATGCTGCACATTTTGAATTCATTTGCATATCCAAAGGATTCTGTAACTATTTGCATACAAAATTGAATTTTATGACACAGAATTGAATTTGTGACACTGAATTGACTTTTGTGACACAGAATTGAATTGTGTCACAGAATTGAATTTTGTGACACAAAATGGACTTTAGTGTCACAAAATTGATTTTGATTACAAAAAAATCAAGTCCCATTCGGCACCCCGTACTGATCATTTGTGTGTCTATTGTAGATTTTGAAATATATAATCCCGCTCTGAAAAACTAAAATTTCAATAGGTCTAAGACTAGACTAGATATCTCAAATCTGAAAACTGTATAATAATCTACAGAACATATGCAAAAAAATTTCAAAACAATTTGGGCAATTATAGGGCTCATTTTGAGCACAATGATTATTAAAATATGATGCAAAAATAAACTCCAGAACCGGAAGTGGTAGAGACATGGAACTACCACCATACATCTTAGGATTACGCGGTCTTGGTCATACAATTATGTCAAGGTCACAAACCAGATTCTGCAAAACATTCTAATTGTCAAACTTATAAACAGACGGTCTGACAGATGTAAACTCGGTCTCAAAATGAAGGGCTTATCGAGAAGGTCATTTCATACGCTGTATGTATGCACTTATCTCTTATCGTTTTCTTAATATCAAGGCCTGGAGTTTGCAGTGAGAAGGCTTCCTAGCACTCTGTGACCTTTTACCGTGGATTCAAATGTAAGGTCACATAGACCAAAGATCAATGATGAAAATCCCATGTCTCTACAACTTCCGATTCTTGAAAGATAAATTTGAAAAAACTTAAGTATGAGATTTCAAAGGATATAACTCCTGTATGGTTTGATAACGAAATACATGTTTATGAATATTTATAAGGTCTTCGCTTGTGTACATGAAACTGTTTTCAGATTGATCCTTTCTATTATGGTTTTTAATATATTAACGATTGAAAGAAATTGTTTTAAAGGGACATTACTCTTAAAGATTATCATGGAATCCTTAGCAGGGTTATTTTCTAATAAAACATGATAACATCTACATGTTCACTACGTAGGATCATGATAACGTCTAAAATGTGTTCGGGGGACCATGTTGACCATTTTGAAAAAAAACGCTAATAAACGGGAGGTAACTTCTACAGTGGATGATGAAATTCTTCACATGGTCCTTCTGTAGAAGTTCTAAATGAGCTCTGTCGATGGTCCAAATTGGGCAATGATATCTTGAAAGATGACGAAACAGTGTCATTTCATAGACAAGTTAATAAGAAAGCACTCATTGACCATTGACCTTCGATGCAAATGTAAGGTCAAATGGAACAAAGATCATTGATGATCTCTACAACTTTCGGTTCTCAAAGTATATATTTCAAAAAGACTTTAGTATGAAAGGTCACATAAAGCAAGGATCATTGATCGGTTAATTGATTGTTGGGGTTTAACACCTGAGCAGCAATATTTCAGCCATATTCAAGCGATGAACGTGAAATGGATGACAAAATGAACATGAATTGATGATGATGATATGAAAAATGGGATGGGACACAGATATAATAGGGTCGACAAATTTTGATTGCCACTAGAAATAGGAAGGGATGGGTAGGGTCGGGCAATATAGCCTCCTGTGGCGGAGCTGAAAGGTTCCTACTCCTACCGAATACCACAGCAGGGTCCTTTAACGTGCCAAAAACGTGGCATCTTTCCTAACACGGTACACCACTATAGATCTGTGGGCAGAGCCCCTAGTCTCCTGCTAGGATTGTGGGCAATACATAGTCCCTGTTTACGAAAAGCTTAGCGCTGTTGCGGTCCTATTCTTTTGACACCCGGACCCGCACGGGGCCAAAGATCATTGATGAAGGTCCCATGTCTCTACAACTTTCGTTTTATGAAGTATAAAGTTTCAAAACTTAAATATATTTCAAGGGGTATAACTCCTGTATGGTTTCACAACAAAATACATGTTTATGTTTATTCATTATCTTTTCCGCTTGTGTACATGAAACTGGTTTCAGATTGATCCTATCTATCTAAGATATGAGCTATTGAAAGATATTGTTTTCAAGAGACATAACTCTTGAAGATGATAAAGAAAATCTTAGCAGGGTCATTTTCTAACAGAACATGTCGACATCTTACACGTTAAGCCAATTATGATCACGATATCATGAAAACTGTGTTCGGGGGACCATGTTGAAAGAACGCAAAAAAGGGAGTTAACTTCTACAACAGATAATGGAATTCTTGACAAGGTCATCTTCTTAAAGTCCTAAATGAGCTCTATCTATGGTCCAAATTCGGTAATGATATCTTGAAAGATGAATAGGTGGAAACGATCTTTTTTATTCTTATTCTGTATAGCTATCATATGACTTATATCATATTGTGATTTATTTTCATTTCTTCCATATTTATCATTTTCACCATGAAATCGAACTTCCAGTCACTTCAACCTTAAATCGGAAGTAAATGTGGTGGTAAATAAGTAAAAACATATTTTTAAACCACAATTAACACAATTGATACATATAAAACCTATGTTTATCACTCAGTACCGTTCTGGTCTTCTTTGGTCTTTATTTATAATGCCCCCAAACAATCAAGAGATCAGTAGTCGAAAGAGAAGAATTTCTTGTTTCGTTTTTCGTAGGTAAAGCTTAAGCATTTGATCGATAATGTCAAATTCAATTAGTTTGCAATCCAATGCATAAAAACGATTAATTGGTAATTTTAGTATTAAAAAATATATATTTATGGTCACCCGTGATAATATAAATACATGTACACTTTGTACTTTCGGTTTCATTGTTGAATATGATTAAGAAGTAAGGAAATTAACTGTTTCACCGACATTTACTTAATTAAGCAGATTATTTAAAATATACCACTACGTACATGGTCATAAAAAAAGAATGCTTGGATTGATTTTGACTGTTGGGCCTTGAACTAATTAATATTGGTGGTTTATTCTGGCTATTACAACATTCTAAAATTTATAGGTAAAATTATAAAATCCATTTAGGAATAGCCAGAACGGATTAAGATTGTGTATACCGTAAAAACAAAACTTTAATTGGAATTCTAAATGTGTTGGAATTACCTGTCCCATTTTTGCTGTATGTATGAAATTTTATTTTTGATCTGTAAAAGGTTTCATGTACAAATTCTTATGAATTTTAGACTTGCAAGTGTTTAGGTGTCATTAAAAGTTTTCTTTTTTAACAAATAAAAAATAAGATTTTTTTTTCATAATTTTATTTAATATTCAATATTCATGATAACAATAAGTCATTGGTAATACACATTTTATAAGTACATAATATTCAAGCACTGATAACATTGTAAATAAATGAAAAAGCAGCAGATAAAATTAAAGTACTCATGATTTGTGTAAAAGAATCATACAACAAATACATAAATAAAACATACAAAGCACAACAGTTCAAGCACTAATCAAGAGTATACTCTAGATGCAAAAGATGAGAAGCAGCGTCAGCAAACTGGACTGGTGTGAGTTCCTGGTTCTGTACAACGAGTCTTTAGTGTTGTCAGTCTAGTATCGATATCTCGGTATTTGCGTTTCCTTGGGACACGTTTACCTCCGGTTTGGTACTGGAGCAAGGTGCAGGCTTCTTCGTGCTTTAGTAGTTTCACCATGTTGAAGATGTTAGGATGCGGAGCTTTCACCAGTTTCTTTAGTTTCGCGTGCCAGTCCTCAAATTGGTTGGTAGTCCTTGGTCCCTCTGTTGCATGGTGGTTCCACAGGTGACAGTTTCCCTCTATCCAGTAACTGGTAACGTAGTCTGTAAAGGGAATTGTTGGTATGTTGATGTTGGTGTCGTCGATGTCTTCTAGTGTATGGAACCAAACGTCTTCAACTGTGTCGGGTAGCAATAACGGCAGTACAGCAGCATGTCTTACTATGGTACTGTGTCTGGGTAAATTTCTGTCGAGTACTGAAAAGTAGTATGCGTCCATTAGTGTTGTCGTCGGCGAGTAGGAATTGTTGTCCCGTAGCAGTCTGTCCATTCTCCTTGTAGTTGTAGGTCTGCTAGTGAAGTAGGTAGTGCGGGTAGTGTCTTGTGTCGCTGGTTGTAGAACTGGTCTTTAGTTAGTACAATACAGTTAGGTCATTTCTTAAAATTTGGTCTCATTTTGTTGAAATAAAGCTGTTTTGAGGCAGTCCGCACAGAAATTTCTAGTGTTTTGTCGTAAAAAGTGCATATTTTTTTAAATCCTTGGTGTGTGGAGGTTCAAGTCATTTATAAGTAATTTAGTGATTATGGTTATAAAATCTAGTATCCATGGTAACATACTGAATTACTGAGTTTTAGTACAAATCAGGGGTGCCTTTCAACAGTCAATTACTATGTTTTATAATATATCAGGCACTTAGACACTACCACAGGATGAAAGCATGCGTGGAGTAGATGGAAAAAGGGTAAAAATAATAAGACCCTTTTCGATTCATTCTCTCACAATTTTAGTTCCAAAAGTTTGTGCAAAATAAGGTATCTTGAAAATCAGCCATCTGATGCTGAGGAGAGAACCTATTACGGCAGGGGACTGAAGCGTTCCGGATACCATTCTTCATTTAAATTACGCCTGTTTACCATTAAATATATTACATCTCTCTATGTATAAATGCTTAACTACATTTAAACGATATATCCACCAAATTTCAACTTTTTCAAGTTTTACAAAATTTGACCGGGGTAACTTGGAGTGCGAAACAGCATGCCTTAATGTAACTGTATAGTGCAACCTTACATGACTGGAAGGTGGGTATCTGTTGAACTAGTTGTTGAGTGTCGTCATTCCATTCTCTGTTGCGAATGTATCCCATAAAAGCTTTTCATTCCATTTCAACTGCAATATTTGCCAAAGACATTTATGCCCATTTCCACATTTTATAAACATATGCTCTCTTATAAAAATCCTCTTTTATAGCAAATGTTTTACTTAAATTTGTATTCCTCTTAATTTAATAAGTTGTTGTTTTATTTATTTGAAAGAAAATTATACATGCTTTTTTAACTTAATAATTCCAGCAAAAAAAGTACATTCAAAGTCAAGACAAATAACAAATATTAAACCGAGCAATTGATTATGGGCTACATTTTGTTAGACCATATAGGTTCATATTAAGCTGGGGCATGACAATCATGTGCCCTCGCTTAATTAATAAAGCATGGACCAAAATGCTCTAAAAACCAATCCGCCAACTGAATGTTGTTATTTTTTTTTAATTGGTATAAACTTTAACTTTCAGCAAAGGGACAGTTCTTAAAATACAGTTCATCTGACTTCAGAAATGGACTCTTCAAATTCAGGTACTACATCTGATGACTTGAGTACAAAATCTCAACTTTATCCAAGTCCACCTACTAATGTGGACATTAATGACATGACAACTGGTGTTTCAGGTGATAAATATGAATTAAATGCTTTTTTGAAAGATGCTACACCTATTCCGATGGAAGATGACACCCAAAATGCTCATTCAATAACACAAAATCATACTGAAGTCACTGATGATATAGAAACAGATCCATCTAAGAACAAAGACATATCAAACAAAGATCGAAGGCGAATGAATTGAGTTCAAAGTGGCACTACTGGCAACAAGTATCAAAATGCACAACGATTTCCAGGTGGGCATAATAAGGCTAATGAAAGTCGAGATAAACCAACTGCAGTTGTCAATCCATTGTCTGACAACAATGGAGGTGAGAAAAAGACTATTGGAAACTCAAAGGAAACAAAGGGAGGTTACAGACAATACTGAGACAATTTTGTTTATAAAGAAACTGATTATTATGTGTATTTCTGGAGACAGGACTCTCCATTTAGCCAATGGCACCCCTCAGAGTTCACAATTGATGGGTTAAAATTTAACTGTGCAGAACAGTACATGATGTATAATAAAGCTCGTGAGTATACTTTAAAGGTTTTAGGCCAAGGAACCCCTTGATAGTTGTGAAATTAGCATTGAAATCTATATGGGAAGTGGATTTAGTGGTTTCTAGCCTGTCATTGAAGCCATGGCAAAATGAAAAGTTTTTTCAACTGTAAAAAATTGCAGATGTATTTAATGGCATCATGCTGTCTTTGTTGATATCATTGTTTATAGACACTTCATTTCCTGACAGACAATAGCTTTTATATTTATGAAACTGTACCACTGACCACAAGGAGCTATGTCAAAAAAGAAGGCTGGGATTGATTTTGCTTTGAAACACCTAGGGGACAGAAACAAGCACATTCATCCTGTCTGGACAATAACTTGAGTATATGTGAATGGATCTCTTTGAAATTGTACCAGAAGGTGTCATACCACAAATTAAGACTAAGATTGATTTTCAGGTTTGTGACTCAAACTATTAAGTAATTAGGACCAAAAAGGGACCAGGAAGAAGTATTTTCATGATGTCTGGACAATAAATTGAGTAAATGTGAATGGATCTCTTTGAAATTGTACCACAAGGTGTCATACCACAAAAGGAAGGCTTGGATTGATTTTTTTTTAAAGTTATGACATGAATTGTTTAGGAAAAAGAGGAAAAAAAAACAACAAAAAGACCAGAAACACACATTTTTTTATGTCAAGGGATAAACAAATGGGTGTCATTTGAAGCTTTCCTTTGATTTTTTTAATTTTTTTATCATGTGTTCAACTCTGTAACCATAGTTTGGGGGAAATTATATTATAAAATGTGTCAGTGAGATAACTACAGTAATCTAATTTTAGATCTTACTCAATATAGTCAATTTTTTTTCCTTTGTGGCAAATAATATGATATTATATTTATTCAAAGGCAAGAGTGTTTTTTCTTAATAAGGGAATACTAATAATATTAAGTACTTCATTTATGTATATGAAACAAGATTATTATTGCTGCATGCTTTTAAATGAACACAATTCTACTTAAGGTAGATCATACCTAATATTTCTAGTAGATAAATTTCCTAGTTTTTCTGAAAGATGACCTTGAATGAGCAAACTTAGGATTAGAATGTAAAAAACATAGGTCACCAAACTTGATTTCAAGATAATTGAGCATTAATAAAGCAATTTTTTATATGGATTCTGTTGGGAATTTCACTATTTTGCAAACTATCAAATAAGTGGTAGATAAAATTTCGTCTTAATTTACATAAAGAACATTAAACTGACATTTTTGTATATTTCAAAATGAAAATTTTGGGTCACTGAACTCATTTTATTGTAATACATGTATTAAAAAATTAAAATTCCCATTATCAGAGGCAGATCGAGAATTTGAGTTTAAGGGGGTGTAAATTGAATTAAATGACATGCAAAGCAAGGCAAAAAATATTATGGGGTGAAACTTGTAGTGATTTTTTTTTCTTACCGATTTAAGGGGGGAGCATATGCCCAGTATGCCAGTCCTGGGATTAGCGCCTGATTATATTTCTGTACAACATTTTCCACTGATTATCTCCCCTTAAAAGAAGCATTATACAAGTAATGTTTGTAATTTTACCACACAATTTTTTAAGTCAAAAAAATCTATTAAAAATAATTTAAACATAATATTTTTACACCATTTTAAACATTATTAGTTCATTGAAAATGTATATATGTCTATATGATTTTGTAAAATGACAGAAAAAAATGCTCAGGTAAATGCTTTAAATGCTTCAAGCAATTAGCTCACAGACAGGGCTAGTTACAACAACAAAAATTAATAATTTGAGGTGTATTTTTTATGAGTTCATGATATCAATGTTTGTCCCATGTGACCTAACAAAATTTAAAGTGGGAGTTCTTTGACATGTTTAATTTTCAATTGTATTAAAATATTGATATTAAGTTAAATTAGGGAAATACATAATTTCAAACTTTTAGAGTTCTCTGAACACCTTCATTCTGTGTCAGAATCTTTAATCACACTCCATAATCTAAGCTGTACTAAGCTTGTCATTACTTAGCCCAAACTGTTCAGAGTTCGACAGCTGTGGTCATATCAAGCTGCATGTTGCAAAGCAATTGATTGAAAATGTTCTACACCACTTCAAGATCTTGCAAACTATGCTATGAAAGGAATACACCGCAAATCTTATGAAGAATAACTTCTTGTAAGTTTTTAAATACGTCTGAAATATGTTTTTTTTGGCTGCTTTGATGTCCTACTATTATTAAGTAAAAAATGCGATCAGTCATAGGTGCAAAACTCATTGCACAAATTTTTAACATTTTTGTAGAAATTTTATGAATCAATTTTCATTCCCCTTGTCTATATTATTTTTGTAAGCAATTAAGGAATTAGATCTGAGATGTCAAATGTCACAGATGGCTTAAAGTTACTCTCTTTTAATTATTATTGTTCAGTTGCTTAATAAGAGTGACAAATGTTTTTCATCTTTCATTTAATTAATATCTCATAATTAGCTTTTGGTATATTTAAAAAAAAATGTTAATATTGCTCAAATACATAAAAAGACTGAAGAAAGTAAACGAATGGAATGATAGGGTAAAATATAGAATAGAGTTAGAAACAGTAACAGTGAAGTTAACATCAGTACAGAAGGAATACAGTAGAACCTACAGAGTCGTCTAGTTCCAGTCACTCCGAATCATCCATAACCAGCTATCCGCAAACGGTTCTGATTCATCTGACTTTCAAGGAACAGATTCCAGTACTCGCCGGATCAGAACTTAACCTTCTGGACTTTATCAAAATTCATTCAAATTTGGATTTAGTGAATTTGGACATTCTTAAATTTAAGAGTTTATATTACAGAACAAGAAACTGTGACAATCTTATTAGTGCACTTTATATTATGGTTACTTTTGGCTATTGGTATTATTAAATTGTTGAAACTTTATTTGTAGTTACTTTGCCACATATCAGTAAAAGAGTCTTAACCAACACACATATCCCAAGTCACTGGAGCCAAGCATACAGAGTTATTTCCCCTAATTTTATGCTCGACTGGCTCTTGGTGACATATCCAATTTAGTGAAAATGTCACGTATTCATTTTGAAGACTATACTTACCTTGAAGTATGGCTTGGTAAACCTATATTTAAAACTCAAATATTTAAAAAAGTGCTTACTGTATTTCACTGAAATTTTACAAATTTATTCACTATGCATACTGGAAGGTACATGTACTTGTACAGTTATTTAAATTTTTAAGACAAAAAGTGACTGTTTTTGAACTCTTATCACTCACTGCACAAATCATAGGTGAACCTATGCTTAATAATCTGCATTCCCTTTTCTGTTTTGTAATTTTTTATAGGTTTTGCCAATTGTGAAGCATTAATGATTGCAATATTAAATGAACCTAATCCCGATGTTCAAAAAGATTATGGAAGAAAAGTTCCTAACTTGGACTTTGATGTGTGGTATTCAGTAAGTTCCGAGATTGTCAGAAAAGGAAATCATGCTAAGGTAATAATGAATTTCTTGTACCATATATTGGAATAATTTTGTTTTTGAGGACGTAATTTTGTTCACAATTCTCATACAAATGGTGTGTTTGGTGCACTTACAGCCACTTAAAGTAAGGAATCGGCTTCCCCTGTAAATATATACATGTATAAGAAACAATAATTCATTTGATGGTGTACCTACTTGTAATTATTTAGGTTCCTATGACATTTTTAGTAAAACAATACCATGAATTTTAGTCACTTCAAGTAGAATCTAACAACACTCCAGTCTCCATTCTAGTTTCTCTTCACATTACCTTTCTGAGTAGCCAAACAGATTATTAAGTGGAAAAGTTCCAAGGATTATGAAAATGTCATCTAATCATAAGTAGAATGAAGTGTTGTTAGATCCTACTTGCACACACTATGACTGAAGAGAACTACTAGCAGGTGTAATTTTAAATAGATTTAAATTTTTGTAAATTTTTTGTATCAGTTGAACAGAATCAGAATGAACACTTAAAAGAAAAGCTGTTTTCAACTTACCGTTAATATTTGTTGAGGCCAGTCCTCATGATCAAATATGGGGAATAGGATTACGTGCAGATGACCCAAGGGCCTTGAACGAATCTGAGTGGAGAGGGACTAACTTGCTTGGTAGAATTCTGACAGAAGTGAGAGATGAACTTTTAGATGAGACAGGATTTTTGGCAAAAAAGGAATAGGACAGTTAATAGTGTAGATTGTCAAATTGTCTACTGATTTTGAAATCAATTATTACAGTGAATGGTCTGAAATTTTTCACCTCTTGGTGGATTATACAGATAGGACACATAGTCTACCTAAATAAATGGTGATAAGTAACTAATCTATTATTAGATAACACAATATTCCCTCTAAACTTACCTAGTGTTTATATCACATTCAAATTTGACAATTCTTTATTCAACTTAACAGATATAAAATAGCATTTAGCATCTTCAGTCTATAAGGGGCCAAATATTGGGGGTCCACACCCTAAAAACCAACAGTTTATCTCACATGGCCCGAAGGGCTATGTGGGATATTGCCATCATTTGGCCTGCATCAATGTTGTTATTGTTAACAACTTTTCAATACTCTTCTCCTCTGACACTACTGGACCAATTAAAACCAAACTTGGTGTGAATGTTCAATAGTGTATTGACTGTATTCTACAAAGAATTATTGTAGGGATTTTTGAACCGTCAGAAAAACATGGCCACTGTTACTACAAATAAAATATAGAGGTCAGAAGGTTTTTCAGCATATATCTCCAAAACTGTTAGATTCAGCAAAATTCAGACAGAAGGTAAAGTGTTCAACATGATGAGAACTATCAGTAATGAAATTTTGGTGTAAATCTGTTAAGCCATGTTAACGTTGGAGTTTTTTATTCTATGCATTTTTGCTCTTTTAATGTTATTACTTTCAAACATTTTCTCCTCTACCACTACAGAACCAATAGAAACCAAACTTAATATTAATGTTCCTCATGGTATTTTGCATAGAACTGATGTGAGGATTTTTGATCCTTTGAAAAACATGGCCACTGTTACTTGTAATTGGACATAGGGGTCAGAGAGAAGTTATTCGTAAATATATTTCTAAAACCATTAGGTTTAGCAAAACTCTTACAGGGTTAAAGTGTTCAGCATGATGAGATATATCTGAAGATAGATTTTGGTATAAATCTGTTAAGGTCTCACTAACCACTTCCGGGTCAAATATGGTATGTAAGTCTCGCCATGTGACCCCGTGTTTTCACGAGAATGGGTCCTAGTCCATCATTCAAAAGCATGGAGATTTGTCGTTTAGAGTTTAGTGTTAAGGGCAAAAATCTTTCTGTGTAAAACAAGCCTTATTTTCCAAGCTTCACAATGATATGCAACTTTAAGATGTCATTTGTCCTGGGAATTCACAGTAAAACTTTAAAAAGTTACTTTTTAACGTGTGAAATAATAGAAATGTTAGAAGTGGTACGTGAGACCATAAACTAAATTATGGCATATTTCAGAGAAATGCATAATTTGATGAAATTTGCCTTTCCTGGTCATTATTTCCATTTTCGCATAATATCAAAATTGTAATATTGGTAGTCTGGCTATATTTTTAGGTGTGCATTGTGCAAGATATTGTAAAAACAATATAGCAACAAGATTTTTGGTCAGTAAAACTGACTCATAACTTTAGGTCATCCCTGAAATACCTAACATCACTGCTTAGGATATTCAAAGTACTCAAAAGGTCATACAGCTCAGACTAAGAATCACACAGTGATGAAATAGGCATGATATTTATTGTTGAAATCTGTCCATTCTTAATAATGATCAATGATATTAACTATTACAAATTCTTGAATTATCATAGATATCAAGTTGGTATGACAAGTTAGATGAAATTATCTTTTTAAGTAATTTAAGGAAAATATCACCGATATAAAAATAACCATTTCTTTGTAGTCCCATCTCTGATTTTGATAGTTTTGGTCGTATTAGACTCACAATACCACAAGCTTTCATAAAATGTAATAAAAGAATAATATAAAAACTCATAAAATGTTCTAAAGGTCTCACTTACCACTTCTGGGTCAAATAGGGTATATAAGTCTCGTCATGTGACCCCGTGACTTCACCAGAATAGAGATTTGTCGTTTAGAGTTCAGTATTATGATAAATGTAGTAAGAAAAAAAAACATAAACTAGAAGATTTTGCATTGTTGTACTGAGTTTCGAGTACCCGGAAGTAAACAATAAAATACAGATCAGTCTTCAGTTTTCAATACGTTCTACATCGGGAATTCCGGTAAAAAAATATATATCTAGACTGACGACACTTACATACCCTATTTTGGAGTTATTGCCCTTTTCAACGTTTTTTTCCGCTTTTTTGATGTTATTACTTTAAAAATTTTTCTCCTCAGAAATTACCAGACAGAATTCAATGAAAATTGGTATTGTTCCTTAGGTATGAGCTTTAGAAATTTAAATCCAAGAATAAAACATAGCTGCTTTTACAAAAAATAAAATATTGCTTATCAAGCAAGGTGAGCGATTCAGGCTCTTTTAGAGCCTCTAGTATATTCGTTTTGGTCCGATTTTACATTCTTTTTTACTTGATTCCTTATGAAAATTCCTGCCTGCATATTTCGGTCATATTTCACATGTCTCTTACGGATTTTGAGTTTTGAGGTGCCAAAGGGCTACGCTAATAACATCCGACTTTATAGCTCACCTGGCGTCTGTCATCGTCATCATCCTTCATCGCCTGAGGTCGTTAACAATTTTTCAAAACTCTTCTCCTATGACACTACTTGACCAATTAGAACCAAACTTTGTATAAATATTCCTTAGGGTGCTCTACATTGAACTGATGTGGGGATTTTTGATCCATTGCTGTTGTTACTAAAGTAGAACATAGTGGTCAGTTTTTCACATATATCTCCAAAACAGTTCGTTATATGCAAATTATTACATAGGTATTTAGCACGATGAGATCTATCTGTGGTTAAATTTTCATGTTAATTTGTTTAGCCATATTGGGGTTATTTCCATATTTCGACGTCTTTTCGCTATTTTTAATGTTATTCCTTCAGCATGATGAGATCTTTCTGGTCAAATTTTCGTGTCATGTTGGATTTATTGCCCGTTTTCGACATTTTTCGCTATTTTCAATGTTACTTCTTTCAAAAATCTGTCACTACCTGACCAATTAGAACCAAACTTGTTATGCATGTTACTTAAGGTGTTCCGCATATATAGTACTGGTGTGGGGATTTTTGATCCGTCGAGAAACATGGCCGCCGTTACTAAAAATAGTACATTAGGGTCCGACAGAAGTTTTTTGCATATATCCATATAAGCCATGTTGAAATTATTGCGCGTTATTGATGTTTGTCAATCAGATTTCAGATGTCCCTTTCAGTTTTTGAGTTATAAAGGGGCCAAAGGGGCCAAAGGGGCCACATCCCAAAAATCAACTTTTGGTCCGATGTTGAAATTTTTTTTATTGAATTTCAAATTTTGTGCCAGTTTGTGTTAGACCAGTTATTGTGCCCATAATAAACTGCAAGTTCCTATGCTAAAGTATATCAAAACTTTATTTTTTTTTACATAAATGGACGTATCCAAGCCCTCTTCACCTTAAAAAGATGTAATTGTCAAACACAGGCAAGGCTAATAAAGGAGTTGTTTCTTTACAAAAAGACCTTGAATTGTCTTTCAAGTTAGAAGTAGTTCAGTTTGGTTGCCAAAATAAACCACTGGAACAAAAAAACTTTTTATGCTTTATACAACAAAGCTTTTAAAAATGTATGAATGCAGTCAGAGTAATAATTTTTTTTAATGTATTACAATACACATTTGCTGATACTGGAGATTTTAGGTGTTCTGGTGTAATTTAAAAGGCGTGTACTTATATAAATAATGATACGGTTCATTACTTGCGGTCTGTTTCAACACAAATCGGCTGCATAAAATTGACCTCAGTCAAAATCGGTAAAACCAGTTGTCAAAAGAATACAGAAGATATGAACAATAAAGAAGTGAAAATTAAAGAACCTTAGTGAGCGCGCTCACATACCCCACGCGTTCCCATGTTGGATACTCGAGTAAATTTCTTCGTAAGAGAAATACATGGAGAAGGACCCGATAAAAAAGGAACTAAAGTGTTTTTTTTAGACATTAGATAAAGATTGCAACAAAATGAAATTGAAAAAAAATTTGGAAATGATTTTTATCAATTTAGGTCGAAGATCAGAACTGATATAGCAGTCGCGAGAGCCTTTAGATTTGTGAAGCCTGATAGCATCTGTAGTTATATTGCACTACCGCAGGAATGTAGTCCCAATTGCATACCTCATTAAGGTTCACATGCAGAAAGTTAGGTCCACTTTTTAGGTATTTCTAATATGTTAATTTCTATGTTATTGACGCAAATAAATAAACCCAATAAACAACTTTTACTGCGAACTAAATATATGACATCTTATCAGTACCTGTTTATTTCGATGCATTTAACCGAATAAACAAGTCATTCAGTGTCGATATATTCAAGTTGCCTATTTATTTTTAAACGCATAATAAACCATTTGATGTTTAGCTAGAAAAGAAAATCCTGCAAGATTAAAATAGTCTTCAACCATAGAATTGGAATATAAAGAGGAATACTGATCGGAAGAACTGTCTTCAGAAATCTCATGCAGGCCCTGACAGATAAAAGGGGAGGTGATTCCGATCAAGGAACTTGTATAAAGAAAGGGGTTTAAGGCTATTATTTGTATCTCATCTTTTGGCCATTTTTGTTACAAAAGGTTAGCATTACCCCCGAAACCATCCTGACGTATCATTCACTGTATCGTGTATTTTATTACGGTGACCGCCTCGTGACAGCGGAAGCCCGGAGATGCATTTCTCGGGAATTTTGTCTTTTTTGGTCTGGTGCTATTCCTTTTTCAATAATAATTCTGTTTGGGTATTTTGGCCATATGCATGTTATCAAAATAGAGCTGTAGGTGTTCCAGGGCCTTAAACGTGCATGGCTAATGTTTTCTGCACCAGGCATGATTGGTGAATTATATTGCAGGGGCTTGCTCCCACTATCAAATATGCAAGAGACAGTTGATAATAAGAAATATTTGGTGGTGATACCTGTATTTATTTATTACAAAGCAGAGCAGTAAATGTTCGATTTTATTAGGGGGAACTGAGTTGAAACGAGTTACCCCCAAATCTGGGACCCCCCTTTTCGTGTTGTATACTAGTCAGGCTACATTTTTAATAGTGGGAGCAAACCCCTGTGATTATAGTGTAAGACTTTATCGTTTATGTTAATGTACGTGTCTCTGGACTAGGTGCCCAGAAGCTAAGCGCTTTCACACGACACATAGATGTCTATGGAATAACTTGTAGCATTTGAGCTATAAAGCTTATCAACTGAGAAATGTAGCTAGTTGAGAGGAACGTGTTTCCAAAGATATGATTTATTTCAATGATTGTGGCTTAAGTTTGAATGATTTAACAGGGAGTTTCGACCTAGAGGTCGATAAATTGAGAATTTAGACCTGGAAATTTAAAAACTGGGAATGGCCAACTAGTAATTTGTAGTTCAATTATGCACTATGTCGGATAGTTTTGTGTTCATTCATCTTGGTGTTCCATGTAAATTGATATGGAGCCTGAATATTACGCAAAATGGCGCACTGCTACGATTCATTATGAATTTTGGTGTGTGTTTTTAAAATGTTCTTTAAAAAATCAAGTGGTGAATTTAAAATAAAACAACAAGTTCAATATTAACCATTTATAACAATAAGCTTAGGTTACGATACGGTTGAATTCGATTCCTGTACTTTCCTTTTATCCCATTATTTTGCGATAAGACGATTATTTGAGGCGTAAAAACTCAAACGATCTATATAATTTGATTCAGTACATGAGTACTTTGATTTCTTTATCATCTAAATGATTTCTGTTACTCGGAATGGTAGTTTTAAATCCAGACTGTGATTTCTTTGAGTTATAATTAATCCAAAGTAAATATCATCGTAGCGGAACAAAATGTACACTTGACCTGTAACTTATCTTGGTGAACCTAATACCAAAAATCATGTCATAATCTGCAAGCGTTTAGAGAAAAACAATTATTTCTGTGAATTTTGCTAGGTTTAAGGCCCGTAATTTCATTAAAAATCATCGGGGTGAAACGTAAACATAAACCTGACCTGTAACTTATCATGGTGAACTTATATACCAAAAATCATGTCAAAATCTGCAACCGTTAAGAAAAAAAGTCCGGAAAAGGGTTATTTCTGTGAATTTTGCTAAGTTTAAGGCCCGTAATTTCGATAAAAATTATCGGAGCGGAACGAAAGTTAAACTTGTCCTGTAAGTTATCATGGTGAATTTATATACTAAAAATCATGTCAATATCTGCAAGCGCTAAGAAAAAAAAATCCGGAAAACTGTTATTGCTGTGAATTTGCTAAGCGAAGGCCCGTAATTTCGGTAAAAATCATCGGAGCGGAACGAAAGTTATACTTGTCCTGTAATTTATCATGGTGAACTTACATCCCAAAAATCATGTCAATATATACAAGCTTTTAAAAAAAGTCCGGAAAACTGAAGATGGACTGACGGACAGACAGAATGACGGACTGACGGACGGCACGACGGATCAAAAACATTATACCCGACACTACTTCGTTGCGTGGGGTATAATAAAAAGAACTGAATACAAGACAAAAATGTGTAAATCCAAGTCTCGAGCTCAAGACTTGAACTTTGGCGACCGGGAAGGTGTGTCAAGTTCAAGATAAAATAATAATGTACAAGTAGTCAAGGACGTCTCTCTAGATCACTTTAATGACCTTCTCTATTGGGTTTTCTAAAGTAAAATGTGCACGCGAGCGGAAGATCTGTGAAGAGCCATTTTCAACATAGCGGACACCTGGTTGTGCAATGTGATGACTAATGGTCTCGATTGTAGGTTATACATGAACTAGTTTTATTGATAGTACGTTTGAATTGTCTCAGATTGTTTGTTTCATTTTAAAACAAGTTGTAACTGTTTATATCTTTCTTTGTGTTACTGATTTGATTTGAATGGTATTATTAGATGGACAACAGGGACTGTTTCATAGTGGTGTGGGTTAAAAAAATATTTGATTGAGCTTTCCAATCTATAATAGTGATGGTCTTTTTATCGAGAGCCTTGTTTTAATGGTATTGCTGATATGTGTCAATGTACACTCGACCGACTGATGTAATGTCGTTATGTAATATTCAAATTTAAGATAATTATCTAGTTGACTCGATGAACGACTTTATAAGAGGGACAGATGTCGTCTGCTCGTGTTCTATGTACTATTGATTTTTGCTTGTCGTGTATTTAGATGTATTTGAAATGTTATATTTGTTTTCGTTTGCGGTCATTCACCCTGGAGATTTCGAAGTCGAGTTACCTCCCTTTCAATAACAAGACATTTTAACTTTCATATTATTGTATTACTCCGTCATAAGAACAATATGGATCGAAGATCCCACAATGCCTTTACAATTCAATATCCACACGGGTAGCTTTGGTACGAGTCCTTCTTTATACAAAGTTTATCGAAGACGATTCGAACGGTCAACAATTGTTTCTTTCTTCTAACCTTCTAATTATTCTGTCATCTTCTAACCTGGCGCCTTCAGGTCGGTTTACTACAATTTCTCTTAATAATTCATAGTTGATTTGAAGTGCGTTTTTATTATTTAACGTAATTCCACGCACTTTACAACAGGTCGTCGTTCCGTCATCTTGTGGTTTGGTTAATTTGAAGGCATAGTTCTTAGGACACCCCGTCACGAATTCTTTGATCAATTCGCGTGGCATTTATTCTGACGCTATGAATTTGACGAACTGTTCTGAGACAGATTGCTGGCGAGATTTGACATGAATTTCAGCTGGGTGTCTAGACAAAAAGTCGGCTGGATTGTCTTTCTCTGGCTAATAAATTATCTTTAGTTTGTACGGCAGTAGTCGTAGACCCCATCTTTCAATTCGGAGAGGCGGCTTGAGTCTAAACCAGATTTGCTGTAGAGGTTTATGATCAGTGATTATCCTGACTAACGGAGCACCTCTACGCAACGTGTTTCTGTGTCAGTTAAACTTCTGCTCGCGTATGCCACTGGCTTCCCTTCCTGAGACATAAAAGCATCTAGGCCGACCGGACTCGCATCTACTAGTATCTCTGTCGTGTAATTAGAATTAAAGTTAGTCATTACAATGTCACTAGAAGGTGCTGATTTGAGCTCTTCGAATGCTGATTCTTGTTCAGATTCCCAATTCCAGTCGGTGTCTTAACGTGTAAGTCGACGTAAAGGCTCAAAGATTGTAGCAAAATTTTCGATAAATCGTGAGGAGTATGTTGCAATTCCTAGCAACTGCGTAATTCTCACACATTTTTCGGAGGTGTCATACCTTTCAGAGCTGAAACCTTCTTGGGATCAGGTGATATTTCATTTTTCGAGAATTTTACTCCAAAGAAGACGACTGAATCTTTGTTGAACTCACATTTTCCGTACTTTAGTGTAAGCCCATTGTCACTTAGTCATTTAAATATTGCCTCTAAATCTTGATCATGTTCTGCCTGTGACTTGCCATGTATGATTTTTTCATCGGAAATGTTTTTCGAGCCTAGTATTCCAGTAATGACGTTTCGGATTACTTCTTGAAACACTTCGCTAGCCGATGATATGCCGAAATTTAGGCGTTTGTATCAATACAAACCATAATGTGTTCTGAATGTTGTGATATAACGGGAATCAAAATGGAGTTCAAGCTGGTGGTAGCCTGACCTGAGATCTAACTTCGAGAATGTGGTTGTTCCACTTAAATCATGGATTAGCTCGTCTATTGTAGGCAGCAAGTGTTTTTCCCAAGCTATTGCCTTATTCGCTTCTCTCATGTCAACACAAAGTCGGATTTCATCTCTTGGAAGGTGTCACTATAGGAGATACCCACGATGTTGCTTCACCATCGACTTTCTCTATTGTGTCTTGCTCTTTAATTTTATCAGGTTCTTTCTCAGTCATCTTATATCTGAGATGGAACGGTGATTTTCGGTGCCTTTGAGTTACCGGTCTGACATTTTCGGCTACGTGTAGCTTAACTTGTGACCCTTTGTTCTTTCCCAATACCATCAAAAGGTTCCGGGAATTTCGCCTTCGGATTGGCTATCTGATTGACTATCTTAACAAGACCTAGCTTTGTCGCTAATAGATAGCATAGCAAAGTACCACTGTTGCCTTTCACTACATAGAAAGTGTCAGTCTATAGAGTGATTAGTCTCTACGATAAGTTTACACTGACCCAGAACTTTTATTGGATCACTGCCTCCGTAAGGTAGGAGAGTAGGAGATTTTCCTTTTGTCAGTTGGCACCTATTTTTTGATAAGTTCTTTTATCAAGCAAATTCACTGTTGGTCCAGTGTCCAATAGTAAGTTAACACGGTTTGTCATTTACTTTAATGTATATTTTTTTTGCATTTACTACACTAAGATGTTCTGTTTTCTGTTTGACTGAGTACTCGAGCAACTGAATCGCGATGAGCACTTTGAACTTTATGATCGTCATGTGTTGGCTGTGATCTACATACGTGACTGAAGTGATTCATTTTACTACAGGAGTTGCACTTTTTGCCTTTTGCTGGACATTCAAACTTGTGTGGGTAATGTCCACCACAGTTGCGACATTTAGATTTGTTCGTCTTAGTTTTAAAATCATTGTTTTTCTGTTTTCGTGCTCTATGTTGACCTCTTTAATTTTGTCTATTTTGTGGTTGTTTATGTTCTCTATTGACATGATTTACAGAATCATGTTCCATTGTGGAAGCTTGGGCATTGGCCATTTCTAGCGCCCTTCCCATTTTCAGGAGATTATCAAGCGTTGAGTCAGTTTCGCGCAGTGCCCTTCTGCGGAGTGTATTTGATCTACAATTTTGTATCACCTGAGTTAGGATTTTCTTGTCAGTGTTTGCAAATTTGCAGTTCTTGGCTAGTTTTCCTAACTCTGTGACAGTTTCGTCAAGGGATCGTCCTTCAAGTTGTTTGTAGGATCTGAACTTAAATATTTCCATTTGTACGCTTTGTTTAGGGTCAAAATGGTCTTTCAGGACCTTTTTTGTAGCATCATATTCAGCTACAGTTTGCTTTCTTTCTGCATCATAAATATCATTTGTCTGTGTTTACGTCAAAGATGGAAATACGGGAAGGCTAAAGATTTCTGTCATTTTCTCGGCGCCTATGTAATGTTTTGTTTTGTGTTTCTGTTTTGTTTAAACCGTGTTTGCGAATTGAAACAAGGAACCATGCGGTCACTCCTGTTTATATATTTAATCAAGGGAGATAATACAATCAATTTGGAAAGATGGTAATGCTAAAACCTGTATGACAGTTTTTGGGTATAATCAGGACACTACAGGTGATTATCCCTTTAACCCACACCACTATGAAACAGTCCCTGTTGTCCATTCAAATCAAAAGTAACACTTAAAAAGACATAAACAGTTATAATTTGTATTAAAATCAATCAAACAAAATTCAAACGTACTATCAATAAAAGTTCAAACTAGATCATGTATAACATACAATCGATAATAGACAATTAGTCATCACACTGCACAACCAGGTGTCTGCTTTGTTGAAAATGGCTCCTCACAGATCTTCCGTTCGAGTAGACATTTTACTATAGAAAACCCCATAGAGAAGGTCATTAAAGTGATCTAGAAAGACGTCCTTGACTACTTATACAAGTAAAAACTTCAGATAATTAAGATATGGATATAGAAAATAAAACTTTTTACAGGCAGCGTATAAGGCGTATTTTCTTAAAACCTTGGTTTGCATCATTTAAGAAGTCAGAATAGTCGCGACTAGTTCTGACATACCATACCTTAATAACAGAGAAATATAAACATCATATGCAGGGAAAACTGATATATTACTGCACAAGAAATTAGGGACTTTTTGTATCGCGCCATGAAAACTGATTTGTCATAGTTTTCTTCCCTTTTTCGTCTACCCCGGAATTGACTTTTTATGAGAAACTCGGTGGGTGTTTCTAGAAAAGCAGAGGACGCTTACCCTACCGGTTCACCTGGTCCATGCTCCCAGTTTTAAGTGGAGTCCGAGTTACTCATTTGCTTTTGTTACTTTGTATTATTTTAGTTACTTAATGTTCTTTGTCGTGTATTTCTGTTTTCCATGTTTGTTCTTTGTCCTTGGATTACTTTCTTTTGATTTCCGCTAGAACCTTGGTTCCCCTAATTACTCTTTTATAATCCACACATGATTAATACACTACCCGAGTAAACAATTTCACGATACGATTAGAACACTGTCAATGTAAAATATTTTGGTGGTTTCCTTTGCAGGATTCGAATTCAAACCCCTGTGATACATCTATGGCAACAAGATCAGAGCCTTAGACCACTCTGCCAGTTATGCTTAAAAAATTTATAGTTTTCACCGGCTGGGTGATTCTCTCCGTGGGTTAGTGGGTACTCCTCCAACCGTATGAGGTTGGAATTCTGTTCCTCATACTCAACCACCCAAAATCTGCATGCTTTACGAATTTGACAGTTCTACTATAATTGGGAAGTTTATCAAGCTCATTCTGCACGATTGATACTGCATGCAACATATGGTCATAAATCAAAATGTTTATTTTAGTTATTTTTAGGTCGTCTCTCTATCTAGTCGGGCATTAACTTTAATTGGCAGTTACAAGTTAAAGCTGCTAGTATTCTAACGAACAATTTTAGCCATCTCTGTGCCACGGGCCACTTTTGGGTCACTTTTTTCATACGACGTTCAGTGCCGCGGGCCAATTTTGAGCCACTTGTTTTTTTTTCATTTGATGTTTTAGTATATATTGTGACGTAATGTCATTGTTAGTGCTTCCTTGTAGAAAGAAAATCGCGCCAAATAAGGAATAGTCTATGTATTTGGATTATTTGATATAGTTTAATTATAATGAATAATGATTGCTTGAATTCTTGGAATCGATAGGTGTGTCAACTTGATAAACAATAGGTGCAAGCCCCATAAAATATTTTCTTGAATCCCAAAAATTATTTTCAAGCTAACTTATTAACCGATTGCAGGGTCGGAACCAGAGTTTGTGTAGAGGAAGCGTTATTATGAGAATTAGCGTAAAAGGAAAACAGATTATGACATGTTTAATGAATGAATATGATAAATTTCTATATTCAAAAAATATGTAGCAGATTACGATAGTTGTTTTGTTTTGTTTTTTCCTTGAAAAGGGGGAGGTGGCATACGCTCATTACGCCCTTACCTGGACCCGCCCCTGGATCGAATTTACAAATTTTCACGGCGTGCATTATCATATTATCTTCTTGTATTGTATATTGCGTTTTTTTCTCTACTAATATCTGTATAATTTTGAAAATAAATAAAAATCATGTGTTATAGGCTACCTTACTCAAGCAGTGAAATGCATATTTGAAAGTGAAAAAAAAAAAAGCCGTGGCACTGAAGAGAAAAAATGAAAAATGTGCCGTGGCACTGAAAGGGTTAATTAATTAGCAGTGAAGATTTTTTAAATGTGTGGACTTTTTGTAATTTTTGTAAGGATTTCATGATGGGAATTATAAAAATCCTTACAAAAATGAAACTTAAAAAAAGTTTGTTTAATTCACTGCTAATAAATTAACCCTTTCAGTAAAAAATATGGAGGGGACAATAATTGGGAGACCGAGGTTGACAGCAGCGACGAATTAAGAATTGCGGAACCTCTACAAACATGGTTCCGAGTTCTCCCACCAGTATATGTGGGCTATGTTGGACATGAGAACTTCGCTGAAGAAACAGGACAAAAAAAATAATAAGTTCAATGTGTTGCAGTCATATTATACTGTGCCCGATGAAGCTCTTTTTGTTCTTTTTTCTGTTATTAATAATATCCATTGTAGAATTGCATGACCGTGTTTTAAGCAGCTTATTATGGGATTTATATATTTGAAAATTTCACAATATTTGGAATAAGTAATTTACGCAAAAATCAACTATAGATTTGTTTTCTACTTAAAATTTCTTCCGAGCAATTAATATATTAAAGTGCGTTGCATTTATTAGAACGCCGCATCTACTATCTACAGAAATTATTTTTAACTCAAAATAAAACGCAGGCTCCTCTCGAGAAGAAAATGGTTTGTGTCTTTAATCCGCTCTCATTAAATAATTTTGACCGCTCTTTAATTTTTGTCAAAGAAATCTATTTAGAGACTGAACTTAACTTAGAAATCGTCGGCAACCAACTTACGTAACCAGGTAGACATTTCAACATATAATTACCAAAATAACACTCCGCGGGTTATTCTCCTTGCAAAGTTCCATTAAGATATCGCTCCGTCGCCGATCATACGCCATGCCAAATATGTAATGTTTACTTTGCGTACGACATGGGCGTATAACAATAATAATGCTATTTAATATGTGTAGAACCGCAAGATTTCAATGATTATATGATATTAACTGTTTAAATTTTGACGCAGAGAGCTGGACTATATTGTCTAATTGACCCGAACATTCGCACTCGCATTGAGGAAAGCTCAATCGAGATTTGCCAGTTTATTTCTCTCGATCTGATCCTTTTAATGAAGATGTCGGGGGCTTCTAATGACGGATTTTCGGAGCTGCAATGTACACTTTTTGTGTAGTAAGTATAGATTACAGTGGCGGATCCAGGAGAGGGTGCATGGGGTTGACATCCCTCCTTTTTATTGAACAAATTCATGTGTGATTAATTTGATCCCACTAATTTATCTTCCGTACATAAAATACAAGCATTGTGTACATATATGTTAATTACTACATGTACATGTACATAAATAAAATAAAATGGGAAACACACATGTACATACATGTAGCAAATGAAGTATTTAAAATAGAAAATAAACAGAATTATTAAATTATTATGATTTCAAAGCAGAGACATAAACAATGTGTCTGTTTCAACGTTAAGGATGAAAGGAGGTCATGTGGCATATTCATCACATTTAGAAGGTAATCTTGAACTATCAAAAAGGAGTATCCAGTGAAATAAAGTCATGTTCTTGAGATGCGAGTAGACACATGAGCTAACACATACACTTGTATATGTTCCTAAAATCTAGACTTCCCTACCGACCATAGACCTTTATCCCATACCCCATTATAATTATCATACCCTATATCACATCCCTAGACCTGTACCACATACTGTATACCACACCCGTAGACATATCTAATAATGTATATTACATCCTAGACCTATATTGCATACCGTATATCACACCCCTAGACATATATTGCATTCTACCCTAGACCTTTATTGCCTTCTGTATATCACACCCCTAGACTTATATCGCACACCCCTAGACCTATATCACACCCACAGACATATATTGCATACCTTATATCACACGCCTAGACCTATATCACATACTATATATCATACCCATGAAACTATATCGCATTCTCTAAATACCACCCATATACCTATATGGCATACCCTATATCAGACCCCTAGACCTATATAGCATACCCTATATCACACCCCTAGACCTATATGGCATACCCTATATCAGACCCCTAGACCTATATAGCATACCCTATATCACACCCCTAGACCTATATGGCATACCCTATATCACACCCTAGACATATATTGCATATCATATATCATACCTTGCACAGAACATATTTGAAGTACATTTTGTATTGATAAAATATAAGAAAGAATGAACATGACATGCAAAAATCTGTTTGATATGTAGTATCAACCCTCGACCTATATCACCCCGCGGGCCAGTGGCCCTTCAGTTTATATAGGTGTCTCCTGTTGATACTGCATATACTATTCAGTGTGGAATTTAGAGAGATAGTAATACAATGTACATGTGTATTATATCCATTATATAGTCATAACTAATGATCAATATGGTTCTTTTTTAGTACATTGTTAAGATATACCAGATACATTTATTTACAACGCAGATCATAAAGTAAGAAACAGGATTTTTATGACACAAGAAAGACTCAGTTATGTTTGAAATTCTGTGTCCATGAAAGTGCATTGAAAATGTGTTGGATGTCAAGGCTACCAAAAGTAGACCTTTTCTAAGAGCAGATTTTCATGGACATTTTTACATGTACAATGTACTAGGTAAGTGTTGAATGTATACATTATTTATTCATATACTTTGTATGTACACAGATATTTAAAATTTTCAAAACTGGTGATAGGTATACTGTTTTTATTGCTAGTGTAGAACAGTGTAGCCATATTTCTTAGCAAAATTTGCAGTTTACATTTGTATGTCTGTGAACAAGAAATTTACACTGAAAACTAACACAATACATGTGCATGTACTCTAACTATGGTTATTGGCATATGTAGTACAGTAAGTTTAAAGATTAAAAAGCGTAAAAAGCATGAAGATACTGAGATACCGTGCGTATCGCCAGATCCTACCAATCCAAGATCGAAGATGCAGTGAGCAACGCGCTGGATGATGATATCGATGAATCTGAATTTGCAGGGGTTGTGAAATGTCTTGGCTTCTACTACGACGAAAAGCAGCAGCTGCGAAAACCTTCCACCACTTTTAGTGAAGACCTTACTACGCATGCGCCATAGGGAGGTTCTTCCAACGCGCGCCTCGATCCCTGCACTTATTCCAGAATCCTCCAGATCAAAGTCTCAAGTAACCAAAAAAAAAATTTCCCAATCCAGTAATTTGGATTGGGAAATTTCGAACCCCTAGCCCTCGGTTTTTTTTTACTTCCTCACCAGATCATAGGAGAGGTATTCCTGTTTGGACGTTTTGCTCACTTTGAATCCCGTGCTCCGGACGTCTGCTCCTTGCAAGGGATCTTTTTCTTTGTTGAGCGTTGGGCAAGCCCATACTTTGGTGCTCTCTCCTTGTCTATCCTTCAAGGTGTGGATCTTGGACAAACCGAACTTTCCATCCACCTCTATCACCTCCGTGATCTTGTAGATTACCCCGATGGGTAAGTCCTCCCATTTTAGAGCTTTCTGACTCTGCTCTTCAACCTTTTCCTGGAAGAAATCTTCACTGATGAAGTTTTCTTCGATCGATACGAAAGCCATAATTCTTGTATTTACCCTATGCTCAATAGGGATGTCGTCCGTTTGCATTTGGCTGTCGGGGTTGGGGGTTTTATGCACGATTTCTGTATGTGCGGTAGAATCGGCCTTTGCACACTACTTATATAAAGGCATCATACATATACATCTGAACTTATTCAAGAGTCATCAAGCGAACCAAGGTTATAGCGGTAATCAAAAGAATGTAATCCAGGGACAAAGACCGGACTTGGAAAATAGACATACACAACAAAGAACATAATGTAAAGAAAATCATACATACGAATTAACGCAAGTAAATGAGCAACTCGGACTCCACTAAAAACTGGGAGCATGGAACAGGTGCACCGGTGGGGTAAGCGTCCTCTGCTTCTCTAGAAACACCCGCCGAGTTGCTCATAAAAAGTCAAGTCCGGGGTAGACAAACGAGGAAAGGAAAACTATGACCCAGTAAATCAGTTTTCATGGAGCTGATGGATACACCATAACGATCCACGAGTTCATGATGACGACCATAAAACTTCTGTAGTGATGACTTCAATCTTGTAGCAACATAACCCTGTTCCAGAAGACTATTTGTTAGAGTTCTAGCGCGATACAAAAAGTCTGCGTAGTTTCGGCAAGCTCTTGCATAACGTATGAGTTGTGATATGAACACTCCATACACAGGAGCCGAAGGGATGTTGCCACAGATGAAAGGAAAGTTGACAATTCTGAATGAAAAGTCATCACGTTTGTCGTAAAGTTTGATCAATAATTTTCCTTTACCATCGATTTGTAAATGTTAGTCAAGATATGAGGCTGACTTCACAGTGTCTGTAGTATCCTTTATCTCAAGTTCTTTTGGGTAGATGCGATGTATCAAATCCCCGAAATTAGGATTGTTTAAAGATAATATGTCATCTATATAGCGGAAACTGAAATTAAAGGATCTAGCCAAACGATATTCTTTCTTTCTGATCAGATCAGCTATAAAGTCAGCCTCATAAGAGTGAAGGAAAAGTCAGCAAGTAAAGAAGCACAATTTGTTCCCATTGGAATGCCGACCGTTTGTTGAAAAACACGTCCACCACACTGGAAAAATATGTTGTCGATTAAAAATTCCAGCATTTTCTAAACATCTTTCTCTGTATATTTGGAAGATGATTTGGAATTATGTCTTACAAAGTATGAGGAATCCCTACCAAGAACTATATATTTGTATCTAGGTACAAGAAGTACAAAGTACTGTAATAAAGAACTTCTGTTTTTTGCACATTTCAAAGTTAAGTACTATAATGTATGAATATGTTTATAATAAATGGATACATGCTGTGAATTAGGCATAAATGTGTTATTGTCTATAACCAAGTGCAAGTGTCTTCTTCAAAATTGCATCTTTAAGCTTCATTCCTCCTCATATTTTGTTCTATTATCAAAACATGAACATTTCACTTTCTGTTCATCAACAAACAACAGCATCTTTTGTTACATTGATATATATATATATATATATATATTAAGGGATGGTTTCATAAGACAGCTTGATTAATTCATTCTTAAGAAATGTTTTACATTAGTTTGTCAAAGTTTGCCACTACAATGTTATGAACAGGTCTACATTTCAGACATTGTCTATGGGAAAAAATGATTTTGTTGGTGTTGAAAAAACATGAAAATTATGCTTTTTTACCCTGCACATGCCATAAAGATTGGTACTTAAGTCGATCGCTTAAAATCTCGGGCGCCATTTGCAACATTAAACACAAATTTTAAATGAGTCGCATTGATCATCAGTTTATTTTGCATTATTAAAGTAGAGCACTTTAACATCATCTAAAATTGTGGTTAACAGATGATAAAAAGAGAAGAAACATTCACTATGAAAACAATGTACTGTTTTGTTTTTGTTTTTTTTTTTTTTGTTTTTATTTGTTTTTATTATTTTTAATAATTTAGTATTTTGGGTCATTTTGTATTTAAAAAAAAAATTCATTTTTTTTAAATTTTTTTGGTCATTTCCATGGCAGTTGAACACTTAAAAACATTTGAAAGTACATATTCATACTACGTTTAGTTTTTTGAAGTTATCCTTGGGTCATTAATGTTTTTTTATCAATGTGAACACTTTTCTTTTGCATATTTAATCTTAACAAATCGTTTTCTTAATTGTGTAACTAACCAAAATCGAATCTTCAACTATTTTTGATAACTACTCCGTGCTTTATAGTGCAAGATACACTACTAATAGGTAACACATGTAATGTGTTATCGGAGGAGCATCTTCAACTATTTTTGGTAGCTATTACCGTGCGTTATAATGCAAAGATACACTACTAATAAGTATCAAATATAATGTGTTATCAAAGAAGCCTCGATCTGATTTAAACAACCAATCATTAATAACGTGCAGTTATATCATGTAATAAGTAACAAAACTGTGATAACAGGTGTTATTTATTTATCTATTTTTTGTAAAATCAAAGCTTGTTTTCATTCGATTATACTTGTTTAATGCAATATGATAATACTAAATTATTGTATATACACGTAGAATTTCCCCTGTATAACTATGTATCCGTCTGTTTATTTGTCACTATATCTTAATACCAATATTTTCTTAAACCACTTACGAGTCAATAATTAAAGTCATTATGTCGAGTAATATCTTAAAGTAATAGTAAAAATACATTTCCAAAGGTTGAAAATCAATATCACTTCTATGCCAGTATTCCTAGTGGTTGCCTAAATGATCATCGACTGATTTAACTTAGTTGTTACTAATTGTGGTATAGCAAAACAGGGTTTCTTCGTCATTCAATGAAGATCTTTGGGTTGCCTTGAGCTGACATCTTTTATACCGGTGGGGTTGTAGTCTCTGTGACATATTTACAATATCCATTTTCGTTACAGTATTATAATGGTAAGTGTATTGATACTTTTAATACCAATAAACGTTACGATCATAACATGGATACTTCGTTTCGACTTTCAAAAAAAAAAAAACAAAACAAAAAAACAAAAACAAAAAACGGTTATGTTGACAAGATAATACGTAGTCATATCATTACAAGCAAATCACAACAAAATTTGTGTCCCTTTATTTTGATTGTACTTAAAAAAATAAATAAAACATATTTCAATTCTTGTTAAATAAATATCAGCAGAGAAAACAATAAGATCACTGACGGCTTCTGTTCTTTAAAATACATTACTTTGGTACAATAGCACGATGTTCAACATTAAATTGGTAAAGTAATAGTTTACAGTTTTTAAGGAATGCAATTCCAATTTCTTACGAAATTAATTGGAAAATATGTTAGGATTAGCCTTATAATTAGTTTCAATTGAAACTAATTAAGCTCAAGGTCATTCCTATCTTATCATTGTGTAAAAATAGAGAAGACATATCCTTCGAAGTAGTATTTGAAAATTTAACCTAATTGCAAACTAAATGCATAATTGATTAAATGCACTATTGTAGATTTATGATGAAGTTAATATAAATAAACAAGCATTGCACTCGTTTTAGTGGAGTCCGAGTTGCTCCTTTGCTTTTCTTACTTTGTATGTATGATTTTAGTTACTTTATGTTTTTTTGTTCTGTATGTCTGTTTTCCATGTCTGGTCTTTGTCCCTAGATTACTTTCCTTTGATTACCGCTATAACCTTTGTTCTTTTGATTACATTGGTTCTCGTGATTTCTTTCTCAAACACAGGGACGAAAGGTAAAACATTGCGAGAGCGAATTGTATATTTCTTTGACAACTATGGCTCCCTTGTATTTACCCTTTTAATTTAGACTCGAACGTTAGGTATCGACATATACCTGTATATTTGCATATATTTCCGAAACGATTTTCGATCCTTAGTCTCTTACTTCGGCCACTAGTTCAAACGATATTGGTAAATAACAAATCAGAAAATTACTGCAATAAAATCAATCTAACTTTATTATTAGCAAAACAGATTCTCAGTTGTACATGAAATGTAGGTCAGATAGTTTCTAGATGTTTAAAAGCTTTTTTTATTACTGATTAAAACATTTAAGTTCAAAAAGTTAAAACAAAGTTGCTTGAAAAAGTATACGTCGATAAAACTGTCTTTTTTTTATTCAAAAGATTTAAATAGCACTTCAGCTAAGAATCATGCAAAATGTGATTCATTGGTAAAAAGCCTACATATTTTTTTTTTATTTTTGATACTTTGTTTGAATTGTCATAGTTAATAGAAACTAACATTCAGTTTTTCATGTAACCTGTGTTCTTAGGATATAAAAATTGTATAGAATGCACTGTAGATTTCTAAATTAAGGGAGATAACTCTGTAAATGTCGCTCAAATACAATAGAATCTACTGCATTTTAATGTTGATTTTCTCCTAAGAGCAGGCAGATTTGAATGAATACTTACACATTTCATAGTATTGACCCATAAAACAACTTAATTACAAAAACACAAATATGTAGCCTTTTTAGGGTGTATCACATTTTTTTCAGATTTTGCATGATTCTTACAAAGACAGCTACTTGAATGCTAAATTACCTTCATATAATAAATTATTTTTCAGATACACAGTCAAATTCTCATTTACCTTGTAAAATATCCAAAATCTGATTTTTTTCCGATTTTTTAGTTTTGATGGTTACATTTTGTACGATCAAATTTTATTAATTTTTCACTTTTAACTTTGACAATACAGTTATAAATGTTTGGATACAGACTCGTAGCAGATTTGGCATTATAACTAAAAACATATTTATATGTCTGCTGAATTGCTTTTGTTAATCGATGTTACATCAGTTATTGAAATGGATATTGTGCATATCGATTACAGACAAAGATTGAACTTGTGCCCTATTTTTAAAGAACAAGTTTAGCTTTTCACAAGAGAGTTATAGACAAAAAAACCTTATACAAAATATTACCTTCGTTGATCCAATCAGAATTCGGTAAATTGACACGAAGTATATTAATTCTTTGAAGAAACTGTCTAGATCTGCAAGAAAGGTTCCACAGGACATAAATTCATCTACATCTGAAATCCCACGACTATTACTTTGTTTGGCATTGAAACTGTAATTAGTCTATATCGTTATTTAGTTATCACTATTTTTTTCGGGTTTATTTATTTATTTATTTATTTATTTTTTGTTTTGTTTTGTTTTGTTTTTTTTTAATACTCTCATCATTTTTATTTGTATTTTTTTGTTTTTTCGAACTGCTTCGTCAAAAGCAATTGTCATAGGCATTCGACTTTATTTTGTTACATTATTTATCATATCATTGTTTGTGAAAAAAAATAGAAAAACATGAAATGTGTACACTCTCCAAATGGATGATAAGAACACATGATAACACGTCAACAACAATTATACAAGATTCAAAGGTCTTTTTCCTTCAGATTTATTTAATTTAATCAATTAAAGAGTAATCAAGGGAACAAAGGTTATAGCGATAATCAAAGGCAAGTAATCTAGGGACAAAGACCTGATATGGAAAATAGACATACACAATAAAGAAAAGAGAGTAACTAAAACATACATACAAAGTAACAAAAGCAAATGAGCAACTCGGACTCCACTAAAAACTGGGAGCATGGACCAGGTGTACCGGTAGGGTAAGCGTCCTCTGTATAAGGTAATCAAACGCAAAACAAGAATCTATACTTAATTTTAGAATTCCGTATTTTGACTTTACTACCATCAAACGTTTTTAGTGATAGGACTTTCAAATTAGATTGAGTGAAATCATGAGATTTTGAATGGTGGTATTAGTTTTATAGAAATGCTTGTCAGTGAAACAATGCTTAAAATCCCCCTGGACAAAACAGGAAAGATCTTTCTGCGGAAATTAATTAGAACATTTACGTAAAATGTTTGTGAAATATATTTCCATTGAAAAAACATTGTCTTTATTGAAAAAAAAAACACACACAAAAAAAAAACAATGTATCATTGTGGACTTAATGAGGACAAAATAATATGAATATCTCCACCATAATCGCTAAGTAATGGTGCGTTGATATGAGATAATATGATTTTATGGAATTCATGTGTCGTAAAAAGAAGGGCATTTAAGTTAAACGCATATTCTCTTGAAGTATTATATTAAGGCTGGTTTGTCAATGTTAACAATAAAATGCGATAATCGATTTATTTTGCAATCGAAGGTAGATGGCGAATACGTATTTTGTAAGAATTAGAGGCAATATTTCAGTGGAACTGACTTTGAGTATAGTATTGGATCAACTGCGTAGAATAATAAGACTTTGTCCAGAATGAACTAACTTAGAAACGAAATTTTTTTAAACATTTTCAAGAAATTAATTACCGTCAAGTTCATATTGTATTGATTCACTGCTTTTAGAAGAGATAATTCATGGTGTGGAAAAAAACACCAAAAAATAGATGCTATATCTGCTAACAAATGTTATTTGTTTATGTGAATTTGTCTTTTCTGTAGTCTTTTCTTTTACACTGCGTTAATATCATGTTTTATATCGATTAAAAGTATTGAGTAGAGAAATTAGGTTTGAATATTGCATAAAAAAAACAAAAAAAAAAAAAAAAAAGAAAAACATTGTATTTCCTATTGTTTTAAGATAGTTAAATATATAAATGTTAATGACAATACTTTTTGTGGAATAAGTTCATTGGATTGACGTCATAATGGTGCCACAATTATACATTATTTGAAAAACTGCTGAGACTTATTTAACTCCAGAAAAATTAATATTCACATCCAAGTTACAGCTTCATACAAATGATAACATGTCAAAAGTAATAATGAATATATTAACTAAATATGAAGATGTGTGTATGGTGGGCGTAGACTCAATTTCCGTGCCAAAATAATGACTTGAAAATGACCAAAAAAAATTAAAAAATTACAGAATATGTTATTTTAATCTTTTCTGCCAGAATTATTAGAATCTGACGTTTTGTAACGTTTGTAATGGATTCAAGCCCCACAATAAACAATTGAAAACAAATTTGTGCAGAATTAAAACGTCGGATGGCTGGTACAAATAAAAAAAAACGATAGTAAGGAGTACAGACTGCCTTCTATTAAACCACCAGAAAAGTTATACACATACAGGAAATAGATTGCTTCAAATTGTAGAAAATGTGAAAATACAGAAAACATTTACGACTGCGAATGAACATTCAGATGCAAGGAAATTCTTAAAGCTGCATTTAAAAAAAATGGATTAAACTCCAGGTTAGGTCGGTATGTAAGTGAATTATATAAAACTTATTGGTATTTGTTACATGTAGGAAATGACTTCACGCAAGTTTTGTTTTGTTTTTTTTATTTTTTTATCAACAATAGCTTGATAACTCCTGCAATCATTACATCAGAAATGGAACATATAAAAAACATTTGCAGACATTAACCATTCTAAATACCAATTACAATGCTAAAACGGAAGTTCTTTACCAAAGATTTACGTCATTAATGATAATGATCGAAAATAGGTTTAGAATAATTGTTCACAATCACGATAATCTATTACACAATACATTATCGATTATGCAAAAGTCAATGCATAAGAGGAGATTATTTAAAAAAAAAGAAATTAATATTGTTTTTCATTATTTGACTCTTATACTTTACATTTCTTTTTTTTTTTTTTTTTGTTTTTTTTGATTTGATCGAACCTTAATTAAAACATACCGATCGTGAAACCGGTATTTTTTCATTCCAGGCAATGAAGTGTGTGCTATTGCTGAATTCTTTTTATAGCTGATTAAGATACCTCATATTTCGATTTGTTTACATATGAGTGAAATGGAAAAAGTCTGAGTAGATATTTTACCATTGAATGTAAGATCTCGCCACGATTATATTTCAATTCATAGGTCAATGCAATTTTAACAAATACCGTCTACCTCTACTCAAACTCGTGTACAACACTTACCTGTGTGCAGTTGCGATCACGTCTTACCTCTCTTAAATTATATCAGAATCTGTCAGAAAAAAAAACTATTTAACGGAATTTCGTGCTTAAACACAAAATCACAATAATTTGTATTTTCTTTAAATAAAGCCTTTTTTTCTATTAAAGCTTACATACATGTAATATGATATTTTTGTGGGAAACATGTTATCAAATATCTAAACAGTCTTATGAAAAAGTAAATTCATATACATAATTACAACTTAGACATATGTGGAGAAACCTTAACATTTTTAATTGAAACTGTCAATCGACAATTGTCAAAAGTGTTAACCACAGCATAAAATATATGATATTTGAACTATTTCTGCGGTATAAAAATATCAAATATTTCGCTATAAAGGTCATGCATAACCTATGTCAGGACATTCAATTTATTTCCTTTTATACATGTGTGGACATATGTTTTTGACTGCAATTATAATGAAAAGAAAAAAAAGTCAGTCTTAGGTATAATTCAAAGATCAGTCCGATGTTGATTCAGAGTTAATTATGAAAATTTAATATTGTAATTACACAACAGCCGATAAACCGAAAGGCGTTAGATTGTCATTACTTCATAAACATATCAATTTTGTTGTAATAACATCAGTATTGTACATTACATAGAAAACTAATTTACATATGAAGGAACATAATTTTTTGTGGCATGAGTTCATTGTGATGAGGTCTAATTGATGCTGCAATTATACGTAATTTAAAATATATGCTGAGCATTATTATTT
Source organism: Perna viridis (assembly GCA_037379345.1). NCBI lineage: Eukaryota > Metazoa > Mollusca > Bivalvia > Mytilida > Mytilidae > Perna > Perna viridis. Next base: position 26,225,611 of record CM074525.1, read on the forward strand.
GTAATTGTAATTGACCTGCCTTAATAAATCGATAGTAAAAAAAAACAACTATATGCCAAACTTTACGACAAACCGGATGACTTTTCAGAATTGTCAACTTTCCTTTCATCTCTGGCAACATCCCTTCAGTACCTGCGTATGGAGTGTTTATATCACAACTCATACGTTATGCTAGAGCTTGCCGAAACAATTTTTGCATATCGCTTGAATTCTAACAAATTATATTGTTACAAAATTGAAAGCATCACTACAGAAATTTTATGGTCGTCATCATGATCGATATGGTGTATGAAAACTGATTTGTTTAACATGTCATAGTTATCATATCCTCTTTCATCTACCCCGGACTTGACTTTTTATGAGAAACTCGGCGGGTGTTTCTGGAAAAGCAAAATATATTTACCTCACCGGTGCACCTGGTCCATGCTCCCACTCCCAGTTTTTAGTTTAGTCTGAGTTGCTCATTTGCTTTTGTTGCTTTGTATGTAAGATTTTAGTTACTTTATGTTCTTTGTTGTGTATGTCTGTTTTTCATGTCTGGTCTTTATCCCTTGATTACATTCTTTTGATTACCGCTATAACCTTGTTTCCCTTGATTACCCTTCCATGTCTGGTCTTTGTCCCTGGATTACATTCTTTTGATTATCGATATAACTTTGGTTCATTTGATTATTCTGTTAATGCATGAATTATTAGAAATCTTTATATGTTCACATTAGCGATGGATTCGTCTTCTGATAAACAATTGAAAACTTTATGATGATTTTTTCAGTTGTATGGCAGGCAAATGTGACCCCGCATCGCCCTTATTACTTTACAATGTAGTAAATACTTAAATTGAGAAAACATCTAAGACTGCGAATGAACTTTCAGATGCAAGGAAATTCTGATAACTGCTATTTAAAACAAATAGATTTATCGCCAGGTTATGACGGTGGGGTAAGTGAATTATATGAACTTATTGGTATTTGACAATTAGCTGACGACTTCCGGCAAAAATAACGTGGTGACTCTAGCACTAAATACATTGGATGCTATAAGACTATGGCAGGCAATTACCATACTAAATGCTAATTACAATCATATTTTTTGAAAGTTCTTGAAGAGAGATTAACGTCGGTCTTTAATCATCAGTGATACTAATCGATAAAAAATGAAGGGTAGAATAATTTCAACGATTATCTTTGTACACAACATTAACTATTATGCAAAATATAAAAGAAGCAATTAACAAAAAGCAACAACATTTAATTGATAGAGAAGAATAGAGATGGATTGATGCATATTATTTTTCATTATCTGACTTTTCGTTTTAAACTTACAACATACCGATCGTAAAACCCGTATTTTTTTCATCCCAAATGACAATATATGATGTTGTTTAATTTTTATACTTGATTTGTAAACCTCTTCCTTCTCGTTTAACAGAAAATTGTAATCAAATGGGCACAAAATGCTTCTACTGCATGTTATCTGCTTTTGTTTATCTTACCCTACAGGTGCACCTGGTCTATGCTCCCAGTTTTTAGTGGAGTCCGACTTGCTCATTTACTTTTGTTACTTTGTATATATGATTTAAGTTACTTTATGTTCTTTGTTGTGTATGTCTGTTTTACATGTCTGGTCTTTGTCCCTGGATTACATTCTTTTGATTACCCTATAACCTTGGTTCCCTTGATTATTCTTTTATTTAGAGAAAAGAAAAAAATATTCAGAGAGAAACCTGGGCATTAGCCTGTACTCCAAAAATCTGTATTGTGTTCAATGAAAACATCTGATTTTACCAACAGAAAGAATTAAGGACCGAAAATGAAACTACAATAGGTATATGGATAATAGACGAAACAACTGCCAATGAAATAAACTTCATTTATTTTTTAAGGGGGAGTAGACCTGTTTATTTTCGTTTTGATTTACCTATGTTAAATATAAGGATAATGAATATGATGAATATGTTCAAAAGACAGCAGAGGAAACAGAAACAAAAAGGTCAAGGCCTCGCTTAATTGGAACAAATACTTTGACATGAAGTAGTATTTCCTTACAATGTAAATAAATGAAATCGTAAATTATTTATCATTGCTTGCTTCTTAAAGCCAATCTGTTGTTTTACGAATGGCAAGTAATGATAAATTATATTCACCGTTTTCACAAGTACACCAATACCATAGTAATATAATTTCTTTTCTGTTCAGTCTAAATCTATATGGGATGAAACTTGTGTTGTATGGGACATACCAAATGTTACATTACTACTTTCTTTAAGTGGGATTTTCTGTCTGTTCCATTAGGGACATTAAGTGTCGCATGAAAAAATAAATTCTAATTTCACTGACTAGTATGTATGTAAATTTCGACATGATTTTCTAGACATTGCATTAATTTTGCATTCAACTTATTTAAAATGGAAACATCAAAATTGTTTGTCGGTTAAAATTAAGTAACATATACATCTGTCAAAACAGAACAGTAGGTGTTTCCATTGACATCAACGATTGATAATTCTAATCATGAGATTCTTCATGCTGATAGCCGTTTTTTTATTGGTCTAGAACGTCTTTGCAAGAAAGTTCATACATGCATGAACGCCAGTCAACCTGAAACCTATATGGCGTACCTGTAGTTCGATAGAGTGTGGCAAAAATTAAACGGCATAGTATTGCCGTAAAAATAGTTCATTACATCCACATTGAATTTACCGGTCAAATTTGTTTACAGAGTAATTATCAGCTTGGGGAAAGACACTTATAAATAAACTACAAGTCGTCAATATGCTCAAAAATTAAATTGTCCCAGGACTAGAGTTTATAAATACATATACCGGTTCAACACATAGAATTATAAGGATTAAACAGCAATTTTCGGTCGTTCATGCATGTATGAACGAATCTCATAACTCCAAAATATTATATGAACGGCTTGCGGCCATTCATTGAGTTTGGTAGCTCCGAGAACCGTTTATGTATGCATGAGCTACCGAAAATAGCTGTTTAATCCTATAATAAATGATGTAGTTATTTGTACATTAAGTTGCGTGAACGACGAGTCGCACTGATCAAAAAAGTGCTGAAAAAAAATTAAGACTTGTCATCTTTCGTCGACCGACTTTTAAGTTTTTTTGTTTTGTTTTTGGTTTTGTCTTTGTTTTTTGTGTTTTTTTTTTTTTTTTTTTTTTGGTAAGTATTCTACCTATCTGTCATTTTTTATCGTCCTTTCCTTTTTTTGTTTTAAATGACATTACGTTGTTATTTGCAGTTGTTTTTAAGAGTAATCAAGGGAGAAACAGTCGAGAAGAAATCAACTGAATAAAACCAATAGTAACGACTTGACATGATTAACAAACACAACGAAGAACGTGAATCAACAGAATAAACATGTACAACGAAACAAAAAGCAAGTGAGCAATTCGAAGTCCGCCAAAACTGGACACATGGACGAGAGAACCGTTGCTTTATATAAACACCACCAAAGGAGGAAAGACAAAAGTATGACACTGTGAATACGTATTTCATAGTACAGATTGATACACCCTAACTATATACGAGTTCTTGATGACGACTTAAAACTTCTGTATTGATGACTTAAATCTTTTTGTTAAAACATGAACCTGTCCAAAAGCCGTATTGTCGAGCAGTTATGGAAAGCTTTGGCGCAAGATATGAATCGTGGTAATATTAAAAGCTATATGCAGTTGTTGAAGTAGTGTTGCTACAGTTGAAAGTTAAATTGACAGTACGCAATCAGAAGTAATTATGTTTGTCGTATAGTAGTCATGATTTGTCTTTCCAATCAATATTTAAATATTTAAATCGTTTCAATTGAAACAAGTATGTAAATGTTTACTCCTATGCTCAGTAATCAATAAATGATTTATTGTTTGGGTATAACACGCAAGCAGCAATATTTTAGCTATATCCAGGCGAACTGAGTAAACAAAAGACAAATATTTCATACAATTATTATTATTATTTTTTTTTGTTTACATTTAACATTAAACCTTTGGTCTTTCAGTTTACATTTCGTATAGAAATGTCGAGTGGTCTAGGGCGCTGGAATTTGTGCAGGCGGTGTTGCCATAGATGTCACAGCGGTATAAGTTCGAGTCCCGCGCAGGGACAATTCTAACATCGTTGGGAATTTTTCAGACCTTTCTATACATTTACATATCTTCCCTGTATCAATAGATCCGAAGTCTAAAGGAATCTACCAACCAGCAAACTTAATGGGTGTCGGATCGTCCAGTCATGACGATGCAGCATAAACAAAAATAATTATATAAGTCTAAAAGATTGTACAACGATACCGATAAAGATGTTAACACACTATAATAAAGTATATAATGGGCAAAATTTTCAGTCAACAAATGACCTTCTTCAGTGCCTTAAATAAACTGAGTGTGTATTTAAGTATGCTCCCAGTTTTTAGTGGAGTCCGAGTTGCTCATTTACTTTTGTTACTTTGTATGTATAATTTTAGTTACTTTATGTTCTTTGCTGTGTGACATACATATCTGGTCTTTGTCCCTGGATTGCATTTTTGATTACTGCTATAACCTTAGTTCCCTTGATTACTTTTTCGTACAAATAATTTTTCGTACCCTTCCGGTGCAACTAGTCCATGCTCCCAGTTTTTAGTGGAGTCCGAGTTGCTCATTTACTTTTGTTACTCTGTATCTGGTCTTTGTCCCTGGATTACATTTGTTTGATTACCGCTATAACCTTGGTTCCCTTGATTACTCTTGTACTTGTTTGGTAATAGTAAAAAATCACATTGAAAGAGACATCTAGAGTTAATAGTGAGATTACGATTTGATGTATGAGTGTTGTCATTGAATGGTTGAAATATTTATCAACATATCTTTATGTATTTAAACCTTTGAAGACGATTAATTAGTGAGATATAGATATTTGGGTTCAGACAGAATAAGACAAAGATTGAAACTCAGATCTTCCAGTTAAAAATGTGACATTTTGAAGGAAATACTATGAAACATATTTCACAAATGAATATAATATTAAAAAAAAATAAAGGATGATTGTAATTGAGCTATGCATAGAGTAATATTTGCATATTGTTGTGTTCAACAATAATTATAATAACATATATCATGCCTACTTTTTTATAGCTATCCATTCTCACTCGAAATAAAACTTCTTTTAATGTGTTAAGTTTAATGTTTGAATATTTACAACAAAGTATATATCATGTATCCCACTGTTGAAGTGAGGTAAAGGTTGCATATTAAATGATGCATCTATGCGCAAGGCATTTTCGGTTATTTCATGTTTATTGCCACATGAAAGCTTATTTTCTGTAATTTGTCTTGTCGTCAACCCTGTTCCTTGTATTAACCGTTCAATGCTTGTGCCCGTTATACACATATTATTTCTGATTCTCTGTCAGAGCGGTTAAAGGCCGTGAGGTCTTTAATTTTGAAACGAATGAAAGTATTAAGTAGGTCAATGAGTGCCAAGGCTACATCAGTTTTCAAAGACCCCGATGTAGCAAAAACATTGTCTACTATACATGACAAATATGTTGTCGTACCAGCAGACAAAGCCCAAAACAACACTGTTTTTGTCTGCAAAACGTTTTATATCCAATGCTTATTATCAGAGATAGACGTAGAAAATAATAGCAGTGATAAGACCTACACTGCTACCACTCTCTCCGAAGAAGAGATTGTAGAAAACCATAAATCTGTGCTATCCTCTTTTGGTTTCTCAACCAAGGACGATGATTGTGATTTACCGTCTATGTACTGGATTCCTAAACTTCACAAGAAGAATCCATACAAACAACGTTTCATAGCTGGATCTGCAAAATGTACCACCAAACCTCTTTCAAAACTTTTAACATCTATACTCACAACTGTCAAAGAGGGTCTACAGTCCTACCACAACACTTGTTATTCCCGTAGTGGTATTAATTCAATGTGGATCCTGAAAAATTCGAAAGTTCTTTTGGAGACAATCAGTTCAAGACTATTATCTGAATATAATAGCATCAAAACCTATGGTTTTTCAACACTGTATACTTCTATTCCCCATACATCGTTGTTTTTCCAAAAAAGATGGTACACCTAGATACAAATATAAAGTTCTTGGTAGAGATTCCTCATACTTTGCAAAAAATAATTCCAAATCATCTTCCAAATATACAGAGGAAGATGTTTACAAAATGCTGGAATTTTTAATTGACAACATATTTGTCCAGTGTGGTGGACGTGTTTTTCAACAAACGGTCAGCATTCCAGTGGGAACAAATTGTGTTCCTTTACTTGCTGACCTATTCCTTCACTCTTATGAGGCTGACTTTATAGCTGATCTGATCAGAAAGAAAGAATATAGTTTGGCTAGATCCTTCAATCTCAGTTTCCGCTATATAGATGACGTATTATCTTTAAACAATCCTAATTTCGGGGATTTTACATCGCATCTACCCAAAAGAACTTTAGATAAAGGATACTACAAACACTGTGAAGTCAGCCTCATATCTTGACCTACACTTAGAAATCGATGGTAATGGAAAACTATTGACCAAACTTTACGACAAACGTGATGACTTTTCATTCAGAATTGTCAACTTTCCTTTCATCTGTGGCAACATTCCTTCGGCTCCTGCGTATGGAGTGTTCATATCACAACTCATACGTTATGTCAGAGCTTGCCGAAACTACACAGACTTTTTGTATCGCGCTAGAACTCTAACAAATAGGCTTCTGGAACAGGGTTATGTTGCTACAAGATTGAAGCCATGACTACAGAAGTTTTATGGTCGTCATCATGAACTCGTGGATTGTTATGGTGTATCAATCTGCACCATGAAAACTGATTTATTCAACGGGTCATAGTTTTCCTTCCCTCGTTTGTCTACCCCGGACTTGACTTTTTATGAGCAACTCGGCGGGTGTTTCTACAAAAGCAGAGGGCGCTTACCTGACCGGTGCACCTGGTCCAAGCTCCCAGTTTTCAGTGAGGTCCGAGTTGCTGATTTACTTTTGTAACTTTGTATGTATGATTTTAGTTACTTTATGTTCTTTGTTGTGTATGTCTGTTTTCCATATCTGGTCTTCGTTCCTGGATTACATTCTTTAGATTACCGCTATAACCTTGGTTATTCTTTTACTTACTTCATATGTTTGTGCTGTCAAAAAATTGTTTTCTATTTGGACTTAAAACTATCCCAAATACAAATAAATGTTTAACTTCATATTCAAATAAGAAACTGATCATGAAATGATGCATTTCTTCTTATTCTTTTCGTCAATTTTCAGAGTTTATTTTGTATTTTTTCTAACTTTCTTTCTCCGAGTCAGTTAAAATACATTGTGATGTAGGAAGAATAATGTATTGTTTAATCTTTCTAATAATTTTGAAGTGTTAACGATTTATTGTCAGATTATATGAGACTGTACATTAAAGATGTTAAACCAGGAATTATTATCCTGGAAATTAAAGTAAAGCAACTTCCATAAACAATACACAACACGGTATAATCATATAATTGCATTGTACTTCACATCTGCTTACGGTTTCCGATGCCATCTTTACTGTATGGTATTGCCAATCTGAAGTGTCTAGCTACGTTACAAATCGTTTGTTTTATGAACAAATATAATTTCTTTTGTGATTCCAGTAAAATATTGTCAAACTTCTATATATAAGTTGGACAATGTTTTACTGGAATCACAAAAGAAATTATATATATATAATCATACAACATTATAAAAACTGGTCAAAATGTAAAAGAGTATCTCGGGAAAGTTTTTGGATAAAGAAATTGCAAACAACTTCTCCAGATGGAATTAACGAGAAAAAAAATCACTTTTAGGTCTTGGTTTAAGGCTGGTATATCACTACTTGCTATACATAAATACGCCGTACTACTATATTTGGAATTTTTATTTTTTTAAATTTTTTCCACAGTTAATTATAACTTTGACAAAAAAACCGTCTTTGTTATTTTCATTCAGGCTCCTTATCAGTTGCTTATGTGAGCCTTTGGTAAAGGTACAATCACCCACAATGTACGCGATTCAGCTTCTGATTCTGTTTAGATCTTGAACTTTGTGAGTTATGCTCGTGAAGTTTTGTGAGTTTTATGCTCATATAGTTTTATGAGTTTTGTGCTGGGGAAGGATATCAGTTCTCAGAAATATTCCATTTAAATTTTCCCATCTTCTGGTGATGTTAAATATTTCTAGACGTTTATATATATAGAAGTGTCCGAACGATGTTTGTCGTTCCCTCCGCCGGACTCGAACTCGTACCGCTGTGACATCTATGGCAACAGCGCCTGCTTTAAGTCCAGCGCCAAAGACCACTCAGCCATATAACCATAGATGTCATAGCGGTATGAGTTCGAGTCCCGCGGAGGGAACGACAAAAAAATTGCTTCGCAAGTTTAACAGTTCTGACATCGTTAGGAATTTTTCAGACCCTTCTATAAGTTTACGTTATCTTCCCTGTATCAATTTGATCCGATGAAGCAGTGTAGCGAATAGAGTCGTCACATCCTGAGACGTTGTATATATATATAGCAGTGTAGCGAATAGAGTCGTCACATCCTGAGACGTTGTATATATATGACACATTAGACATGAAACATTTGAAAAATTCAGTTCTCCTGCATGGATGGTTAAGGATTAATTTTTGATAGTTTATAATTTTTTTCTTGCATCAGTTATTACACTATTTTGATTATTTCTGGTTTTGTAATTCGTTCGATGTTTTTGTCTAATTCTCCGTTTTATGATTGCAAACCAGGTTATTTCGTACAATATATAAAACAATGTAAACTCTCCTTTGATATAAAAATGTATTGTGTTATCAGCTTCACTTATATTTAATTGTGTATTCAGGTTTCGTCTAATAGATATTTATCAAAAGTCATTGGTAGAAAAACCTTATCTCTAGGAGATCAACAAACCTGGCTTTCTAAATAAGCCAAATTATTGTGATAAAATTATGACACAAATATTATCTAAGCAAATGACAATTTCTGTCCCACGAGAAACCTCACAGGAGGTTTTTTTTATTACTTTTTTACTTTCTATACTTAAATATCATTTTTTGAAAGATGACTAATATAAAGATTTGATTGCAGACTTGCATCACTTAGATTCTGAACCTTTTTTTTCACGGATGAAAATCCTAAATGCTGCTTCATTATTTATCGACTGAGTTTCTTGTGTTGTATGATGGTATTCGCAAAACACTAAGCAGATTGGTACTCGCAAAACACCCACCAGATTGGTATTCGCGAAACACCAAACAGATTGGTATTCACAAAACGCCAAGCAGATTGGTATTCGTAAAACACTTAGCAGATTGGTACTCGCAAAACACCCAGCAGATTGGTATTCACAAAACGCGAAACAGGTTGGTATTCGCAAAACGCCAAGCAGATTGATATTCACAAAACACCAAGCAGGTAGCAGATTGGTATTCGCAAAACGCCAAACAGATTGGTATTCACAAAACACCAAGCAGATAGCAGATTGGTATTCGCAAAACACCAAGCAGATTGGTATTCACAAAACGCCAAACAGATTGGTATTCGCAAAACGCCAAGTAGATTGGTATTCACAAAACACCAAGCAGATAACAGATTGGTATTCGCAAAACGCCAAGCAGATTGGTATTCACAAAACGCCCAACAAATTGGTATTCGCAAAACACTTAGCAGATTGGTACTCACAAAACACCCAGCAGATTGGTATTCGCAAAACACTTAGCAGATTGGTACTCACAAAACACCCGGCAGATTGGTATTCATAAAACGCCAAACAGATTGGTATTCGCAAAACGCCAAGCAGTTCAAAAAGGGAATGGAACTGTCTTAACAGGTAATCACATTGATATCGTTAGGTTTTGTTCCTTTATGAAAGATACTCTTTAATGTCAACATTCTAATGTGGTATGTTTTTCTAAGCTTCTGACAATGTAATAAAAAAAATAACTTCATTGTATCATGTGCTGCTGATAATATTCATTCAATTTGTTTAAATACAAACTCAGGTTATAGTTTAGGTGTGAAAAAAAATCACTTGATTTTAAAATGTCATTTCAATCCACGGTATTGACAAGAAACGTAAATTTTCTATATATTTATATAGATGAAGAAAGGGAATATTATTGTAGCGAAAAGAACTATTACTGAAATAAAACCAATACGGTTTCCTAGCTAGCAGTAATGATGAGAATATCCGTAGACCTAGAACTGAATTTGAAAAAAAATTATATCAACGCCCACATCAATAATAAATATGTCAATGTGTTCGACAATCCTTTTACAGAACGAAAGAAGGTTGAATGCTGCTGTTGGTGTTCAGCTGATTGCTTCATTTTGTCACATTCTGCAGAAGTATTTATTATTTTGTATTTAGGCTATACGCTGGTGCATTTGTCTCAACAAAACCGTTCTACGTTCCTACTTGGATGATTTCTCCTTTACGCAAATAGGGCTTGACCAAGTTTTCAGTAGAGTTATCCACTACACTTTCCGTAGATATGTATCGTTAAATCTACTTTTATCCAAGGATATACCAAGTATTCATCCAACGGTAGCGCCTAACAACCGGAACCAAAAGACAAAAGGAACAGGGTGTTAGCGACATCAAATAAATATATATTTATTGTCTGGATCATAAATGGCTCAAACTCGTTTTGTTGAAAATAACCTATTTCAGAAAGACACAGGTAGCATTGGAGCCATATTTTACGTAACTCAGAATCGAAATGCTTGGGTAATCAAATGAACCAAGGTTATAGCGCTAATCAAAAGAATGTAATCCAGGGACAAAAACCAGACATGGAAAACAGACATACACAACAAAAAAGATAAAGTAACTAAAATCATACATATAAAGTAACAAAAGCAAATGAGCAACTCGGACTCCATTAAAACTGGGAGCATGGACAAGGTGTACCGGTAGAGTAAGCGTCCTCTGCTATTCTAGAAACATCCGCCGAGTTGTACTTTCGCAAATTGGTGAATCGCGTGTTTAGAAGAAACATGAATTGAAAATAAATCATGTCAAAAGATAGGAATAAAACAAAAATGTTTTCAATTAATCTAAGATAAACGAATACCTAGGTTAGAATCCGTTTACAAAATATATGTATAATTGAATACATATAAAGTGCAGACAACATATGCTAGATATAAACAAAATATACCAAAGCAACAGAAACGCGTTCTTTGGTATCAAACGGCGAATATCGTACTAATGAATTCTTCTTTTTGTAGTCAACAAGCCTCGATTTTTGTCAATTAAACGTAATTAGGTTGAAATTAAATCCACCAGAATATACATATTTATACATTGATTTAGCACTTCCTAGTTATTTATTTCATTATATACATATATAAATATATATATAGAGAGAGAAAAGTCTGAAAAATTCCTACGATGTTAGAACTGTCAAATTAGCGATGCAATTTTTTGGTCGTTCCCTCCGCGGGATTCGAACTCGTACCGCTGTGACATCTATGGCAACACTGCTTGCACATAGTCAAGCGCCCTAGACCACTCGGCCAGCTAGGCTATAAAAATATAGCTTTCGCTGGCCGGGTCATTCCTCGTAGAATTAATCTAGGGCTGTAACTTAGTACACTTTATTCCCCATACTCAGTTAAAATCCCGACATAAAAACATTATTCATCTTTGTTTTTCCAAAAAGGATGGTAAACCTAGACACTAATATATAGTTCTTAGTAGAGATTCCTCATATTTCGTAAAAAATAAGTCCAAATCATCTTTCAAATATTCAGAAGAAGATGTTTACAAAATGCTGGAATTTTCAATCTACAACATATTTGTCCAGTGTGATGGACGCGTTTTTCAAGAAACGGTCGGCATTCCAATGGATTAAACTGTGCTCCTCTACTTGCCAACCTATTCCTTCACTCTTATGACTTTATAGCTGATCTGATCCGAAAGAATGAATATCGTTTAACTACGATTACTTTTGTATTGCGCTAGACTTCTGGCAAGTAGGCTTTTTTAACATGGTTATGTTGCTCCAGTCCTTGAACCGATCTGCACAAAGGTTTGACGAATCGATGACCGTTGATTGATTGATCACTGACGGATCGATGACCGATCTGATCGCATTTTTGTTATGTAAAATGATGAATGATTTGTTAGAAATAAAACAATGTAAAACAGAAGTACAAATTGATGTTCAAATGAAATGCATTATGTAAATATGTTTAAAACTGAAAAAGAAAACACCAGAAACCGTAAAATAAATCGACCGTTCTGTGGTCACGTGATGCAATCATCGGTTTGATTGATCGGTTTGAAGGATTGATGACTGATCGGAAACTGGTCTGATCGATGACCGATCACAATTTTTGTTGCACGGATCCGTTCAGGTACTGTACAAGATTGAAGTCATCACTACACAAGTTTTATGGTCGTAATCATGAACTCGTATTTCGTCGCGGGGTATTCATCTGCGCCATGACAACTGAGTTGTTTAACGTGTCATAGTTTTCCTTTCCTCTTCCACATCAAAACCCCTCCAATCTGAGAATATAATTTTGCTCAAGTATGCTTTCTCTATTTGAAAAGACCATGCATCACTGAATTGGCTCAGAAATTGTTCAGTGGAATGTTAGAAGAATGGGATGTGGGACAGAGTTCTCCGCCTTTGAAATGTTCATTGTAAGTGCATTTCAATGAATTTATATTTCAATTCAAAAAAAAGGTATGGAAAGGCTTCTTTTTCATTGATTTGAATATTGTAAAAAGTCAAAATAAACATTCAAAATTGTAGGTTTTGCATACAAAGTTTCACCAACAGCCTGATTCTAACGAAGACCGACACTTAAGCAGTTAACAAATGATTCGTGTTCATCAACTCTGTATGTTGAGGCTGCAGACGTGTTGCTACATGCAAATAAAAAAAACAATGATTGAAATCTGTCCTTGTCAGTGTATCGGTTTGCTTTTCAAATCCATCGAGGTGAAATTAAGTTTTCAAAGCAAATCTTTGCTCAATAAAAAACACATTCAGTATCAATGTAGACATGTCAATAAACCCACCATGGAAAGGAAATATTATGTCTTACTGATTTCGTCATGTTTTTGTAAATCTATGATTAGTTGAATTTTTTTTTTTTTTTTTTTTTTTTTTTTTTTTTTTTTAAGAATTATTTTTCCGTTTATCAACAGAACTGATATGTTTGCATCATTCAATCATTTTTATCCCTGAAGTAACCTCTGGAATCGACGATTTTGATATGATTTTTTAGGGGAACTTTTCATAGGATCGGTAGGTACATGTATACTTGTTTTTCCACAGCAACAGGTTACCAATCTCAATGTTAATCACTTTGCATGTTTTGTACAAAACGAAAATAATTAATAGTTCCATAATATGGAACTTGGACCATGGACAAATTCAAAATGTTATTCATAGTGGCACACAAACAAACTTCTATACTGTATTTCACACAATGTACATTGGAGAACATCTCAATAAATTGTATAGTGGATATTAAAGGTGACCAAGTTATAATTTATTATTTAAATGGTTATTTTATATTTCTACAACATTGTCACTTGTGACGCTCTGTTACGTCATGGACAATCAACCGAAACGTTTAACTTGTTGCGGTCAAATTAATACAAATTATGACAAAACTTTTGGCAAAAGCTGCCAGTGTTTCACTACCTTTTTGAGACCGAGGACATGTTGATATTTATAAACTACTAGATGCCTGATTTTTCATAAAATATATATCATATAATAAATATAGTTACTTAATTCATTCTGTTAAATTTGTGTTAGAACAATGGTATTTATAAATACTAGAAACATCACCAATACATATGATAGTATCGGCTTGAAAACATATGATAATCATATGTTTGTGAAAAAAAACATGTGATTATCTTATGATAACCATGATATCATATGTTTACTGAAACATAAGATTGTCACATGATGCTCAATTCATATGATAATCATATGATGCAAACCATATGATTCTCATGTGTGGCACATTTGCCTGTGTATAATATACATTATATTAACAATCCTGCCAATGTTCTTAATCAACTGATTAACCAAGAGAGACATTGGATGATATTTATTATTATATTTCAGAGAAAATTCACATTTCATTAATGATTCGGATGAAGTTGCATAATTTTCTGAGCTTTGACTGATAAAAAATTATATTCACTTAAATCATTAGAGGTTAATAAGGTGCATATTATGTTTTCCCTCACGATATGACTTCATCTTCCACTTCCTCCTAGGGGTTTGCTGGTGACCACTCTGAACCTCCATAGAACAAACGCCATTTTCGTTCTACTTTTTAGTGGAGTTAGATTTGCCTAGTTGTTTTTGTTACGTTAAATGTATCAGTTTGGTATTTTCATGTTCTTTGTAGTTTGTGTTTGTTTTCCTTGTCTGTCTTTTGTCACTGGAGTAAATTCATTTGAATTCCTCTAGAATCGTGGTCTGTCTTTCGTTAGGCCGAAAATTTGGATTCACATTTATCAATTTGTTTTTACGTTTTGATAATATTGTATTGATATTTATTTCCTTTTTTTGCTATCGTTCACAAACTCATTATTCTCTATAATGTAACATCCCCATTTTTGCTAATTGTGTTCTCTCATTTATTTGCATTTGAACAAATCAGGGTAACAAAAAAAAAGCACTAGACAGTTATCAGATCAATAATCAATTCCACAATAAATCTGACAAAATATGTATATGTAACACCACCGCAGTGGCTGTTACGCAATAGTGATGACTTGGTATAGGCATTTCAAACGCAATAATGGGTTAGTTCAAAGTTTTACTGCAGTCGAACCCTTCCTCTTCCATTGCTTCGTTAATAAATCTGTGGTGATTAAATTGCATTTACATCCTGTAGTGTCAAAACTGTATAATATATTGTCATACCTGTACAAAAAAAATTAAGAAAGTTATCATAAATCATTGTTTTAGAAGAAACCAAATATTTTTCAACCATGGACTAATATCTAAACAAATATGGCAAGTGACATTTTGATGCACAATTCTAAATCCCCTGATTTACAGTCTGTTTCGCAGATATTTATGACGTCGAGGTGAATTGATTATATTTGTATAAGTATAAAACTATCAGGCAAGTTGTACGAAGTAGACAAAATCATTTATGGCTGAGAACGTAACATCATTGAGACATAAGAAAGCAGGGTAAATTTATTTATGTCTGTTGATTTGTTTCAGTGTTTCAATTTTAATATTCAAATGTCGCTAAACCAATGCCTTTTTTATAATTACATTACTAAATTAATATGGAGAAGTCAGTAGTGAGGAAATTCGAAAAGACACTGCGAGAAGACCAAGTCGCACAGACAAATTTAAGAAACTCAAACTACATATAGGAAACAAAAACTCAAACTACATATAGGAAACAAAAATTAACCAGACATGAACTTGAGACATTCATATGCCTTTGAAGATTAACGGAAGGTGACAAACAGTTCAACAGAACTAGAAAAAATAAAACACGAAAGGGCTTTATTGTCTTTTTTTTTTTTTTTTTTTTTTTTTTTTTTTTGCTTCAAATTCACTGAATTACTGGGTCGATTGCAGGTATACTTAGATTACAAGACGAATTACATGAATATATTGTAAATTTCCATATGCTGTACACATGTATGAAGACGTAACCTCTCATCATATTTTTAGTTTTGTTATGTTCTAATAAATCAAAAAGTAAGAAAAGTAATCTTTTTTGGACATCATTTTTCCCTTTTCATTTATAATATTTCAGATTCATCTTTTACGACAGAATTAAATGCGAAGCAAAGTATTATTTTTTTTTCTAGAACACAAATATTGATAAACACCAAAAGTTATTTTACAACTCCCACTGGAGGCACATCTGTAAATATTTGACGCGCGACTTATAGAGTACTCCTATTGTTATGTTTCATACATTTATTGGCATTGTTTCACCACAGTACTATACACGATATATCACACATTTCATTATCCTCGTGTATAACCTGCTGTCTTGGTTATTTCTAACACCATGATTACCGTCTCATAGCTTTCCTGATGATGACTTGTTCTTCCTGTGAATACCTCACTGCTAATAGGATCGACACGTTACGTTGTCATATTAAATAAAGACAAATCAAGATGAGAAAAATTAATTGAAAAAACTATACACTGCGTTCCACATTGAAATAAAAGCAGAATATAACACAATAACAGAGCATTAAAACAGGGGAAAATAGTGTAGGAGCGTTTCTTTAAATTTACATTCAGAGTGAATGAAATAGAGGGAGGTTTGTGTTTTTTTTTATCTTAACCATTTGCTTCAAAATGTGTTGTTGTAAGCACTAAAATTCTAAGCAACAGTACTATACACGATATATCACACATTTCATTATCCTCGTGTATAAAACGTCATGCCTTTACAAAAGTCGTATATTCGTATATTTTGACGTCGGTTGCAAAACTAAAACAAAACTAAAGAAAAATGAACTTTATAAATATTTCTTGGTTTAAATGTTGTGAAAATGAAGTCCTTAATATTTTAACAGAGTAATACATATCACATCAACCAATATCATTTTGTTGCATATTATAGCGCTATCACAAAAAAAACAAAAACATTATTGTCCTTCACAATACCTGAGGACGCTTACCCTACCGGTGTACCTTGTCCATGATCCCAGTTTTTAGTGGAGTCTGAGTTGCTCATTTGCTTGTGTTATTTTGTATGTATGATTTTAGTTATTTTATGTTCTTTGTTATGTGAGTCTGTTTTCTGGTTTTTGTCCTTGGATTATATTCTTTTGATTACCGCTATAACCTTGGTTCCCTCGATTACTCGTTCATACATCGACAAATACTGAAACGGCAGCAGTAGGTTGTTAAAATGTGTCAACATCCAAAAAACACATGAAATACAGATGATCTACATACATCATGTTCTATATACGTAATGTTCTACATACATAATGTTCTACATACATAATGATCTACATACATAATGTTCTACATACATAATGTAACAACCCAAATAAAAAGATCACACATACAACATGAAGATGAAAAAATAGTAAAATTAAGCTCACAGTAAACAAACACCAATAATCTAGGATTGTAAATAAAAGAATGGAATGAATTTTAAACACAATTGCACAGAACGGAAATAACACAAAGTTTCCGTACTTTGAAAAATAGGTGGATTGATAACTTAAATCCAACGAATTATCGTCGTTTCTTAAACTATGAAGTGGCACGTCACTTCACTTAAATAACACATATTGACTTGAGCCATACGTGTGAACAATAAACATCATTTAAATTGTAAAGAATGAAGAAAAATCATTTGTGTAAAATGTATCTTAAACTACATGAACTAAACCCGTTATTGTGAAAGTGGGTATAGTCCGGTAATAGTCCGGTAACAGCTAGTAACAATAATGCAGCCTCGCGAAACGTGTTAAACATTATTCACACTAGGACGAACTCATTCATTTAAACTTAGTATCATGATCTTATCGAAGTAAATAAATCGGGTTAAATGAGAATGACTTAAAATTGATTTCGGTTGAGACACCGTATAGTATACGTGGTCGGAAGGGGGTGCATTTAGTCGTTCTTATTTTTATTTGGCAATATAAAACGTAAGAAATAATTCATGCACATTCTCCTCCTTCATGCTTTGCTAACTAGTAAAGATTAATATTGGACGTTAGAGGAATATTTAATTCCATTATATATTCAAATCTGCGATTCTTCAAGGACAAGTTCTCAAATGAAGAATTTCACACGTTTTGAGAATACATTTTGATTATTTGGGAATTCATTTAATACCACTGGAAGAGCAATCAACCGGTGCACCTGGTCCATGCTCCCGGCTTTTAATGGAGCCCGAATTGCTCATTTACTTTTGTGTGTTCTTTGAAGTGCTTGTCAGTTTCCATGTCTGGTCTTTGTCCCAGATTACAATCTTTCATCTTAAATTTTGGTTTTCTTGTTTTTTCTTTACTGTCTGTTTATTTTTATCCAAAACAGAAACTTTTTCGCCGTGTTTCAGAAAATAACATTATCAGCGTTATGATACGAAAAACATTGGCTATATTTCACAAGTACTTTCACTGCTTGCGCAGATCTTCAGGTGAATGAATACATATGTTAACTTGGTAACGTTCTTGTGACGTTACGTTATAATAGAATAACATAGTAATGTTAACAAGAGAAAACGAAAGTATGAAAATAATTTGTATAAATATACAATCTAAATATAGATTTATAAATAGCCATTAATTCTTTAACATGTTTAGCGTCCATTCAATGCCGCCTTGAATTTTTTAATAAAATTTCTTTCCTTTATTTCTCTTAGAGAATCACTATCTATGTTCATTTTATAGAAAGGAAAAATAAAAAAAACAATTACCGCGCCCACAAGTATCTATGTGGGCGCTGAGCGGGATTTGTCTATATGCCTTCTCACGAACTTGTTGCCGATGTACCCTCATCCTCTTCGCAAGCGTGTTCCCAGTCTGGCCTATGTAGATTTCATTGCACATAGGACATTTAATGCAATACATTAAATTGGTACTCTTGCAGTTCATGTTTGCATTTGTATAAATTTTAGTTCCATCTTTTGTGGTTATATCTGTCCGGGATGAATATATTTGTACGTAGCACAACGCTTATCGTTACATTGGGACACAATTTTTTGTTCCTCACTACGGTTTGGGTCAAATCTTGCTTTAGTCAATAAACGCTTTAGATTTGGTGGTTGACGTTTACTTTGAATGACTCTTGCGGAAGTTATTAAATCCTTCAATTTATCACTTCTCGATAAAATAGGGAGATTTGCTTTAGCAATATTAAATATGTTTTGGTTTGAAGGATTATGCGTTGTCACGAAAGCAATAATGTCTGTGCTCGAATTTGATTCGTGATCTCTCGTTTCGCGTAAAGTTTGTATTGGAATTTCTTTGGCCCGACTTATTCCATTTTCGATAAGCGCAATTGGATATTTCTGTTTCAAAAGAAAATGTTTTAGTTCATCCAACCTTTCCTCTCGGATATAACCGTGCATATTTTTCGAGCTAAACAATACGGTATATTACGCTTTATATGTGATGGGTGGCATGATTGAAAATTTAAATACTGGTGAGTGTCAGTATTCTTATAAAATATATAACGTGGTCAATTTTCCATCATTGAGTTTCACCATAATATCGAGAAAAGGTAGCGTAGTTTGCTAACTTCTGTGGTAAATTTAGTCGATGAATGTATATTGTTTAACATATACGTTATGTCATCTAACAATACATTGCCATGGGTCCAAATGATGAAGCAGTCGTCGAGGTATCGTTTCCAGGCTGCTTCCAATTCTTTTGCATAATGAATTCCATACCTATATTAAATATTTTTTGTAGAGTTTCTGCTCCAGATAGCCCATTACTAAGGTGGCATATGTTGGGGCAAATTTAGTGCCCATGGCTGTTCCTTTTATTTGAACATAATGTTTCCCATAAAAAAAGAATGAATTGTTTTCCAATATGAGTTGAATAGATTCTAATATAAAATAATCAGTGAACCTTTCCGGAATTGCTTCTCTATGTTTCCCGATCCAATATCTTACAGCTTCAATACCAAGATCATGTGGAATATTGGTATACCGGCCGGTTACGTCAAAACTAACTAAAATCGAATCTGAGTTGGTTCTCTCTGGTAGATGAGATAAAAAGTCAATATCATCCCGAATAAAGCTGGGAACATATTTACATAGCAGTTTCAATATAATAACCATGAGATTATTCAGGCGGTTGGTTGGACAAGCCGGGCCTGCTATTATAGGTCGTAGTTTCAAGTCAGTAGGTGGATTCAAATTAATGTATTCTGTGTTTTGTTGCTTTACCGTAGGGTTAATCTATAAGTTTACGTTATCTGCCCTGTAACAATTTGATCCGATGGAATAGTGTAGCGAATAGAGTCGTCACAATCAATAAGTTTACGTTATCTTCCCTGTATCAATTTGATCCGATGGAGCAGTGTAGCGAATAGAGTCGTCACATTCTGAGACATTGTATAATATTAATTTGTTGTGACATGCATCATTAATTTGATCCTCTATCTTACATAATAACACCTAGATGAACTGTCCCGTACTACCATACGTCATGTACTAAGTTACAGCCTTAGATTAATCCTATGAGGAGGAATGACCCGCCCAGCGAAAGCTATATATTTATCTGGCCGAGTGGTCTAGGGCGCTGGACTTTGTGCAGGCGGTGTTGCCATAGATGTCTCAGCGGTACGAGTTTTAATCCCGCGGAGGGAACGACCAAAAATTTGTTTTGCAAATTTGACGGTTCTAACATCGTTGGGAATTTCTCAGACCCTTATATGTGGTATGCAGTATGTTGGCGAAACTGAACAACCTTTCAACAGGCGTTTGAATGGTCATCGCAGTGACTACAAATGCAAGATAGACCTCCCTCTAAGTCGCCATCTTAGATCCGCCGGACACACCCAAGAGGATCTCTACAACATTGTTGTTACCATCACAGAACATAATAAAAACTGGTCAAAATGTAAAAGAGTATCTCGGGAAAGCTTTTGGATGAAGAAATTGCAAACAACTCCAGACGGAATTAACGAGAAAAATATTCATTTTTAGGCCTTGGTCTAAGGTTAGTACAGCACTACTTGCTATACATCAATACGCCGTACTACTATATTTGGACTTTTTATTTTTTTTTAAATTGCTTTCCACAGTTAATTGTAACTTTGATAAAAATACCCTTTTTGTTATTTTTATTAAGGCTCCTTAACAGTTGCTTATGTGAGCCTTTGATTAAGGTACAATCACCCACAGTGTACGCGATTCTGCTTCTGAATCTGTTTTGATCTTGAACTTTGTGAGTTTTATGCTCGGGAATTTTTGTGAGTTTTATGCTCATATAGTTTTATGAGTTTTATGCTGAGGGAGGATATCAGTTATCCGAAATATTCAATTTAAATTTTACCATCTTCTGGTGATGTTAAACATATTTAGACGTTTATATATATATATACCATTCAAAGGATGATTACACAAGACAGTTTGATTGGTTTAATTTAGAGAATATTATCGCATTAGTATGCTTCCATAATATCAAGTACAAGTTCAAAACTCAGACAACGCCTAAGGTAAGAATGCTTTGAAGTGTACCAAAACAAATGATGTTTCATTACATGCAAATCACAACGAACGTTTGTTTTTTGTTTGTAAAAAAAAATATTTCAATTCTTGCAAATAAAAGATCGCATTATCAGGGGAGGACATAATTGAATAACGATAAGATCATTGACTGTGCTTTAAATGCCATTAATTTGGTACGATAGCACGACATTGCACAGTTAAAGGTTACAATAATACGTTATAGTGATTTTTTGGGAATGCAATTGCAATTTCTAAAGAAATTAATTGAAAAATATGTTAGGATTAACCTTATATTTTGTTTCCATTGAAACTAATTAAGTTCAAGATTGCTTCTATCTTATTATTGCGTCTAAGAAGAAAAGAAATATCCTTCGGTTATCTAAAATGGTCCCTATTTAAGATTTTGTATAAGCATGGTTATCTCTCTGAGAGATATTGTTTCTATGCAGATTCAAAAAGGATGTTAATGTACAGTATATTATAGCGATTTAAGTTGTTATCTTTATTTTTCAATGATCGACTAGAGAAAATATAATATTCACCAAGCCGTAGGCGAGTTGAGGATTTATAAAACATCTTTATATTATCAATATTCGTTTTATTAGACGAAACAAGTGCATGTGTAACCCTACTTCGTTTTTAATGTCTACCAAGAAACCGTACGCAATTACATGCTTCATGACCGACCACTGTTTATTTATTTCTGCAAAATGGAAAGAAATAAAAAAAAACCTGAATTTTTGCGAATTAGAAGTTATGATATGATTAAACATGACCTGTAAATAGTTTTAGATTAATATACACAATAAATACATTTACATCATAAACACTCTTTCTATATCGTTATCTAAATGACTAAATGGTTTCTGCATGTTTGAATTATAGCTATAACAGCTAAAACTCCCCTTCAGCAATAGCAACATGAACGTGCAAGTTAGTGGAGTGCAGAATTGTGAGGAAATAATGCCTTGTTCATTGAGGAGAAAATGTAAAATAATTACAAATGCCTTGAAGGTCTACAATCTAATTTACAAAAGCGGGTCGATTGGAGTATGCGATCAATACTATGAAGACAAATTAAATTAAATGCCATAAATAAACAAATGCATTTGCAATATATATATATATATATATATATATATATATATATATATATATATATATGTATATATATGTAGATATATATATATATATATATATATATATATATATATATATATTAATAATTCGTAATTTAATGATAATTTAAATTCAAATAGATATGAATAGTAAACCTTATATATTGACTAATTACATCATTGCTCGAGCCTGCAACTACTTCCAATGAAACATTATTATTATTATGCTTTGCTCGTATATACACATTGCATATTCCATATTTGTTTCTAGTTTCGATTTTCAAACTGCTGTAAACTGAAATTAGAATAAATAAAAACGTACTTTTTATCTGTAATGCAATTAAAAAAAATGATAAGTGACTAGTTAGCAGTTTTGTTAAAAATATCACCCACAGCTTAAACGTCAGGTTTTAGACGATAATTGATGAACACTTAGAACTTGAATCCAGATAATATGGGAAACTGAATTCTACAAAGCGTTTTATTGGACACGTTAACCTTTACCGGTTTTAAGAAACAAACCACAATTTTCGATTCATCTGTGCATTACCATATTATTTAAAATACTTGAACATGTCATGTTGAACGCAAGTAAACTGCTCTGTTCATATTCAACTTAATGAAACGATAATTTAAATGATTAAAATGAGTTATATCACCCAACTGACAATAAACTACACGGTCAACACCATATATACAGCGAGCAGATTAATTCATACATTCAGTACACAGATTAGTACATGGTTTATCTTCTTTAATCTGAATTTGTTTGTATATTGACTGAGACAAAAAATATAAAAAGTGCTGACTTTCTTATATTTTCAATACCAATTATCATGAATGTCACTAAAGTAAATCAACATCATTAAACTCGGAAATCGCAAAAATTTCTCGATGTACATTTGATGGTTGTGTGCATGGTTGATTTCAAAACCTGCATTGAAAGAACGCAATCAAGACACAAATACGAGAGAGGGAAACAGACATACACAACAAAGAATATAAGATAATCAAAATATTACGTACAAAGAAACAAATCCACAAACAAACTGGAGCATGGACAAGGTTGGCTAAGCTTCCACCGCTTTTGTAGAAACAACCGCCCAGTAATTAATAAAGAAGTCTAGCCCGGAGTAGGAAAATTATGACACTTTGAACTAATCGGTTGTCATAGTGCAGAAGGATACACCGTAACAATCATTGATTATCTTTCTCAAATATGATTTGAAAACATGGCCTGATTCGTATCTTATTATTTACAGTTATCTGTAAGTGCATACATCAATTGTTTAAAAGTACATTTTTCAATGAAATTGTGTTCTTTCTTGTTGAAATTAGAATGCTTCAATTGAAAAAAATTGAATCATGATGGCTATTTCGGAGAAATTTCGAGATTATATACACCTTGGATATATTAATACCACTAGCCTTTAGGCTATTATACTTCGAAGTCGAAAAAGGTCCATATGTATTATGCGGGCCTACACTAATAACAACGTACTATTAAGCAGACATCCTTGGCCGTTTTTTGCAACAATAGTTTTCAAAATAGCTAAATCAGTCGATTTAGGTCTTATTAGACGCCATCGAAAAAAAATATGTCCTCCGGCTTCAATGAAAATTTATATGTTCATATAACCAGCATCCGTTACGTCTAAATTTGATCGTCTATCATATTCAAAGGCTACGACACTGTGAGGATATGTTTGGACAGTAATTGACTATAAATCACATCAAAGGCAAACAACTGATCGTGATAAATTTGTTTTTTCTTCAAATTGAGTAGTCAAGGTTATAACGTAGGTAGTATGATTAGTGGCAAGACGGGAATTTTGTATGTATGAATTTAGTTACCATATGTTCTTTGTTGTCTGTTTTCCTTGTCTAGTCTTTGTCCCTGAGCGACATTATTTTGATTACCGCTATAACATTGGTTCCTTTGATTACTTTTTAAATTGGACGTTTGTTGAAATAAATATGATGATAAAAATGCTCACATAGTCATAGACCATATGAATTTTTGCCATCTCTTGTTGCCCGCCTTCGTCGTTGTACATATTGTTTAAACATATTTTTCTCTGAAATTACTGGAGATAATTCAGTGAAAGTTGCAATGACTCTTACTTAAGGTAGTAAGCACAAAACTGATGGTTTAAGATTGATCCGTTGAAATACATGGCCGTCGTTTTTTTCAAAATAGAATATAAAGATCAGAATGCAGTTCTTGCACGTATGTCCAAAATCGTTAGGTTTAGCAAAAATTCAACTTCATGACATCCATATGAAGTCAAGCTGTCATGAAAATCTTATTACCCTCATTTGATTTATTGCCATTTGGGAACGGTTTTACAATTTTTAATAATATAAGCTTAACAAATTTTCTAAGAAACTACAAGACAGAACTAAATGAAATTGGTACGATTGTTTCTTATGATATTTTGCACTGGCAATGTTGATCCGTGATCAAGTCATGGCTGATCGCAGCACAAAATAAAACCAAGGTCCAGACCACATGCATTTGCAAGCATTGCCAAAGCTGTAAAATTTTGTCAACTTGTGACTTGGGATAACATTATTTGACATAATGAAATATACACAGGCAAATGTGCAACACATGAGAATCATATGGTTTGCATCATATGGTTATCATATAAATTAAGCACCATATGATAATCATATGTTTCGGTATACATGAGATTATCGCATGATTATCATATGATAATCATGTGTTTTTCGCAAACATATGCTTGTCATAAGTTTTTAAGCCAAAATTACCATATTAAAATCATATGATAATCATATGACTATCATATGTTCAATATCATACGATTGTTATATGATTAACATATGATTCTGATATGAATCGAGTACCATATGATTATCATGTGTGGCACATTTGGCTGTATATCGGTGATCAACCTTTTGTGAAAATCAGTGTATACATGTTGAGTTATAACGTATTAATTCATGTATGACAACATAACGGTAACACTTCCTGACACGATCCTGCCCCAGCCACAGTTGTGTTGACCAAGTATTATATTTAGTGGCCGGTATACCTGAAACGTATAGAATTTTCATTTTAGCGTGCTTAATGTGTTTCGTGTGCGTGTATCGTGTGCTACGTGTGCGTGTTTCGTGGGATTGTGTAACGTGCAGCTTGGGATTCATGTTTGCGTGAGACTTTTCCTGTGAACTTCGTGCTTCATTCTTCGTGTAACGTGCAACGTTTTTCGTGCCACTGTTCAGTATTCTGATTGAATAATTAAATTAGTTCCAATAATATTTCCAATATTTTTAATAAAATAGTAAATCAATTTTACGGAAAAACGTTGTATTAAATAACACATCAGTGCTCATTTTCTGTTGAAAAGAAAATATATGTTGTCAGGAATCAATACAATATAGTAAATAATTAGTTTCAAACATGCGTACATTATTTTTACGTATGATGAAATACTGTCGAATTTTGGAAGGGCTTTTCGAAATGATATTGGAAAAGTTTACTGAACTATAGCGGTTTGTTTATCTTTCGAAAATAGGTATTTCCATATTTATTCGAAATTGTTTTGGACAGATTAAATTGAATATTGTCAAAATGATAAACAATATTGCAAATGCAATTGTCTGATTGAAAGTTTGTTTGTTGTTTTTATTCTTAAATGTAATGTACGTGTGACGTGTATTGTTCTATAAAATCTTTCTTCAAAAACTGTTCTCTGTAACCAGTGTATACGTTCAATTTTTGCAATTTACAGATAAAACAACATTCTGTTTTATATTTAATCCAATCAAAAGATATTGCATCAATCTCCAAAAGTCTTCATGAGATAAGTGTTCTAATTGCAAATTTAAAAGAAATTGTATATACATTTGTTATGATAAGCTACTGCAAAATATATAACTACTGTGACAATTTCTGTCAGTTTCTGACATTGATGTCGTCTATAGGCATACCATGTACCATATCATTCACTTTTGTACGCGACCTAATTTATTGTAATAAGCTTCAAAACATGAATCTTGACGTGGAATGTTTCATTTGTTTGGTATTTCCCATAAGAAGCTTGGTATTATATCTGGGAAGAACTGTTTCCTTTGTGTTGTATTTTCTACTGTTTACTTCGTGTGGTATTTCCCGGGACACTAATTGGGTTTTTTACTCTTCGTACTCTTGTCGCTGTGAAAAATAACCTTTAATTCTACATAGATATTATTCTTATTCATGCTGCTTCAAATAGGTCAATAATACAAATTCATTATGCAAGTCAATGTAAACTACTGCAAATCAAGGCATGTTTTACATGTGTGGTTCAAGAAGTAACTTCTCATCAGCAGTATATTTACAAAAAAATAGGATATTCAAGTATCAAATATCAATACCAAAACATGTCGAAATAAGACGCCAAAATCCAGCATTAATAAGTTCTTTAAGACTTTGTCAAATGAGTTATGGTATTGAGCTCTAATATTTAATAAGAAACGAAGCCTCGATGATTTACGTATTATAATTTTGCACCAGGATTTTTCAAAGATTGAACGTTATCTATTTTATTTTGAAAAATGAGGTTATTGGTCGGGTCGCGTTCAATTATTTTAATTTGTCTACTTTTATGTCTGTTTTCCATGTCTGGTCTTTGACCCTGGATCACATTCTTTTTATTACCGCTATAACCTTGGTTTCCTTGATTACTCTTTGATTACCGCTATAACCTTTTTATGAGCAACTCGTCGGGTGTTTCTATAAAAGCAGAGGACGCTTACCCTACCGGTGCACCTGGTCCATGTTCCCAGTTTTTAGTGGAGTCCGAGTTGCTCATTTACTTTTGTTACTTTGTATGTATGATTTTAGTTACTTTATGTTCTTTGTTGTGTATGTCTGTTTTCCATGTCTAGTCTTTGTCCCTGGATTACATTCTTTTGATTACCGCTATGACCTTGGTTCCCTTGATTGCTCTTTCAGGAAATGCAGATCAATAATGCTATTTTCAATATGACGAATTGAAAACCAAATATTTATGTTCGACATTTAACGAATGTATTCAAAGCTGCAGAATCTGCTCTTCCGAATAACCTAAGAAAACAAAATAAAAAAAAACATCTTTATGTCCAGCTTGACGCCTTTGGAGTGTTACAGCACGTATATTTGATGTGAACAACATCTGTAACAAAAGGTAACAATCACAAAAACACCGAGTCATCGTGGTCCATATTACATTTCGTCTGAAATATATATGTATGAATCTATTCGACCAAACCAAGTATTAAAAGAATTCATATTACAGTATGGAAATAATAAATGAAATATGTATCTGTTTTGTGAAGAAGGACGTTTTATACAAAGCAGATAATTTAATTACAAGATTCTAAGGTAAATAATACGGTAACACTAATGAAGACTGAATGTAAGTCTAGCCAATGCCAAGCTGATTTTCTGTTGAGTGCTTTATTGAATGATTGTAGTGTCAATTTACCCAACTTTAAATGACCACTGTCACTTGATTTTATTAAAGCGTCAAGTGAAAAGAACATTTTGACAAGACGAGTATTTTATCCCAATCTTAAGTTGAGTCAGATTTCCTCATTTATTTCTGTTACTTGTTTTATGTTTTTTTTTGTTGTTTTTGTAAGTTTGTTTTTTTTTTCAAAACTTATAATTTCTATACTTACAGCCGCAAAAAAGGGGTATCCAGTCCTACAACGACATCCTGAAAAGTTGAAAAGATCTTCTGGAAACCCTCAATTCAAGATTATTTTCGGAATAAAATAGCGTTAAAACCTATGATTTTGCAACTCTTTAAACCTGTATTCCCCACATTCAATTAATATCCCAACTCAAAAGCATCATACACCGTTGTTAAAAAGACGGTACACCTAGATACAAATATGAGTATCTTGGTAAAGATTTCTCATTCTTTGTAAAACAATGCCAAAACATCTTCGAAATATACAGAAGAAGTTTTCAAAATGCTGGATTTTTTATCGACAACATATTTGTCTATTGTGATGGACGCAATTTTCAACAAACGGTCGGCATTTCAATTGGAACACATTGTGTTCATTTACTTGCTGGCCTATTCCTTCACTCTTATAAAGCTGACTTTATAGCTTATCTGATCCAAAAGAAGGAAAAGAAGGAAAGTGGTTTAGCTAGATCCTTAAATCTCAGTTTCCGCTATATAGATGACGTATTTTCGCTAAACAATCATAATTTCAGGGATTTTATATATCGCATCTACCCCAAAGAAATTGAGATAAAGGACGTTACACCGTGAAGTCGGTCTTACATGTTGACCTCCACTTTGAGATCGATGATAAAGAAAAACTATTGACAAGACTATACGACAAACGCGATGTCTTTTCAATGCATATTGTCGATTTTCCTTTTATCTCTTGGGCACCTGCGTTTGGATTTTTCAAATCACAACTCATGCATTATGCCGGGGATTACCGAAACTACGCGGTCTTTTTGTATCGCACTAGACTTCTTATAGATAGGCTTCTGGAACAGAGTTTTGTTGCCACTAGTTTGAATTTATCACTTCAGAAGTTTTATGGTCGTCATCATGAATTCGTTGATCGTTAAGGTGTATCCATCTGCACCAAGGAAACTGATTCGATCAGTGTGTCATATTTTTTCCTTTCCTTGTTTGTCTACCCCGGACTTGACTTTTTATGAGCAACTCAGCGGGTGTTTCTAGAAAAGCAGAGGACGCTTACCCTACCGGTGCACATTGTCCATGCTCCAAGATTTTAGTAGTGTCCGAGTTCCTCATTTGTATTCGTTACTTTGTATATATCATTTTGGTTATTTTAAGTTCTTTGTTGTGTGTGTCTGTTTTCCATTCTGATCTTTGACCCTGAATTACATTCCTTTGATGTCCGCTAGAATATTGGTTTCCTTGATTACTCTTTTATGTCTAGTCTTTATCCTCTGGTTACATCCTTTGATCACCGTTAGAATATTTGTTCCTTTGATTATTCTTATATCATGCTTCTTTCATTTCATTATTTATTTAATTTTCTTTTTACAAATCAATTTTCATTAAGTCCTCAATAGAATTGTGTATACTACAATTGTGGGCGCGGATTAATGATGCAACAAGCCTCAATTTATAGAATTCTTTTATGTTTTTTTATTTAACAATAGATTAGTGTCTATACAAAATGAATAAATAGGTAACGTCTAATTCCATACATTTTATGGCCTGAGAGTCATGAAGTATTTCATGGAAACTCTAGTTTATCATTGTTTTACTACGGGATGACCATTTATGCCACATTTTTATACCCCGAGCGATAGCGAGAGGTCAAATATTGACGTAAAGGTCATCTCATAGTAATACAATAATAAACTGGAGTTTTTGATTTATTTCGGTTTTACAAGAACAATTACTGTACTTGTTTTACATTTTCGCGACCTATTACGGTAACCCTCGGTGTTTATCGATATGTGGCTGTACACTTCACGCTATGTCAGTCGAAATGGTCGCTTGTGAAACATATTGCTTTGTATGATATATAATGAAAGAAAGGGCGAATTAAATAAACGATATTATGTATTGCAACAGTTCTTTAAATTACAAGGTCACAGCGTTCACACGTGGACAAGTACAACGTTTAATTGATTTGCGATTATTATTGAATATTATATTTTAAAG
The DNA here is from genome assembly GCA_037379345.1 of Perna viridis. Classification (NCBI taxonomy): domain Eukaryota; kingdom Metazoa; phylum Mollusca; class Bivalvia; order Mytilida; family Mytilidae; genus Perna; species Perna viridis. The sequence continues at coordinate 26,255,591 of CM074525.1, forward strand.
CGCACGAGTGCTATCGTGTACTTTTGGAGGTGATTATATAACATTTGATGTTTTTAATAAATATTAATTTGAAATGAAAGAATACAGCCGATACACATCGAAATGTTACGTGTGTTTATTTACATGATTTTAGGTAATTTACACACACAAAACACGCCAAATAAATCGTGGGCTGCTCATATAGCAATCGGAAATCAACCGCAGTTGTAGTCTCAAAGACGTCAGTTTAGAATTAGTATATTTCTTTTAAGATAATGCTATTGCTTCAAATACCGTTTTGACGGTTACATTAAGAAAGCAAATGCGTTCTGTTATTAATACGATTGGCGCATATATTCTACTTGTGTTTTAATTTTCCATTTTCCATTTGTCTTGTTGTTTTGACTAACTCAGGATACAAAAAAGAGAACTTGAATCAATGGAATCAAGGACAATAATTGCTCCTTATTATACATGTACATTGTACTTACAAAAATACAGATAGTTTAATATTTTATCATTTAAAATACACACATTAGTTCAACAATATCCTGCGAAACATATCTACAAAGTTTAGTCAGAACCTTTTTGCTGTCTTTTCAGTGGAGATTAAAAAAATACAACAATCTCTAAAGGTTAAACGTCAAAAAGGGCATTTACTAAACCAGGAGTATACGAACAATATATCAATTTTATGTTTTTTTTTATAGTTCGTCATGCTTGTATCCCAGTCAGCATACCTAACCTTTAAACACATATAACGACAAACAGTGCATAATCTCTGATGATAAAGCGCATCAGAACAGAAAGTTGAATGAAGTGTTTTTAGATCCTACGTGCAATGCTTAAATAAATGGAAAATGGAAAAATTGATAGGTCTAATTCCAATTTAGAAACCGCTAAAAACAGAAGGTTTCCAGGAAGAGTGATCAGCTTATATTTTTCACCAAAATTAGCATACATATTGAGGTACATTCTAACTGTGAACAATGACTTCCTGTATAAAATTGATTTCCTTCAACGCTGATTGTTGTAGTATACATGTAATCATAACATCACTTCCGTGGGATGTTGATTGCTATACCACATTAAGTCATAATATAAAAACTTTCTGTGCTAGCGCATGATTTAAAAAAAAATCAATAGAATATAAACACATCTCATTTTCTTGTTTATCAAAATACGTTAAAGAAAGAAGTTAATCAAATACAGAAACAGATCCTTCCTGTATTGTATCATGGCATATCAAAGAGTGGTACATTACCCTACAAATTAACAATATTACATTTCATCGTTCTTGTTAAACAGTTTTTTTTTCTTGTTTGTTTTGTTTTTTAGTTTATAATTCTATGATCCATCTATTGAAACATACTGCACGCATCCGAAATTGAGGAGCCTATTTGATTGAGTCACAGAAGCAAACAATATGTTCCAGACAATTCAATTTGATGCAAACAAGGAAGCTACCACATCATATTCCAGACAGTCCATTAACAGAAAAAAAAACAAATTTCATGGACTTAAAGTGAAATGGAACCACTTACACCAATCAGGTTTAATTATACCGTATATATTTGTCTCCTTCCCCTTTACACACTCTTTGCATAACATCTATAAATATCTCAGTTTACAAATATCTGGTATACACAACTTTATTTTCTGAAGATGTTATTTCTATTTCTATTGATGGTATTGAAAGTGTAATCAAGGGAACTAAGGTTAAAGCGGTAATCAAAAGAATGTAATCCAGGGACAAAGACCAGACATGGAAAACAGACATACACAACAAAGAACATAAAGTAACCAAAATCATACATACAAAGCAACAAAAGCAAATGAGCTATTCGGACTCCAGTAAAAACTGGGAACATGGACCATGTACACCAGTAAGGTAAGCGTCCTCTGCTTTTCTAGGAGCACAGCCGAGTTGCACATCTATACAACAATACCTGTTTAATTGAAGGAAATTACACATTCAGTACGGGGAAAATATGCTTTATCAACAGGTTTAAAATGATGTTTCTCAATATTACTTAATTGTGTTGTTGTATGATCCGATATAAATAAACACAACTAAGTAATATTACAAAAGTCACATATCCAATTTCCCCGGATAGTTGCATTAGTTAAACCTATGTTTAAAAACCAATTACTTAATCATAACAATTTTAACAATGAATTATCCTATAACAATTTTATTTCATTTGTTATATTTACAATATGCGATGATGTTTTTTTTTGTACTTTTAAAGAGGAACTAGACCCCGTACTGTTAAATTATTCGAATTTAGCCTTTGACGTTAAAGTACATAGAGCCAGAGTATGATTTCAGGCTGAGAGGAAGTTACGCTGGAGGTATAATCTAAACCTAAATGGATAACATTAGTACGGGTAGTAAAATCTCTGTCGGTAACAAGTAATGCGGAGTAAAGATATTACTAGTTTTGTATCTTTACCATGGATATGTAAAGTTCCTGCTATAACGGAACACAATGTTTATAGCTTACATCTGTAAGTTTTATAGATTTTTGATGAATAATAAATCTAGTATAAAAATTTAACTTCGTTTACTGAGTGGTTACACATACAGCATATCATTTTACTGGAACAAGGAATAAAATAATGTATACGAATTTTCGTCATGAACAAGACTTAGATGGAAATAGTTAATATGATATTTAGCTTTGCCTTTTGGAAAAAAAACAATTTGTTATAAAACAAAATGACAATATTGATAATATGGTTTTAGATTGCTGATGTTTCCACCAACAGACATGCGCGAGACTATAAAAAACCACGCCCTACGTATCTTTGTTAAAAATGTTTAGTCACTTAATATGCATCTAATGCCACTCCTTGGTTCTGTCTGACTTCCTAGTTATCTTATCCTTATCAATAATATGTAACATATTTCATTCGATGCGTTACAGTATGCTATTATATCGTTGTTCTTTTCCTGAGTTTACAATTGCCAACCATTAATTTTTCAGCGGTACTACAACCACGAACGTCCCTATTTTAAACCTGCCTGTCTCAGATTAACCAAATGTACGTTTGATATTTGATATTCTGAAACAAAAAAAAGTCTAATGTCAAGTCACCATAGAGAGATACCACACATATTAAACAGTTTTTTTTCACGTTTTGATTCTATTTTTCAACTTGATTACATAAAGGTTTGACACGATATTTTTAGCCTGACACTATTTAATAATTTTCATCAAGTCCAAAACATTTTTTTTTAAATCAATAAAGTAAAAAAAAAGTGAACAATGTTTGTTTTGAAACGCCAGAAATATAGCAAGATTACGAGTTAATGAAAATATCTTATGAATTGTTTTCAAGATTTAATGAGCGTGTTTTACGATAATAAATACTTAAGTACCAGTCTCCATTACATTCAGACACTACCAATGGTAAAGTGATTCATGGTCAAGAAAAATCCACCAAACAAATTTTTTGGTCTACATATGCTATACGTTCACATTGCAATAACAATTGCTGTATTCAGATTTGCACGATTAAGAAAATCATACATCTATCTCCCACTTAAAGCAACCAAATGAAGACAAATCAAGAACAATAACTCTTGCGAAGTGCAAATTTCTTGTACAATCTATATAATTTTTATCTCAAAAGCGCAACAACCAAATGAAAAACTAAGACTGGTTATGCGATCAGTTACTGTTTATGAAAAGAAATAAAACTGAATTTGATGGGTTTTTGACATGCATGAATCACCTTCTGTCTAATTTTTAGAAAGACTGATACTTCGATATAGTTTAGGGACAGTAATCAAACGAACAAATCTAAATAATGTAGGGACAAAGAACAGACATAAAGCATGTTGAAAGTGAATGACAATGTGACGTCAACAAATAACAGATGACTGGATGTCATTCATTTCCGAATACAATTTGTATGAATTTTCCGTTTATTTCAATTTATGTTATGAAAAGTAAGATTACTTAAATATTACTTATAATATCCATGAAAACAATTGTAGTTATTTGAAATAATTTCTGTTTTGTTTCCAATGCAGACGACACTAATAATTTCCCTATTGAATACACCACGCCCCGCCCGGACTACCCATTAATTTTTAGAATTGATTTTCATCGGACAATCCAATGGGAATCCTGTGCGCTTATGGTATTTTTTACTGATGTTTTCGTGATTTAATATTTACGAAAGATATAACAAATATCCGATAGTGATATCAAAGGATGTCCGAACTGCTGATAAACATGTATAATTACAATACACTATATAAAGGACGAACTGCCGATACACATGGATAATTACAATACACTATATATAGGACGAACTGCCGATACACATGGATAATTACAATACACTATATATAGGACGAACTGCCGATACACATGGATAATTACAATACACTATATATAGGACGAACTGCCGATACACATGGATAATTACAATAGACTATATATAAGACGAACTGCCGATACACATGGATAATTACAATACACTATGTATAGGTAGTAGGATTAATTCGTCTCAAGATGAAAATGAATTTACTGTTTCATTCACAATATTACAATAATATTTAGCTGTCCATGACTTTACGATAATCATTAAAAAAATAACAAAATCGTTAGGAGAAGGAGTATTTTAACGTGTAAGATGTTTCGTCACAAACGATGATGCATATCGTGACCAATCGACATCAACGTTTGTTATGAGAGAGAGAAAGAGATTGTATTTGTGAAGACATGTCTAACTACTTCTACATGGATGGTTAATACCCATAGTCATTAATCCACCAGGAATGGTATTGACCCAGTGGTCATAAAATACAAAATAACAATAGGACGTATCGCAAATTCTGATAAACTTTACAAAACATTAATAACAATACAAACACAATCTTTGAAACATGTATCTGAAAATTAAAGAGACAATCGTCAAGTAGAACTAAATGATTATATGTTTTATTTCAATCGTCTGAATGAAAATATTTCACTCATAAGCTTAATTATACTGCCTACACGACAATCTTGACTTTTAGACAACTTGAATTGTCGACAAAAATGTATAACTATTTTGTTTTGTCTACTATGAAATGATTTATGACCTACTGGTAATTAAATAGATTGGAACTGTGTTATCATCTTTGAGAAAGATCGATGTTTGAGTTAAAGGTGACAGGGGCTAGCAATATGGTGTTTGTATTAATTTAGATATTTTGGATTAACTGTTTATTTTATCCAAGTCGTTTATTAAAACATTTAATTTTATATTGTAGCGATTCTGAATATTCTTGTTTTGAAAAGCGGTTAACGATGTTCGATCAACAAATGAGATTTATTTGAAGGCAATTATGAAGGCCTATTGTCGACATTCAAGTTTCAGTCCCTGTACAAATCGTGCGGTGGTTAAAAGAGGGTATAAATGAAGTTTAATGTGACCCTTTGCACCATCGAGATTAAAGGTAAATAAAGTTTTCATTATCAAATTGGTAAATTGAGTTATAATTTCATTGAAATGCACAGGAAATGAATATTATTTCGAGGCAGATAACACTATCATAAACCATTTTTGTTTAGCATTCTACTGAAAAACAATCTGAGCAAATTCAAAGTTTCAAAGTTATCTACTACATTTGCTTACAAGAATAATGATCAATAACAATTACAGAACATTACTTGCAAATGGTGGATACCGCCTGGTGGAGCAGGAAATACTTACCTTTCTGTAGCACCTAAATTCACTGCACATTTCATGTGTAATCTTTTTTTATTTGGTTCTATTCGGTTCACTACATTTTGTATATAGATTGGGGGGTGGGGGATATTACCATTTGAAATATTAACCGGAAAGGGAATTTTCTTGATTTTATAGATGATTTGTCTTTGAGGAAATAAAAAGACTTTCATAAAAGAATATTTTAAGGTGTGTTCAATGCAATTGTGAAAAGAGAAGTGGGGTAATGGAGCAAAAGTTCCTATTTTACGAAATGGTTAGAAACCAGAGGAGTCCAAAAATCTGGAAAAAAAAACAAATTGTACATTAGCAGCAAATATCTTTATCTTACAACTTACCATAAAGGTCATAATTATTGTTGAAGCATCAACTCCTCGTGTCTTCTATCAATTTCATATTTATCTAGTTTCGGGATTGGTAACTATTTTTTTGCCGTTTTTAGTTTCATCATCATGAATTCCGAATATTTATGATCAGTTTCAACTTGAAGGATCTTTTTCAATAACAGACACAAGCACTCAATGTGATGACTTAATAGTGGTGTGTTCAATCATACTGTTGATGTCCTTCATGTCAAATTTGAAAGAGTAAACAATGGAACCAAGGTTATAACGGTAATCAAAAGAATGTAATCCATGGACAAAGACCAGAAATGGAAAACAGACATACACAACAAAGAACATAAAGTAACTTAAACCATACATACAAAGTAACAAAAGTAAATGAGCAACTCGGACTCCACTAAAAACTGGGAGCATGGATCAGGTGCACCGGTAGGGTAAGCGTCCTCTGCTTTTCTAGAAACGCCCGCCGAGTTGCTCATAAAAAGTCAAGTCCGGGGTATACGAAGAGGAAAGGTAGACTATGACCCGTTAAATAAATTAGTTTTCATGATGCTGATGGATACATCATAACGATCCACGAGTTCATGATGACGACCATTAAACTTCTATAGTGATGACTTCAATCTTGTAGCAACATAACTTTGTTCCAGAAGCCTATTTGTTAGAGTTCTAGCGCGATACAAAAAGTCTGTGTAGTTTTGGCAAGCTCTGGCATAACGTATGAGTTGTGATATGAACACTCCATACGCAGGAGCCGAAGCAATGTTGCTACAGATGAAAGGAAAGTTGACAATTCTGAATGAAAAGTCATCACGTTTGTCGTAAATTTTGGTCAATAGTTTTCCTTTACCACCGTTTTCTAATTGTAGGTCAAGATATGAGGCTGAATTCACAGTGTCTGTAGTAGAAAATGATATATTGGAAAACTAAATCTGCTTCCCCTTCCAGTACAACATCATACAGTAGATCGTTTGTTTTTCAAGTGAGTTCCACATACTTTAAAGAAGACCAGATATATGGAATGTTTACTTAATAATAACAATACAGGTGGTATCTTTACGTTTTACGTTTACATTTCAATATCAAAAACTATTTCACAGCGGATATGTGTATTATATTGTCATAAAACGAATAACTTTATGTTCTAGTATTCACCTTGATAAAAATCAGGTCGATCTAAAAAAAACAATAAAATTTTACTCCCAAATATATTTTTGTTTATAAATTTCCAAGAAATTACATTCGTGATGTGTCCACTTCCACAAATGAATTAAAAAAACATTAAGTGTGAAATGTCGCCCTATTACACCAACATAAATCAAAGGCCCAGTTATTGAACTAGATGTAATTATATAATTCCTGGGTAGTATAAACTGGCTGGAGACATGTTTAGATTATTCTATTTGAGACTTATATGTTTATACCTTCATTTGTCATTTGCTTACTCTACCGGTGCACCTGGTCCATGCTCCCAGTTTTTAGTGGAGTCCGAGTTGCTCATTTACTTTTGTTATTTTGTATGTATGATTTTAGCTACTTTATGTTCTTTGTTGTGTATGTCTGTTTTCCATGTCTGGTCTTTGTCCCTGGATTACATTCTTTTGATTGCCGCTATAACCTTGGTTCCCTTGATTACTCTTCAACAGATCACGTCCCTATTATGGTATTTTAATTCTTTATACCTTTCACCTTAATCGCTATCTGTTCATAAAGATTGAACCATACTGGTTCTTCAGTCAATCAGATACAATTTGAACAGGTTGAAAGCAGATGAATTACTGATGCATGTATAGCTGTCGAAAGACCAACTATTCCGTTAGACTGTAAACACAGAACACAATGTAATCACGGTTTGACTGATAATTTTTACCAAACTAATCTTTATTATTTTACGAATCATAGCCATGATGATGCACTATAAAGTACCTGATTACTCCGTATTCATTCCAATATATTTAACTTAGCATTAAATTTGAGTTCTATGTGTTCATTACTTCATGTTTAAAAATCAATATTTTACTTGTCACGTTTAAAAGAACGAAACTGTATAAAAACAAAAAGTTGTTATATTTTACATATACATATGTATGATGTATCATATATATGCCTCCGTTTTATTTTTCCTTTGAATTGTTTTTTTATCAACAAGGTATTTTTTTGTATTTAATATTAGTTAAATTTTCTGATTTTCTACATTATTTAACGATCATTGTTGCACTTGTTTCCCAATCAATTACGGTGGGTTTCACATCTATAAAAAAAAATAAAAATCGTTCACTAGAATGTTGCTTGCATAGGTGATTAATTTGAAAATAGGGGACAAATATCCGAAATTTGACACAATTAGATAAAGGTGACAAACAATCACAATAAAATACAAAATTACAAACATAATTGTTTGAAATTAGGGAATTCGATCTTGAACTTGATGTCACAAAGCAATAACTCATGCGGTAAAAAAACACAGAGGGCCAGAAAAATACTTGAAAGTTTCAAAAGAAATGAAATGTATGTTTCCCTGAATGCGCTATCCCGAAAGTTCTACGTTCCCAAATAAAATATAAAATAAGGTAATCAAAAATATAAGCAGTCATTTTATACCTGCGTATGGATATCGTGTACCTTTTATCTTATTACCTAGACAAAAACAAAAAACAAACAAACAAACAAACAAACAAAAATAATAAAAAAAAATAAGCGTGCCATCATTATGGAAAAATATCAAACATATCCACTTTCAGTAGAGAATAAAATTTATTTTATCTCTCCAGTTATCATTTTGTTTTAAAACGCGGAAATTAATATCTACGAATAAATTCATTTGACAGAATCCATGACAATTAGCAAAATTTTTGTTTAAGTGGAAAAGATAAAAAGCTAATGGATTGATAGTATATTTACAGTATTTCAAATGAAAATCTGACGAAGACATCACTTTAATCTAAATAAAACTTGCAAATCATACTTCCTTCTTGTGACGTTTTCAGGAAACAGTCTACAGTTTGAATAGATTTTTCAGACCAGTTTGAAAAGCGTATAAGCATTAATAGTACGTTCAAGTGTTTCTGAAGTAAAGTATGACATCAGAGTAATCATCTTAGGATAAACAGATAAAGATTCGACGAGTTACATTAAGTGTTAAAACGAACACAGAGCAAACTAAGGCTTAGTACACGCTACTCGATATGGTCTTATGTTCTGTACAGCTATCGTTAAGTTGAATTGTTGAGTACAAATCATACGTTATGCCAGAGCTTGCCGAAACTACGCAGACTTTTTGTATCGCGCTAGAACTCTAACAAATAGGCTTCTGGAACAGGGTTATGTTGCTACAAGATTGAAGTCATCACTACAGAAGTTTTATGGTGGTCATCATGAAGTCGTGGATCGTTATGATGTTTCCATCAGCATCATGAAAACTGATTTATTCAACGGGTCATAGTTTGCCTTTTCTCGTTTGTCTACCCCGGACTTGACTTTTTATGAGCAACTCGGCGGGTGTTTTTTAGAAAAGCAGAGGACGCTTACCCTACCGGTGCACTTGGTCCATGCTCCCAGTTTTTAGTGGAGTCCGAATTGCTCATTTACTTTTGTTGCTTCGTATGTATGACATCACTCATTAATATTTAGTGGGTATCGTTCAGCGCCATCTAGTGAGTTACTTAAATTTAACCCGGATCAAAGCGAGGGTGGACTCAAAACTCTGACGTAGGAGGATGCCACTAACTATACTAACTCAATTCAAAATATGGTGTTAGGAGTATTTCTCGCTTTGTTTGTTAATACCAATTCACCGGTTTTTTTTGTTTTTTTTTATTTTAAAAATAAAAAAGTCAAAAAACTTGTATATTTTATCTACGACAAAGGTAATGACAGTGATTTCACATATAACATATTTAACAATATTGATGTTTCCATTCATTTCAATGTATTGACACAAAGTTATTCAATCATACGAAACCAATAAGTGTGGCAACTTCTGAATATTTACATTCAAATAGTAAAACAAATTGAAAGGTACAAACAACTTTACATCGTTTATTATGTTAAGTTTTCTATTTTAAGGATTTTTCGGTTTGTACTACTATAAATAGAATTCAATCATCTTACTGATTCATTCTAATAGAAATGAATGGGAAATCACAATTAGAGAAAATTGGTGTTTGAAATAAAGAGGAAGAAATGTCTAGTCTAATTTTCTATCGTTGCCTTCTTTCTTAATAACATTTGTTTGGAATTTATTACCTAAATTTTGTAAAAGTGCAGAAAATGATTTACGTCATGTAGATAATCAATTTGAAGCTACATCCAATTTCTGGAATGGATGAGAGGATGCAAGTTTGGACGCTTCCTCGGTGTGATTTGAACCCATTATCTGCTCTGCCATCTAGAGCAGCACTGCCTACATTATCTTAAGCTGTAGACCACTCGGTCAACCAGACTGTATAAGATATAGCTTCATTTAAACGAGTTGCACCTCTTCGCTAGTAAATCTAGAACATAGAATTTGGTATAATTTGATATACACACATATATATATATATATATATATATATATATATATATATATATATATATATATATATATATATATATCGTTCAAATGTGATGTCATTTGTAGAATTATTGACATTTACCTTAAATTTAGAAGCAATTTGTAAATCAAATGAAATAATTTGCGCATAAAGGAAAATTGAAGTGTATTACATGGTAATGCTTTCATTGAAAGAAAAGGTATGTACTATTTTTCAGAAGTCATACATCCATATCTCATAGTTAATAAACATTTTAGAGCCTATTTTCATTTTCTAAAAGTTCTTAAAGGACATCGTGATACTATTTACCAAGGGCACAAACAAACACCCTACATGTATCTGCTCTCTTAAAATAAAAGTTATGAAGATATCAAGATATTATCACGGATTTCTGAGTATCAACGGAGCAATTTTGTTTTAACTACGTCAGGTTTTTTTCTATATTATCAAATTTATATTAGTATGAATACTGATTTTTGCTTTTTACTGCAAAACACATATCTACACAATTGTAAATACTTTCAAGCAAAAGAGTAATCAAGGGAACCAAGATTGTAGCAGAAATAATATAAAATATCCAGAAACAAAGACCAGTTATGGAAAACAGACAAACACAACAAAGAACATAAAATAAACACAATAATACATACAAAGTAACACAAATAAATCAGCAACTCGGACTCCACTAAAACTGGGAGCTTGGACCAGGTGCAGCGGTATGGTATGTGTCCGCAGCTTTTTTAGAGACTCCCGCCGACTTGCTCATAAAAATCAAGTCCGGGGTAAACAAAAGAGGAAAAGAAACTATGACATTTTGTCTAAATGAATTTCCGTGGTGTACATGCCCACTCCATAACGATCCACGAGTTTATCATGATGACGACCATTAAATTGCTGTAGTGATGATTTCAACTTAGTAGCAATTAACCCTGTTCTAGAAGCCTAATTGTAAGAAGTCTAGTGCAATACAAAATGTCTGGATACTTACGGCAAGCTTTGGCATAACGTATGCGTTGTGTACTCCATACGCAGGTGCTGAAGGGATGAAAGAAAAGTTGACAATTCTTAATGAAAATTCATCACGTTTATCTTTAAGTTTGGTCAATAGTTTTCCTGTACCATTGATCTCTTAGTGTAGGACAAGATATGAGGCTGACTTCAAAATAACTGTAGTATCCTTTATCTCAAGTTCTCTTTATAGGTAAACAAAACGTCATACAAAAGCAATAGCAATATGAAATCCCTTAAACATTCGATATCAGGTCGGTGGCACCTGTAATATTGCTATTGAGAATAATCCGGATATCATTTAGCAAAGCATTTTGCAGTTCTGCAACACATACAAAACACTTATCACACGAAGACGAATTCATTTATTTAAAATAATTATGAAAAAACACTGCCTTTATAAATCGTTAAAGTACTGGAAGTATTTTAATTCATGATAAGCAACATTTTGAGAAGGTTAGGAATAAAACTCCGTTTCGTATATAGCAAATAATAACCAGAATGTGTGTGCTGTTTTTGAAGCGATTATTAGAAAGCATGTAGTAACACTAGAATTTTCCCGCGTTCAGAAGGAAAAACATTTTCATGTCAAATTTTTTTTCTAAAAGTAAAGTATCTTTATATTCAAATGTGTCAATATATTCTGGGATTGAAAAACAGCTTTGAACTTATTGTGTAAGTGCTAAATACCATTGGAGAAAAGATGACATAATGACCAAAGTGAGAACAGATTGTAGTTTCAAGAACGCTATTGACACTTTTGCTTCCGTAAGAGTAAAATTATTTAAAACATTATCGGTTAAAGGCATTAACTACAAGGGAAAAAGAAAATAAAAAGAAATAATCATACCTTCTGAAAATAATTTGAATTATTTTGCGCGTTGAATGAAAAAAAATGAACATATTATGTTTTTATATTCATTGCAAAATGTGTTATAGGGTCCATGCTCCCAGTTTTTGTGGAGTCCGAGTTGCTCATTTACTTTTGTTACTTTGTATGTATGATTTTAGTTACTTGATGTTCTTTGTTGTGTATGTCTGTTTTCCATGTCTGGTCTTTGTTCCTGGATTACATTCTTTTGATTACCGCTATAACATTGGTTCCCTTGATTACTCTTCCATTACCGCTATAACATTGGTTCCCTTGATTACTCTTCCATTACCGCTATAACCTTGGTTCCCTTGATTACTCTTTGATTACCGCTATAACCCTTGTTCCCTCGATTACTCTTTGATTACCGCTATAACCATGGTTCCCTTGATTACTCTTTGATTACCGCTATAACCATGGTTCCCTTGATTACTCTTTGATTATCGCTATAACCTTGGTTACCTTGGTAACTCTTTGATCATAATTAGCTGGAGATATCATGATATAATTGATTCAAATGATAATTTAGTTCTTTATCATCTTCGATCTGCAAATTTGAAATATATTGAGATAATACATGTACATGTATCTAAGGTGAACATGTGCTGAAACTAACTTTGTTCTTGTACCGCTATATAAAAAGAGAGTCTCCCTGTTTTTACCATTTTTGTTCTTTTTGACTTAAAAATGTATTGTCAATTAGTGTGCTGTTGTGATGTACGCCCCGTTGAAAGCAAATGATTCATTATTTTTTTTCCAAATTGTGCAAGGTAACTTCGATGCAGTTTACCGATTTAATAATAACTATTTGAATCGATTGATCTTAAGAGACTGCCCTGATTATATCAGATTAATATTTTTGATACCAGAAGTTACTTCTTGGAACAAATGAATTGAATATTAGTTTGTAAATAAATATAAAAAAATATGAAAAAAAAAATCTCAAGATATATGGCAAGAATAGATTAACAAGAAACGGTACATAATCACCAATAATAACAACCCTTTTCGAAGGCCGTTTATTGACACATCTATATTGGTAATGAATAAGTAAAAACAAGTGCAAAAACCTGTAGAAAATAGGGGATATAACTTGGGAAAATAAGCCAATAATTGAAAAAGTAAAATTTCCTCCAATTCTTTAATTGTCTATAGCCACATGTCTACATCCTATATGCAGGAAATTTTTTATCAAAGCATATAGACACAGTTCCTTTGTGAGTACCGAACCACTTAAGGTGTACGCATAGGCTTTAAGTAATATATAAAAGAAGGATAATAGCTAGTTGTTGAACCGATAAAATCTAGTCAATTGTCAAAGAGAAAGGTCCAAAATTAAAGTTCGCATAACAAATGGCAATATCAGAGAAAAACAACGGAAAGTTGAGAAGCAATGGCATTTCAAAATGAAAGGTTGGTTAAACCAAGCTTTCAAAAGTCATCAGATCAAACGATTATTAGTCGACATAATACACGTCAATGGACGGTTATGGTTTGGCCTTCCACAAGATCACATTTATTCTCTGTGTCTATATTCGCATTTTAGTGTCATCCGATTTACTCACTTCATGTTGAGATTTTATTATATGTGTTTTGTCTACTATTTTGGTATTGTCTTGTTTATAATCATGGATATCATTTTCCTTGTTCTCCACAGAATCTGTTTGTTTTAACTTTACATAAAACTCACTTTCAAATATACAAAGGAAAGGAAAGGTAAAACATTTGACCGCAAATATTTGGATGGCCTCAAAATGTCGAAGACTATGCCAAAGACATCGATATTACAACGATAATCATACATATTCACAAATTTCCACATGCCTTTTAATATTGGTATATTTCAATCTGTATTACCGACGGAAACAGTGCAGTAGAACTGGCAATCACACATTACGAAAGATTTCTTTTTCAAGATCTGCAATCCAATACTTCTGATTTATGACGTGATTAATACTGTAAAAACCAATGCATATTGTCACGTTCTAAGTGTCGATTTGATTTCTTCTGATGGTTGTTTTTTTATTATTCTGCTATGGATCTGTACCAGGAAGTAGTATAGGATAATCCTCGTGTACAGCCTCTGTATCAGTGCTCTGTATTGATTAATTAAGCATCAAATCCAACACTGACAGCTAGGATAATGCATATGAACCATTCTGCAAAATGAATGCCAAATTGTACTTTTCGGTTTGATAAAGGTTCATGTGCATTTAATCCTTATTACATATAATTCTAAACAAATTTATTTGTTACAAACTTTCTGATTGCCTGGTTAATTTAAAGAATAATCACGGGAACCAATATTTAAATCGAACATAAAAGAGTTAAAATAATACATACAAAGTAAAAAAAAGTAAATGAGCAACTCAGATTTCTCTAAAAACTTGGATCATGGATTAACTGCACAAGTAGGGTAAGCGTCCCCTGGAAACATCTGCCGAATTGATCATAGAAAGTCAAATCCAGGGTAGAATAAACAGGAAATGAAAAATATGACACGTTGAATAAAACAAAAGTTTTCATGGTGCAATTGGATACATTGTAACGATCCACGAGTTCATGATGACGACCATAAAACTTATGTAATGATGATGTCAATCTTTTAGCAACATAACCCTGTTCCAGAAGTCTAATTGTAATAAGTTTAGCGCGATGGTAACAGTATGCGTTGTCAGAGAAAGCTTTGGTGTAATGTATGAGTTGTGAAGAGAAGAAACAGGTGCTGAAGGGATGTTACACCAGATTAAAGGAAATTTGACAATACGGAATGATAAGTCATCGCGTCTGTCGTATAGTTTGATCAATAGTTTTGTTTTACCATCGATCTCAAAGTGTCGATAGACATGAGCATGACTTCACATTGTCTGTAGTATCCTTTGATGCGATTCTTCAACCCGTCGAATTTAGGGTTGTTTAACGATAATACGTCATCTATATAACGGAAACTGAGACTTAAGGATTTAGTTGAACGTTGTCATTTCTTTTGGATTTGTTTATTGATCATAGTTTTACAAATAAATAATAATTTGTAATACAATAAATTACAATAACAAAAATTCTTTTTGTTAACTATTTATTTTTAAATGGCATTGTCCATTACATATCACAATTGGTTTGATTTGCTTGTATTTGAATGTTTTTCTATGACCGAGAAATCACTACCTAAATTTAATAAATCAACAATTAAATTCGTTTATTGCATTAATATAATTTGTTATCGTTTATATGTTATCATTTAGTTGACATTTTTAAATACCTAAGCGATATTCAAAATAATTTTAAACGGTATAAGCGATTGCTCGTACTAAGGTATATACTTTTCCCGCTTTCAAAGAATTTAATTTATAAAGGAATGTTGTTAATTCATCATTCACAGTTTGATATTTGAAGAAATACAATCGAAATCTCTCCCACCCAAAACCCTTTATTTCTATACCCTTTTCTGCTGTTTTTTTTTTTTTTTTTTTTTCAGATAGAACAGTATCATCAGTAACCACAAAGCGTCATGGCTTACCATAACATGTGTGTCTAGAAAAAAGATTGTGTGTTGGCGGAATTTATCAATCGTCATACTGGTAGCACTGTGGTGACTTTACAAACTTTATGATGGTTGCCCGTCATTGAACATCAATATATTTATTTCATTCTAGCGTCAACATACAATTTGTTTGTTGACAAGTTGATTTTGTTGAATTCATTAAAGTCATGGCAATTTTCGCCAAAACCTATAGTTGAGTTGTTTATTTTAATGTTAACATAACTAAAATCAGTGGAATTGTTTTATTAGGTCATAAAATGATTCAGTTGATCATATTTCAAGATATTTAAATGAGCAATTCTGTATTTATGATAATGGCTTTTTTTTTAATGTATGCAATAAATCCTTTATTTTGATAACACAAGCTCATAAAAAATATTCACTAAATTGTACATCCGATATACTTAACTAATTTTCAAATTCAAATGTTCTAGTTAAATCATTTATTTCAGCTGGTGTCTCCCATTCTTTATTTAAATGTAATTGAAATATTCTTCATTTCGCACGGAAAGTTCAATATACACCTAATAAATTGAGTGAATCGTTGAAAAGACTTTTTCGTAAGAATTGTAGTTATGATATTGTTGTTAAATTGCGAACAATAACTTTTTGTTTTTGTATTAACATTGATTCGATCTTACGTTTAAAAAAAAAAAAAAAAAAAAACTAACACACCTAATTTAAAAGTAGCTTTCGGCATAACATAGGTTATGTCTTTATTGTATACACACGTCTGTACCCTGGTTCTCAAGCCTTGAGGGAAAGAAGTGTAATGGATATTCCATCCGAGGAAAACATATTTTTTATAGTCGGTTTGAAGCTGAAAGGTTAGTTAACTGCTAGTGTTAGTGCATTTCTGAAACTTATAATCAGTTTCTTTATTTATATTTAACATGAAACTCATACCTTTTTTAACTTATTTTTATGTGTGTTTATTTGTGTAGAAGTTTCTCCAAAGTGACCAGTTCTCCTTGAAGTGAAGGATTATGATCATGCCAAAGTACTTCAACCTCTCCCAATTTTTGCTTCTCTCCCGTCTGGATTATCTGGCATCTGTATGTATTTTTTTTGTTTTGCTTTGTTTTGTGTTGTTTTTTGTTTTCTCTATCAGTTAAGTGTATTATACCTATTGTAAAGGCAGCTATTTCGATGGTTCTGAAAATAAAGTTGTTTTGAGGCCAGCTTCAAATGTCAGAGTTTCTTTTTTGTTCATTTAAGACTTTCAGCTGACATTTTTCATCCCGCTGGAGTTGTAGTCTCGTTAGCATACTCATAAAGGAACAGATTTTATTAACACTTCAAGAAAATAGAAAATAATAAACAAAGAACCACACACTAATTGAGCAGTGACATCGCAAGTAACATAATTGTATAATCACATGATAAAAAACGAGGTAATGTTCAATATACACAGTATGAATATGGTTGGTGTACCTGCGTTTTACTTTATTAATGGTGGAAAGATATATTTATTTAATTACATGTGTCGGTTTATACATCTCTTCCTGTCCTTTATAGTCAGTTTTCGAAAACCCTTATGTTGAATTTTATTATTGTTTCGATATTGTAAACCCAAAATGAATTGTTCCTCTCTTCCTGATGAAAAAGGATAAGTTAAAAGGTTTGTTGTACTTTTGTCTGAAGCTTCAATGTAATTACTGATCATGATAGTTTTCGTGGGTAAAAGTTTTTTTTTGTATTTAACAGTCCTTATTTTTGTTTTCATTTTCTAAATGTATGTAAAGGAACGTATCTATCCTATTTTGTCAAATTAATACATGTAAAACGCAGACAATTTCATTGTATATAGCTTTACCGTCGCAATGCACAGTTAATTCATTTTGGGATTTCTTGATATATTTAAATCTTTTAAAACACATTTAACACGGAGTACTTTAGTAAAAGTCACATGGAAATAATATTGAATGCAATGACAAAAGTCAAAAGTGCATTGCTTGAGGGGAGTTTGAAGATTAAATTCAATCGAAAGTATTCTTATGTGATTCGACAAAAGAAAATAATTTAAATCCTAAGTAGATTTTGCTCCTATATAAGAACAACCGTTTTACTCTTAAATTGTTTTGTCTGATATGTTCAGTACAAAGATGTGTGATTTTTTTTCTCTACATAATGTGTATTTACGATTATGAACAAATTGAAAAATAAAAGTTTAGGTATTTATGTCGGGAAAAAATACTCTGAATGCGACAAACTAAATTGGAAAAACAATAAGTTATTGTTTCATCGTATGAACTACTACCTAGTGTACTGTACATCTGTATAGCAATATGCATAGCATCATACCATATACATAATACATTATGTCTAATTAATTGTAAACGGCCTAAAGATGTTTTCTTTGTTAAACCTAGCCAATATTCAATTTGTTGAAGTATATGAACTTGTCTTAGAACGTGGCATTTTCCAAGCAAACAAGTATCAATTACTATGTGCAGTCACTGTGGTGCTGATATCTGCTATGATATTTGCAAATACATACCATGGAAACCATGATATTAAAGAATATCTATGGGCATCAACTATTTTACAGAATAGTAAGCAGTTGCTTTCACTTGGTTCAATTATTTGAATGATTTCGAATGTGATATCACAAATTAAAGTCATTATCATTTACGATGTATATTTTTTAATAATATATAGTATACATTATAACTACAATGTTCCATGTCAATATTATCGACTTTACTTGCCAACTCCACGTAGGTAGTGCTTAATGAAGAAGTGGCTATGTCAAGCATGAACTTCACCACAGTTTTTACCTTCGAATACTAATGTTTATCCTCATATAATCAATTTTGGTTATACGTAGTATTGGTATGAAAAAGACAACGTAGTTAATTAATGATTGGTAATGAAGAAGAAAAAAAACAACACTACTTATTAAAATATTTCCTGCAAAATAACACCTACAAATGCAAAAGTATCGCTAATCTTTCTTCATATACTAACCGACGAGTTTTCCCACGATGGTTATATGTCTACCAATTAACGAACAGGAACATTCAGCATATTTGAAAAAGGTAATCTTAGAATCGGATATCGGGAATATCTAGGAAACCAGAATAAAATGTCACAGAGTTTTATGAAATAATACAATAATATAGCTAAGCAGTGCATCACTTTTGTATATTAATGATTAATGTACCGAAAAAAATATTTAAAGCTTATAAACATATTATTGATCATTTTACTAAGACAAAATTGTTTTTCTACTTGATACCACACTAGATGTCATGACCACATACAAAACAAAGAAGTACTCAGGTTTCAATTCTATGTTTTGAAACTATCAATCTTCATATCTGACGAATAGGATATCCAAATAATATGGCATCATTGAGTATTGTTTAATTTTATATTGAATTAGAGTCGATGCATTTTAATACAGGTTTAGAAACTTCTAAGCAAAAACAAAAACAAAGACAAAAACAACACACAACATACAAAGATTAATCAAGGGAACCAAGGTTATAGCGGTAATCAAAAGAATGTAATCCAGGGACAAAGACTAGACATAGAAAACAGTCATACACAACAAAGAACATAAAGTAACTAAAATCATACATACAAAGTAACAAAAGCAAATGAGCAACTCGGACTCCACTAAAAACTGAGAGCATGGACCAGGTGCACCGGTAGGGTAAGCGTCCTCTGTTCCTCTGTGTTTTACGAAACGCCCACCGAGTTGGTCATAAAAAGTCAAGTCCGGGGTAGAACAACGAGGAAAGGAAAACTATGACCCGTTGAATAAATCAGTTTTCATGGTGCAGATGCAGACACCATAACGATACACGAGTTCATGATGACGACCATAAAACTTCTGTTGAATAAATCAATTATTCAAAATCAAAACAAAATGAACCAAACAAAGCAAAGACAGTTATACAGCAGTTGAGGTGAATTAAAGAACATTATATTATGATGATATAAATGTCAATGTCCTGGTATTGTGTCTTATGACATTGCCTGTCGTGAAACATTTCTTGAGGGATATGAAAGCAGACAGTGTGAACTATATTTCTGTACGCAATAATGACAAAATTATTACTTAATTGGTCTACATGAACTCATTTGTTATATAACTTTTTTCTACGACGAAATGAACTGCACTTACAGACACTTGTTATGAAAAAAAAACTGAATAATTGATATTTATTCATATTTATTTTTGTATATAAGACAACTTTTTTATCTGTGTTTAAAGTTTACACACTACTTTAACATTTTACAGAAACACACAACAAAGACATAAAATAAAATCAAAATAATCAAAATAATACAAAATAACAAAAGTAAATAATCAACTCGGATTCAACTAAAAACTGTGAGTATTGACCAGGTGCACCGGTAGGGTAAGCGTCCTTTGCTGTTCTAGAAGTTCCCGCTGAGTTGCTCATAATTAGTCAAGACCGAGTAGAAGAAAGGAGAAAGGAAAACTATGACACATTGAAACCAAATCGGTTCTTATGCTGCAGATTTATACACCGTAATGATTTACGAGTTCATGGCTACGACCATAGAATTTCTGTAGTGATAAAGTATGATCTTCTGAGTTGAATGGTGTTGATGAAAATGTTTAATATCCATGATTGAACTTTAATTTTTCTATATTATCAAATGTATAGCAGAGGATACTGTCCCCTCTCCTGACCTTTGTGGGATAACAGGGCATAGGGGACCCTTTGTCCATTTTTTACCAGAGGTTCATAAAACACTTCGAAGGCATTTGAAACACTTCAAGTACTCAATTGAATTTACAACAAACAACAATACATTATTCCACATACACTATTCACCATACACTATTCAACATACACCATTCAACATACATGCTCTTTGTCAGCAATAGTTTGGTCAAACATGGTAACAAATATGATACCTTTACTTATATAGTTACTAGGGCATGGTTTGCAAGGTTTGTGAGAGCCTCTTGTTTATAATAATTATAACATATTTGGACTTATATGTCCAAAACGGTACACCGTGTCACTATTATTCTGCATGCGCATGTGCATGTGTACTTATAACGTATAGCTTACTCGTCAGATATGTTTTCTATCAAAACAAGTTGTTTGCAAACCTAGAATCGAAATGAAGGTTTGTTTTAAATTATAAATTTTTAATCTTTATCCATTGATCATTTGTATGAAAACGTTTTTTTTTAAACAAATGATAATTCCCTAAACCATATTTTAAATTAGATTTCCGAAGTTATTCGTTTCCTTGTTTTTCCGATATAATCTTGAACAATTGTCCTTGGAAAAGGTATTCCATGATACTAATTAATAATTTTCATCTTATGGTCGAAGATCTAAATCTTCAGAAATACATCTGATATAATTTGCCGTATCAATTAAGGTATTGTTTTAATTTTTAACGGAACGCAATCATATATAACGAGAATGAAAAGATGGAATATGCCTAAAGGAAAACAATCCCATTGAGATAAAATATGACAACTCAACCTTAAAACAACCATCGGATTCATGGAAAACATAGAACTCTCACACCACAGGGCCAAACAGGAAGTGAAAAAGAAACAATACATACAAAAAGTTGAGTTTGTAGTTGTTTCTTTTGTTTACATCGATGACAGAAAATTTGGTCACGAGCAAAGTTTTACTTTTTTCATTTAAGTTATTGATTATGGTACTGGTAATCATTGTATATGCCAAGAATAAGTTCATATATATAATTAAAAAACAACATAGTTTATATCTGTAATCAGATATAAGTAGAAACAAAGAATTTTTTTTCTCTTCTGTATTTTTGTTCATCGTATCTTATTTGACGACTTAGCAATTTTGCAAATTTTAGTAAAGAGACATAGGTTAAAAAGAAGTCCTTCTCTAGTAATTGAAATATTAAAAACGGGATACTTGTTACAGTTTAGCCTGCAATCGTTAAAATCCCGCAGATGATTGCCAATTTATTGCTGTTATCAATAGATTTATGCAGTTTGAACTATTCTTTTACATTGTCATAAAATAATGATAGAATTAAATTTTCGATCGGGTTTCATTTTTTTCTCCAAAAGCCATGACAAATGTGTCATACGAATATTATTTACTTTTATGCAAATTATTATAGGATGGTTTCAATACAATGACAGATAATGAACAAAATTTATTGCGCATAGATGAATTGATAAAATGGGATAAAAAAGAAAAACAATTATACAAGGTAATTGAATTGTGGATTTAAAGTGGAATAGTTCTGAAATCTATGATTACATCGCTATCATTCTATTGTAAACGGTAACTGTCGCGATTAATTGTTAATCTTGTAAAACTATAACGGAATATGTACTTAATTTGTAATGATGTATTTAAAAATGACGTATGCAGATAGGATAGACTTTGACACTTTTTTTCTTCCAATTGACAAATTTATTTTCCATGTAAACAGAAACCCCCCCCCTATTATCAACTCCATTGTAGTAGTGTGTTAAAAGTGTTCTAATCGAAAAAAGTGTAGGTAATAAAACTTAAAGGATGGATAATGTATAAAAAAATAAAATAAAATCTTACCCTAATTGCGACACATACTTTTTATAATGTCAGTAACTGGTTCATGAAGTGGAATAAAGCTATAAAGGAACAAAATCGAACAATAAACGTCTGAATAATTCCTACTAAAGGGTGTTTCATGTATATAGTTGTTATAATCACCTGTCTGTGCTTCCTAACATTATCATCCCATTGAAGGAGGTAAATACAAGAAACAATGGTATGAACGGTAACAATAAGTCATAAAAGAAAATGAAAGAGTAATCAAGGGAACCAAGGTTATAGGGTAATCTAAAGAATGTAATCCAGGGACAAAGACCAGACATGGAAAACAGACATACACAACAAAGAACATAAAGTAACTAAAATTATACATACAAAGTAACAAAAGTAAATGAGCAACTCGGACTCCACTAAAAACTGGAAGCATGGACCAGGTGCACCGGTAGGGTAAGCGTCCTCTGCTTTTCTAGAAGCACCCGCCGAGTTGCTCATAAAAAGTCAAGTCCGGGGTAGAAAAACGAGGAAAGGAAAACTATGACCCGTTGAATAAATCAGTTTTCATGGTGCTGATGGATACACCATAACGATACACGAGTTCATGATGACGACCATAAATCTTCTGTAGTGATGACTTCAATCTTGTAACAACATAACCCTGTTCCGGAAGCCTATTTGTTAGAGTTCTAGCGCGATACAAAAAGTCTGCGTAGTCCCGGCAAGCTCGGACATAACGTATGAGTTGTGGTATGAACAATCCATACGCAGGAGCCGAAGGGATGTTGCCACAGATGAAAGGAAAGTTGACAATTCTGAATGAAAAGTCATCACGTTTGTCGTAAAGTTTGGTCAATAGTTTTCCTTTACCATCGATTTCTAAGTGTAGGTCAAGATATGAGGCTGCTTTCACAATGTCGGTAGTATATTTTATCTCAAGTTTTTTTGGGTAGATGCGATGTATCAAATCCCCGAAATTAGGATTGTTTGAAGATAATACGTCATCTATATAGCGGAAACTGAGATTGAAGGATCTACCCAAACAAAATTCTTTCTTTCTGATCAGATCAGCTATAAAGTCAGCCTCATAAGAGTAAAGGAATAGGTCAGCTAGTAAAGGAGCACAATTTGTTCCCATTGGAATGCCGACCGTTTGTTGAAAAACACATCCACCACACTGGACAGATACGTTGTCGATTAAAAATTCCAGCATTTTGTGAACATCTTCCTCTGTATATTTGGAAGATGATTTGGAATTATTTCTTACAAAGTATGAGGAATCTCTACCAAGAACTATATATTTGTATCTAGGTATACCATCTGTTTTGGAAAAAAGAACGATGTATAATGTTTTTAAGTTGATATTTTAAATGAGTATGGGGAATAGAAGTATACAGTGTTGAAAAATCATAGGTTTTAATGCTATTATATTCAGATAATAGTTTTGAACTGATTGTCTTCAAAAGATCTTTTGAATTTTTCAGGATCCACATTGAATTAATACCACTACGGGAGTAACAAGTGTTGTGGTAGGACTGTAGACCCTCTTTGACAGTTGTGAGTATAGAAGTTAAAAGTTTTGAAAGAGATTTGGTGGTACATTTTGCAATACAGCTATAAAACGTTGTTTGTATGGATTCTTGTGAAGTTTAGGAATCCAATACATAGACGGTAAATCACAATCATCGTCCTTGGTAGAGAGACCAAAAGAGGATAGCACAGATTTATGGTTTTCCACAATCTCTTCTTTGGGAAGAGTGGTAGCAGTGTAGGTCTTATCACTGCTATTATTTTCTACGTCTACCTCTGATAATAAACATTTGATATAATAACAATGTTATTTTGGGCTTTGTCTGCTGGTACGACAACATATTTGTCATGTATAGTAGACAATGTTTTTGCTACATCGGGGTCTTTGAAAACTGATGTAGCCTTGGCACTCATTGACCTACTTAAAACTTTCATTCGTTTCAAAATTAAAGACCTCACGGCCTTCAACCACTCTGACAGAGAATCAATGTCTTTTTGTTCTCGTTTTATCCATTTTCTTGCATAGTCCTCGATGGCATCCATAAGAACTTATAAGAAGTTATAATTCCAATTTATGGAGCGTGGTTCAAGGTACTTGGGACCTTTAGAAAGGATATTACGCAGAGATTCGTTTTCGATAATGGTTAAATATCCCGTAACGACGTGAGCAGAAGGACCATATTTGAATGGAGAGGTTTTGCAAGAACAGTCAGGTGGTTTAGCCTTGAAGTCCTCAATCTCGAGGTTCTGCAATAGCCTTTTATAATTGAAAATTATGGATGCTATGGGTGAAGTATAGGAATATGAAATAATTGGTATGGATTTGTCTTTGAAATATGGGGGAATTTTGTTGGTAACGTTTTTGTGATGGAGGCATCAATTTCACAAAAAAAGTCGTACGTGTAAAATAGATGGTAAGTTATAACGTCACAATGATATTTTATGTTATGACGTCATTACTTACGATCCATTTTAAACTTGTGTCTTTTGTGAAATTGATGCCAGAATAATAAACAGGAAATTAACTAGAATAACAGTAAAAAGAAACAGAACTTCATGAGCAAACTAGATTCTACTTCAGATAGATAAAACACCGATCAGAGGCGTCGGAATGATATGCTTTTTCTACGTTTCTAGAATGCAGCGAAAGTTGCTTACATGACGAATGAGGAACTGGTAACTATGGCCCAGTTAACAAATCAGCTCTCTATCGGTACATCATAAGGAGTTAAAGGGTATGATCCTAAAACTTTGTTTTGAATTTTTACCTTATATTTGCAGCAACATAACCATGAAGTCAATTACTGTGTAAGATACAATAAAGGTAAACATCTGCTCACAATGTAATGCAGAAAAAAAAAACAGACATAAGGTATATTTCTTTCAAAATTGGCTTAATAAGAAAAAGTTCACCAAAATAATATCCTTAAAAATGTTAAATACCAATCGAGGTTCTTCTTGCAGTTGTTCTTTGTTATGCTTTCTTTTGTTTATTTTTTAAAAACATTAATACATCACTTCAAAGGAATTGCATTCGTCAAGGTTTGAATTCCATGGTTCTAATGTGTTGCCTACCCTGTATAATATAACAAAAGCAGAGCACATTTTTGGGGTTTTTTTTTTTTTTTTGTTTGTTTGTTTTTTGTTTGTTTGTTTTTGTTTTGTGTGTTTTTGTTTTGTTTTGGTTCTTGTTTTTTTTCAACTTTCGTGATGTTCAAAGTTTGTTTGCCATGGTTCTGATTTATTTCCACATTAGTTTTTTTTATACTGACCTATTGATGTTTTACTTTTCATCAAAAAAAAGCGTAGGTCCGTAAATCGCTATCATTATTATTTCATATCTGCCAACTTCTACTAGTTTAGCGTAAGTCTTTGATTTTGGGCATTAAAATATGCCATACAAAGTCAAAAATAATATCACGATTTCTGATTTTTGAGATGAAAAAAATAAAGTCCGGTTTTAAAGTAAGAATCAATTTAATACGCATTTTCGTAGGGTTTTATTTCAGTCAAACTTTTAGGTACGCTTTAATAGATAAAATCATTTAATCTTTGTTTCAATATAAATACCAGCTATGACCTGTGACTTATATTGAATAACGTGCATTACGAATTACAGCATTATGCAAATTATGATATTTGTCAACCAACAATTCATTCTCTGTATGAAGAAACGAATTTATGCTAAGGTCATAGTTATATATATTGGATAGTGTTAAAGCTATAGATTGAACACAACCACATAATGACATATTATAAGGAAGTATAAAAAAATATCTTTACTCCAATCTAAATGGTCAAGAAGATTTCTGACTGGCAAGGTAATTTTTAAGCCTTATTGTATCGTGACTCATCTGATTTAAATATTATAGCTAATAAAAAATTTGTATTTAATCTAATGCCCTAGTTCAAACATTATCCCGTCTAGTGAAAGAAATGATCAAGTCTAACCAAGTAAAGAGAATAGAAATCTCTTCAGTTCTTAAGGTAATATGATCATTATGACGTTTTTATCTCCAGAAAGACTAATGAACGACATGTATCTTTGATGATCTTCCATTTTACTCCATACGACATCTTCACGACAGAAAGGTGGTTGTCTAACTAGATACAGGCTTTTTGCGGGGCATTCTAATTCGTCCATCGTTCCGTTCTTTTGATGGCGTTTGTATTTTACGTTTCTAGTTGCCTTGTTGTTGTATTCTAGCGGTCGATACATCGACAAAAACCAAGATTTGCTGTACACGTTGACTTAAAAGTTAGATGTATAGCGGAGTTGTCGTCAAAGTCCAAACAACTGCAAGTAAGTCAAAAATCTCTCTCTGAAATTTACGAAGGAATAACATTAAACTTGAAAACTATTAACTCGATTTTAAAACTTGCCGTTTGTTTGTAATAATGTGAACGACGCTTACCCTGCCGGTGCACCTGGTCCATGCTCTAGTTTTAGTGGAGCCAGAGTTGCTCATATACTGCTGTTACTTTTACGTATAATTGTGATTACTTTATGTTCTTTGTTGTGTTTGTCTGTTTCCCATGTCTGGATTTTGTCCCTGAATTACATTCTTTTGATTTCGCTAGAATCTTGGTTCCCTTGATTACTCTTTAACGAGTTTTTGAATATCGTATCATTTGATTGTCCCTCTTATTGTGCTCTTCTATAAATGTCAGACATTAGCTGATCTTGTAAAATTAAAATGGTTTCAGGTACCGTTGGAAATTGTGAAAAAAAAACTTAACAAAGAAGACATTTTCCTGTATCAAACACCTAGATCATGAAGATATCAACATGAACAAACAAAAAAAGAAAAAAAGGAACATTCGTCCGAGTCCTGGTCAAATTATTACGTCTTGAAGGTCGGAACATTGATTTATATTTAAGTATAAAATGTACTGTAAACTGACGTTAAAATGAAGTAAACCTTTTGCGCTGATATAAACCCTTTTATTTCAAGTAAGTTATTCTCTAATGTCAACATTCTTGACGTGTCATAACAAGAAAAAAGTTAACTATTCAATTTAGTTAACGGTCATATAATCCCATTGGAGACTTGAATTAGGATCGTTCCAACAGAGCTATGGTAATTTCATCACCGACAAAAAACGACATTAAAGTAAATGTGTAACGTACCTATTCATAAGACAGGATCATTATAAAAACGAAGACAATCAGAGAAATCAATTTCCAGATACAGAAGTGAAATTAAGTAACGATCTAAATCGAATATAAATTAAAGGTTAAAGAAAATGACGGGTAACAACTGAAGACACCACTTACAAAAAAGCTAAAACATTCACTAGAATCCATACAAACGTTTCATGGTTATATCTGCAAACTGTACCACCAAACCTCTTCCAAAACTTTCAACTTCTATACTCACATCTGTCAAAGAGGGTCTACAGTCCTACCACAATACTTGTTACTCCCGTAGTGTAGACTATTATCTGAATATAATAACATTAAAACCTATGATTTGTCAACACTGTATACTTCTATTCCCCATACCTAGTTAAAATCCGGACCTGAAACATTATACAGGATGTTTTTCCGAAAAAGATGGTACATCTGCAGTCCTACCACAACACGCACAACACTTGTTACTCCCGTAGTGGTGTTAATTCAGTGTGGATCCTGAAAGATCTTTTGGGGGTAATCAGTTCAAGACTATTATCTGAATACAACAGCATTACAACCTATGATTTCTCAACACTGTATACTTCTATTCCCCATACTGAGTTAGAATCCCAACTTGAACACATCATGCATCGTTGATTTTTTCCAAAAAAGATGGTACTCCTAGATACAAATATATAGTTCTTGATAGAGATTCCTCAGACATTGTACGAAATGATTCCAAATCATCTTCCAACTATACAGAGGAAGATGTTTACGAAATGCTGGAATTTTTAATAGACAACATATTTGTCCAGTGTGGTGGACGTGTTTTTCAACAAACGGTCGGCATTCCAATGAGAACAAATTGTGCTCCTTTACTTGCTGACCTTTTCTTTTACTCTTATGAGACTGATTTTATAGCTGATTTGACCTGAAAGAAATAACATCGTTTAGCTAAACCTTTAATCTCAGTTTCCGCTATATAGATGACGTATTATCTTCAAACAATCTAATTTCGGGGATTTGATACATCGCATCTACCCCAAAGAACTTGAGATAAAGGCGGGTTTTTCTATAAAAACAGAGGACGCTTACCATACCGGTGCACCTGGGTCATGCTCCAAGTTTTAGTAGAGTCCGAGTTGCTCATTTGCTTTTGTTTCTTTGTATGTATGATTTTAGTTATTTAATGTTCTTTGTTTTGTATGTCTCTATTCCATGTCCTAACAGACAGGCATAAATAAATTTATATGCCCTTTTCACATTTAGCATAAAAAACTGATTTGATTAAGCATTTTTAGGTTGAATATAGCGTTTATCATTATGAATGGTCACGATTTCTATAAATATCAGTTATCAGACTCCAATGATACATGTTTGCTTTCACAGTACACAAAAGAGTGAAACATCAATGAGTTTGTTTTATTGCATAATTAGAAAATTTTCAATCATTTTACTACGAAGTAAAATGTCCATTATTTGATTTTAAATGTCGTTGATAACACCTTCTCTAGTACTTCTGAAGTTCCTTTACATTTTTCTGACGGCATATTCCAGAAAAATAACTGGTTATCTGTTGAACAGAATTAATTTCACTGTAATCAAGTCTGCTGCTGCCATCACGTTTCCTTTCAATCAGCAATGATTCAGATACAACGCACGAATCCTCATTCTAAACTGCTCTCTCTCTTTTCTCAAACTTTTCTATTATTTTTATTTTTTTTATTTTTTTTCATTTTGATTGAATCTTGTACTCTTCTTGCCATATTCCATGACCCTCCCTATAGGCAAAACATCACCTGTTGAAGCTGAAGATTTACCACACACAAATTCAAATTAACAACACTAGATAATTTTTCAAATATCTAATCTTTGAAATGTCGGATTTAGAACTTCAATTTAATGAATTGCCCAGCAATGAATGATCATTCGTTTTGAATTTGAGTTAAATTATATAATACAACCTTCGTTGGAACAAGTTAATGCATGTTCTGTTTCTCGATCAGCTTGATGTAGAATCAATTATGTGAAATGAACCTGATAGGTCTGCCATGCTGCAGGTTTTTAACAATTTATAGATTATTACATATTAATATCATCCCAAGTCCATGGTATCAACTACTGACCATGCCGACATTGTGAAAGAAGAAAGCCCAAAATAAAATGGGTATCTTTTAAAATCTGCCAAGTTCAAGATTTTATAGAATTTTTTTTAATAAATTCATTAAAGAGAAATGAAAAATTGGACACTGACATAAATTTTCAACAAACACACATTTTCAATAGTAAGCTTCCTCAAGCAGTAAGTAAAACTACACATACATCAACGGTATTCAGTTCACTACAATTCAAGTTATGGCACAAAAAAGACAAAATTTCTACACATAACCATCTGTTCCCTACGGCTACAGTAAAAGTTGAAGCCAAAATGTCATAAAACTTCGGTTAATTGAAGAAACACAGCTGATATCAATAATTAGGGCAAATGCGCAAACAATAAAGATAATAAAACAAGGCGACCAAGTTGAATAAATATTAAAGTTAAACTTAAAATGGCAGTTGAATAAGATCAACTACTTATGGGGACAAACAATCCCACAAAGTTTGAATCATTTGTTTTCTCACAAAGGTATCCTATAGGGTAACATAAAAAAATCAACAAAGTCCCATTACTCCAGTCAAATTTGCTGAGTCAAATCTGCAGTGATATATGTTCAGCATATATTGTAACTAACAATCCTACAAAATTTGAACAAAGTCCATTCAGCGGTCTTTGAGGAGTTGCCATAGTTAATCGTATAAACAATCAACAAAGTCCTATAACTCCCGTAACAAAGTTTGCTGAATCAAAATGCCGACTAAATGGTGATGAACAACCTCACGAAGTTGAAACAAAATTCATTCAGCGGTCAGTCTTTGAGGAGTTGTATGTCAATGGAAATGATAACAATCAGTCATATCCTAATTATAAATACACGGTAAACCTTAAGTTCAACTTTCCAAAAGTCTGATTTCATTTGTTACCTGGGCCAATATTGCAAGCTTTCCATACCCGTATGCCTTCTTTACTAAATAAAAAAATGAAGTATGTTGACAAGCATAGATTTCCCTTAGATTTGAAGTGTGTTTTAAGTGCAGGCGTCCGAAAAGAAACTCTGAATCCGGCATTCTTCATAGAATGCTGAATTACCTGAAAATTGCTGAATATATCATTTAAAAGAACATAGTTTGATAGTTTTGAAATAGTCAGAATTTTTGTACTGGAATAGATGGTCTGCAGAATGAACGTATGATTGGGTACCTTTTGTTGAATTGGTCGGGCTGAGATTCCCATCTGGGAACACAACATTCTTACATGGCACTAGTGTGTCCGGTCTGCTGTCAGGTTCGGACCTTTTTAATACTGGGCGACGTCCAAGTCAGTTTTCCCGTCATTCCTCTTGTTAAAACTATTAATTTTTAAATAAAAAATATTACTGGGTTGCTGATACCCTCGGGGACATAACCACCAGCACAGGTATCGACCCAGTGGTGTGAAAGAGTAAAAAAGCCAATCCCTGGTAATGCAAGCTCCAAACATTTACAAACTGTTTGAATTGTATAATATGTAAGGAAAGGGCACAGTATACAACCTACATAGTAATCTGTGGTGTATAAAGGGAAAGTTTCATTTCAATCAATGAACCATTTGTAAGATCATTAGAATGATTAACTGTGTTCATTATGACAATATATTGTATTTCTAGTGATTATTGTGTTATATTATCTGGCGTATTTTGTTTATGACGTCTACATAATTTGACATTATCAGACTGACATTAGATCGCATCAGCTAAAATGCAATCAAAAATAGAAATGAAACAAATGTCAAGTCCCAGATTTAAAGAGTTGATGATAAATCATCTCATTATCTCTAGATGATTGCGATTTATTGATAGGTTTTGACAAAGTGATAAAACAACATCCTTACTTGTCTCATTAAGATGTAATGTCATAACAAGATTTGTTTCAAAGATCGAAGATCCAAGAAAACCAACATACGACATAAATTGATCATTAATCCACAAAATGTTCAGAAAAGCACATAATAACTGATTAATGACATAGTATACATACATTGTAGCAATATGTATTTGTTTTAACATAAAATGCCATTCAAATTAGTTCAAATCAATACAACTATAGTGATTTTTTTTAATTCGTGGATGCCAATTTTCGTGAATTAGGGGAGATCCACAAATTCGTGGATTCTGTAATTCGTGGTTTTTAGATTTTCAATATACACATCAATGAAAATCTCCTTTTCGTTGGGAATCAAATTTCGTGGAATGGCCTACCAAAGAAATTAATGAAAAGTAGTACCCAATGAACAATAGTACTTTCACAGTATATAAATTGCAAGTTGTTTTCACACCCTTGTACTTACGAGAAAATTAATTTATGTGTCTTACAATCAAGATATCTGCATAGCAAAATTTATTGTAAGTGTATTAGCGGCATTTGATCTTGTTTTTGATGTTTTGTTTTGTAACGTACAAGGTTTGCGTCAATATGCAAATGTGTGCAAACAAATTCATGTGAAAAGCTTGTATGATAATAGTAGTGTATCCAACGATATGTGTACGTTTTTAACGCTTTATCTTTTTCGCCTATTACCAATTATTCTTTCTTGTGATGGTTTGTTTACCATGTACTGGGTTAGTCCGCGGATTACATTCTTTTGCTATTCGTAGTCATTCCCTTAATTAATCTTCCATATTATATCTTATCTATGAAACGTCGTATTACCTTTCAATAATGGTTAATGTAGAATATCAAAAACCTAAATCTGTAAGAACAGTCACAGAAACATTAAAACACATACGTTATTATACCTGGTACTTAGAGGAATCAAAAGAATGTTATCCAGGGACAAAACCAGACAGGGAAAACAGATACACACAACAAAGAACATAAAAACCAAATAATATGAAAAAGGCAAGAAAAGTATATAAGCAACTCGGACTTCACTAAAACAGGAAACAGGACCAGGTGCCCCAATACTATTCTTTTTCATTTGAAGCAAGTCACTTTTAGACATGTGATAAATCATTTAAGAATGAGATATATTAATCTATGGGGTGTGAAAAACGTTACTCATCATCATCATCGTAATCTTAAAGCCATAATGTCGTTTTAATCAAACTGATCAGAAAAAATTGACGTTTTTAAAATTATGTGAAAAGCCTATAACTTCTGAAGAACAATGTGTCTATATGTTGTTCTGTATGGAAGTATATTTTGCTATACTATCAAATATTGGTTCTATCAATAATGTATTGTAATGGAAAACAAGTGACAATAGAATCCAATAGCAGTTAATGTAAGAAGATGGTATCACCTTCAAATCACCTTCAATGTTAATTAGCATAACAAATCATATACCACTTCACACTTATCAATGGAATTCGTCACAATAAGTCGGGGTAATGAACAGTTTGGATGTATCATATAAATATTATGACCAGAAGCATTTCCATACTTTATTTAAGTAACCCATTTAGTTATTTATTGACAAAATGGGAATATTGGGTTATAAAAGAAGCCTGCGTTTATAAGGAACTACAACGGACCATTAAGACGACAACTCATTATTTGGTGAATACCAACATTCACTTTAGAACATTTGTGTCTTTTGAGCATTTGTTGGCATCAAGTATTCTTGTTTTTACAGAATTAAGACGTAATTTAGTTCTGGTTCCGAGCGTATTCGGATTTAGTTATAAGACGGCCATATTTTCCAATTTATGGTAAGTGTTTTTTTGTGTCTTTGTTTTGCATTATATTAACACACACATAAACAAATAAAGCTGTATTCCAGCGTTCTTAACTCTATCTATGACCAGTCTTGTCATACTATTTATTTCAATATTTTTTGTGGTAACGTTACAGATGGGCATGTTCATATAAGTGATTTGTGTGAAATTATGTTTTCCTTATCTTTAGTTTTCATATGTAATCTATCTTATTATTTTATTTTTTTTTATATTTATAACTTTGTTTCAATCTTGTTTGACGTTCAGGCTTGTGGATTGTATCATATTTAAATTTTCCCACTGCTGAAGCTTCGGTACTTCAAACGATAATTAATTACTGGTGAGTTCCATTTTGGCTTTTTTTTTTTAAGAAATGCTATACATAAATACATTATTTTAAATGCCAAGCATAACAGTAATATACACGAAATGTATGAATTGAAAAAAAGAAAAGATGTTAAATACATTTTAGTCAATAGTCGCCACAAGCACATTCCTTTCAGTAATTAGTGCCTTCACAAGAAAATTGATTGCACAAACATAATCATGTTATTTTCTAGTAACTTATATGTTGTCTGCGTATGTGTTTGGTTTGTTTTGTTTTGTTCTGTTTTGTTTCTTCCTGTTTTGTTTTTGTTTTGTTTTTGTTTATTTTATTTTTTTTTGTTTTATATTGTGTGTAAAAGTTAATACATACTATTCATTATTTTCAAATCATTGATAACAATTGGGATTCCTGCAGAAGATAAACACGAAGGTCTAACATTCTCTATACGTACAGTTCTTAAATGTTATACACATTCCATTTACATCATAAACTATTCGCCATTTTACCCGGAGTAAGCATTTACTGAACTAAAAATCAAGAGTTCATAGAAACACAGTGGAATTTTACCATGCCAGTGCACATGGTTCCCTGTGTTTGGTGAAGTCCGGATTGCCTTTATTTTTTTTTCTGTGTGTTCGTTATTTTGATTTTGTTATATGTGGCTGTTTACCATGTCTGGTCTTCACGCTTGGCTTCCGCGTAATATGAAACGTTTTATCTAATTCCAAGCAGTATAACCCTCTGTTTAAATACTATTAATTCATTGCAATATACGGGTAATATAACTATGATCACACATGTAAAATATCGAAATGTATCACTGTGGTGAAAATCGCTGAATCAGGACTTTATATAGTTATGACTTATCGACCATTCGTTTTGCATTTTTGTTCATGAGCAAGATAAGCAGAGTTCTACATTTTAAACCCACAACTTTTAACATTAAAGTTTGATAAGTATTGGAATGCGAAAATGGCGGAACAAACAATAAGATATGGCTAAAGCAAAATATAACAACATGGACAGAACGTCAGTCAAGTATAAGTATAATGTAAGACCAGAACTATGAATGGCTAAATAATATTCTGAGGGAGGCCGAACCACTGAAGAGGTGTTGTTTTGTCTTTTTTTATATGTCAATGGATACGATTTTATATATGTATTTATTGACAGTGTAGAAATATAATATGTTTTCCAATAAGAAAGTCACCCATTCTCCCCAGCGAATGATAGTTCGGCCATACCAACATGTGGTGGGTAGAATAATAGACAAGAAGAGACCAGAAATCAAAATAGGGGAAATTGCAAACGTTAATGTGAAATGATATATAGGGGTTAAAAAAAAGCAAAATTTGCAATTCAATTCACAACATTGTTTCATTCGTGCAAAAGGATCCCCAAAAGAATATAAGTTTCAATTAATATCTTTAATCTTATATGAAGTATACAATTTGCAATGAACACCACTGTAAACAATATGTTGAATAACATAAGAGCACTTTTAATTATCTAGATGATTTCTTCTACCATATGTCAATATCAGACCAAATTGGTTTTTAACGATTTTCATGTAATGCTCAAGAATCTGTATTATAAAAAAAAATAATTTATAAATCAAAGATAACAATGCAAATTAATTGATCTCTGTAAGAATAAAAGAAAATACTCGTACATTTTATACACGAAGACATGCATTATACAATACCGTTTATAATGGTATGATATATTGTGAGATAGTATGGTTTGATACCATATAAGAAAATCAGCTGTTTATTAATGGACCTACACATTTATTAAAATAAATCAAATGAATGTTATTAAGGAACTAAATACTCTAATCATGTAAGAACAACAGAAGATCGTACAACTGCATTATCGTAACAAAATGTCTTAATTTAAAAATACCAATCATAAAAATAAGACAAACGTCTGCAGGATGTACACTGGTGTCGAGGACTTCTAAAATAATGTATTTCTTGCAACAAGTTAAGGTATTTTGAGTCTTATTATTACTGAAATCTATCCTATAACCCTTTGACGATGAGTCAGAAAGGCATAAAGTAACGAGCTTCATAATCTCAAAACGGCCGACTGTTTCCTAAGTGTAATCTTGATTGACGCCAGTGGCAAAATATCATTATGATCATTGCACAATGATAAAATGCATACTTCTAATGCTATCGATTTCACCTTGTAGTCGTTCTCAAACTGTGTCATTATATGCAGTTATTCTATATGTCATAATGTATTAAATGCATATAAAGTGAGAAGCAATGTTGAACCCAAACATACTTTTTGCAATTATTTTGATAATATAGTCGTTAAGCATAGTCTTTAATAGAAATGTTTATGATAATTCAGTAAAGTTTTTAAAAAAAACACTTGCTCTGTTTCCGAACTGCAATACTAATTGACAATAATTGCCAAATAACATTAGAATCATTGTACAATTATCAACCGCAGATAATATTTGATGCGAGACCATGACTTGCTTCTTGCTGCACTTACTTTTAGCAATTATTGGAATTTACATAGAGATAATATACGAAGGAATAAGTGACAAGATTGAAGTCATCACTACAGAGGTTGTATGGTCGTCATAATGAATTCGTGGATCGTTATGATGTATCCATCGGCACCATGAAAACTGATTTATTCAACGGGTCATAGTTTTCCTTTCCTCGTTTGTCTACCCCGGACTTGACTTTTTATGAGCAACTCAGCGGGTGTTTCTAGGAAAGCAAAGGACGCTTACCCTACCGGTGCACCTGGTCCATGCTCCCGGTTTTTAGTGGAGTCCGAGTTGGTCATTTGCTTTTGTTACTTTGTATGTATAATTTTAGTTACTTTATGTTCTTTGTTGTGTTTGTCTCTTTTCCATGTCTGGTCTTTGTTCCTCGATTACATCATTTTGATTACCGCTGTAATCATGGTCCTTGATTATTCTAACAATCGTAAATGAACTTTTTTGAGTTGTATGATTTTAATATACGGCAAAATGTGACAATATAGAATAAGAATGTTGAAAATTGTTTGCAAGTGAATGGAACTTTCTTTAAGCTGGATAACGTATTTCAAAAACTCAGCGTGTTTCGGTGATGTCAATTTAATACAATTTGTTATCTGATATCTCGTGTTCTGAATACCAATAACATTATTGAACGTGATTTAACTGGAAACGTAAGTAAGATGTTTGACGAATAGTTTTAAAGGTACAATAATTTTGTTTTTTGTAATCGAAATTAAAGAGCATCAATTAGCTTTGAGCTATGCAGTAGATTCATTTGTCTTTTGTCTGTATTTTTCTCTGATCATTAAAGGAAAATGACGATTGATAGACCAGATAATACAAATGTGATCAAACTAAAGTAAATATTTAGAAATTTCACGTACATGATTTTAGTGAAGAATATATTGCATATTATATTACATTAGCAAAGATAACCTTAGACTAAGAATACTTAAATAATTTTCTGACAAAAATACGTATACATATAACAGAAACGGTGTAGATAGTTTATTGTGTAATACTATGTGATACACTACAAAAAGGCTACACATTTCCATTCGTGTTATTAACTTGCTTTGTGTGTCTATATGCTGAATTGTATGATTATTTTTTTCAATGTGTCTGCCCTTAGGAGGAAATAGTTTTATTGCATTTCACTGTCGTTTACAGAGTTATCTCCATTAATTTTGGATTCTACAGTGCATTCTATATTATTTTTTATTTATTATGAACAAGGTTTTTTATGAAAAGCTATCTAATATTCTCTGTTTACTTTTCAACAAACATTTGAATAAATCATATCAACAAAATATCCAGGCTTTTTAAGCCATGTATCACGTTTTGCATGATTCTTGTCTTATCTGTAACTTAATGCTGATAAAAGTCTACCGGAATGCAACCTGAACATGACTTACAATTTATTTTTAAAAAACGAATAATTGTAGAAAATTGTTTTACAGTATTTTTGGAGGCAAACATCGGTCATAAAAACGAAACAAAATATGGTGAGACATTCATAGTTTCTTCATTCTGTTTGGACTGGGGGAACACAATTAACAAACTAATTTAACATTATAATAATCACACCTAAATTGTTGTTTAATATGTTCTAACAGAAATTGATGGTAAAAAAGGAAGTTTAAAAGTTGCATGTCTCCATTGAAATATAGGGAATATGATGTTTTATTGATATTATATAATAATTGAATAAGGATAAGCTGCTTAACACCTATTGTTCTAATGGATGCTATATCGGATATTGTTGGCTCCATAGGTCTTATATGGTGTATTCTTTTCTTATATCATTGACGTTAATTTAGTTCATGATGTCTAATAAAGCCTTTTTACTATTGTAGTACTGTCAATCATCTATAAAAGAAAATCTTCTTGGTTTGAATATTAAGTAACCATTATAGATTTGAAATCGGTATTTATCAAAATTGACAACTTTCTCAAATGTTATCATAGACATCGTTGATTTGCTAGTTTAGAATGCTCGATCCATGCTGTTCTACGAACACTTTGCTTCAATAAGCGCCATTTTCTTACAATCTTTCTCGCTTTTGTATATCCCTGGAAAAATACAGAGACGTCCCTTATGTTAGTTTTCAAACTGCACACATGTCGGTCGGTAAAAATTATAAAATGCCTTTATTTTGAGCAAAATAATTTTTTTACAAGAAACAAACTGACACCAATAAGATAATTAACAAAAGAAAAGTGAAGGTTGCTGTTAAGATTTACAGAACATGTAAACAACCGTAAACTGTACAAAAAGGGGCTTGGCGCACAAGTGACTGATATCAATCTTTGTCGAGCTTGGACGACATATTAAGGCAATGATCTGTATTGAATTACTGTACATAGGAAGAAATTGCAACATTTGTTTTTCATATGTTTAGGACCACTATGAAAACAAGTGAAAAATATATGTTTCTGAATTCATTAATAAACATCATTTAAAATGTTATAAATTGGATTTCATATACACATCCTGAAACGTGTAACATTCCCACTTAATCGTGTATCGTGTGCTTCGTGGGCATGTTTCGTGGGATCGTGTAATATGCACCGTGGGATTCGTGTGCATATGCTTTTGTGTGCGCACTTCGTGCTTCGTTCTTCATACAACGGTTCTATATTCATAATGGATGATAAAAATAGCTTCTATGGTAGATCAATTTTACGAAATACCGTTGTAATTTCGTTTTCTATGCCAAAATCAGTGTTCCTTTTAAACATATTATTTGTACATATAATCAGCTGATAATGAAATATTGCCAACATTTGAATGGCATTTTAATATGGTCGGGTTTAAATTTCCCGCACAACAGCTTTTATGTTTGTCGTTTGAGAATAAAACATGATTATATTTTACCCCAATTGATGCAATTTCAATATTTTTCCTACTCCCAAACCTGTGAACATGTTTTTGCAATGTACCACATACAATAAAAGGATATTTTTTATATCAACAATGCAATGCAATAGTATTTTTTAGACAAATAAGATGATGTCACATTAATTGACAGAGCTAATTTTTTTTCAAAATAGAGTACTTTTCACCCATACGTTGCCGAAACTACGCAGACTTTTTGAATCGCTCTAGAACTCTAACAAATAGGCTTCTGGAGCAGGGTTATGTTGCTACAAGATTAAAGTCATCACTACAGAAGTTTTATGGTCGTTATCATGAACTCGTGGATTGTTATGGTGTATCCATCAGCACCATGAAAACTGATTTATTCAACGGGTCATAGTTTTCCTTCCCTCGTTTGTCTACCCCGGACTTTACTTTTATGAGCAACTCAGCGGGTGTTTCTAGAAAAGCAGAGTTGCTTACCCTACCGGTGCACCTGGTCCATGCTCCCAGTTTTTAGTGGAGTCCGAGTTGGTCATTTGCTTTTGTTACTTTGTATGTATGATTTTAGTTACTTTATGTTCTTTGTTGTGTATGTCTGTTTTCCATGTCTGGTCTTTGTCCCTGGATTACAATCTTTTGATTACTGCTATAACCTTGGTTCCCTTGATTACTCTTTCATATTAAGATGGTATCGCATAAGTCAAAAATACTCTATAATCTAAATCTTCGTATATTTTACACCAACTGTATAAAATTTCAATATGTTCATATTCCAAGACCTGTGAAAATGTTTTTGCAATGTACCATGTAAAATAAAAATGGACATTTTTAGTATAAGCTTTACAATAGTATATTTTTTACACAAATATCGCATTAAAATAACTTAGCTACCTCAAAAAAAGAGTATTTTTATCACGATATTAATGATCATATGATGGGCCAAATTCAATAAATATGACATTATACACATAAATATAGTTTTACTTATTTCATATTCAAAGCAATAATTGTATGGTAACAAAAACCTATATCAACTTAATTGTTTAGTAACGTTTCTTCAATTTTAAGACTTTTTAATATTTTTCATACTCCCAGGCCACTGACAATGTTTCTCAATGTACGATGTATAACGCAAATGGACGTGATTTTATATCAAAACATATATAGACAGTAAGCAATGTGTGTATATCGAACTTGTTCATTAAAATATAATACACATTAATGTAAAATTACATGTAAGATGTTAGCAATCGACAAAATACGACAAACACGCTCACTGTATATCATAAATTATTATTAGTTTTGTTTTGCAAGTAAGATTACGAAGTATGTCAATTACTGAAATGAATACTTGTGGAGGACACGATCATTCGTGTATCGTGCTTCGTGCATCGTGTTTGGTGTGGCTCTCGTGTATTGTGTGCTTTGTGTGCGTTTTTCGTGTGCTTCCTGTGCGTGATATTGGGAACGTTACACGTTTCAGGAGGTGTAAGAAAATGGTGCTAATATCATGTGACTTCATGTATTTTGTTAAGCACAAAAACACGGTTAAACTATATTGGTCATAAAGATAAGTTTCGATATGTTTTAACGCATGAAAACATATGTTGCATTTTTTTTTCCTATGTACATTAAATATTGTCAATGTTCTATCAATATTCCACTCGTGTAGGATTGGTAACCGACCAAATTTACATTTTTATTGAAAATAAACGCTGTCAAAGTATTTCATATTGCACTAGTGCTACTATCATTATATTCTTCAAGTGCAATATTAGAACAGTGTGACATAAGCTGAAGATATCGCACGCTCTTGCAATATGCTATCTGTTTTGACCAATATACATGCAATAGCACAAACTATGAATTTAACTGTTTTTATGCTTGATTTAAAAAAAAGTCTAATGATATAATTACAGCATTTCCCTTATAATCGTTGTTGAGCGATGTTGATATTGGCAGCGTTACGAATAAGGATGATGTTAAGACAGATTTCATCACATATAATCGTTCGAAATAAAAAAAACACGTGTTATTAGCCCTGGCTTGTGTTGATTTCAATGGGAATGTAAAATGAGGTAATTATTGCAATGACATAATGTTTACAGTGGTTAAGCTGTTTTTAGATATCAGACATTGAGATAATGTTTAGATTAAAATGATGGCTGCATTTCTGTTGATTGTTTGAAAAGCATTTATATTATAAATTAAACTTAAGATGCTGTTTCATTACCTACAGCGTAAATACTTTGACCAAATGAATGCCAATATTTAAAGCATTTTGTAAATATTGTGGTGAGTCATGTATGCATTAGGATGAATAGTGTCAAATAATTAAATTATTCTTTTTTTTATTTTCATCTAGGCAAGGTCGTTAATTTTCCATAAACTTAATTGGTATCATAAAGTCTCCAATGTCGATCTGTCCGCAATCCGACATTCATATAACTCTAAACTAAATAACTAAATAAGGCTTTGATGAAGAAACAAATCTTGATTTAAATCGATTGCAGATTAAATCATAGGATTGATTTTAGTTTTTTTACTTAGTATACTAACACATTCCACATTGGGACAGTTTACTTATGTTTAAAAACTGCTGCTTAGCGGTTCATGAATATAACCCAACGTGGTTTATTTCACATAACCTGATCAAGATTTTAAAAAACAATACTTAAATAATCTTACTTACATGTATATGAAATGTATAGTGTTTGTTTTCAAGGTCGTCTGATGTGTGCTTAGATAAAACAAAAAAAAAACAATCATGTTGTATCAACACACGGGACTTTATGAAATCTGCAATTTCATATATCAGACAGTTGTTAACTGACATGTTTTACCGTAAACCGAACATAATGCAAGGATTTTTCTCGATCTCTTCAATAAATAAAATAAAAAAAATTAAATTGATATTATCTGACAACATGCACTTTTTCCTCTCCAATTTGATTTCGATTAATATAAAAAATAACAGTTCAAACATTGCAAACATGTGAGCAAGGTTCTGTAAAGTTTCAAGTTTCATCAAATTACATTCAGTTGGGTAGGAGGAGTAACGGATAAGAGATTGATTAACTCATCCCCTTTTTTGCGTAAAGTCCTAAACTACGTACGGAAGATAGGAAGAAAGGATAGAAGTATGAACAAACTATTTTATATTAGTAAGATGGAAACCAAAATAAACAGTGTAAGATGTATCAGTATTTCTAAATCTGGTTAAAGTTGGATTGATGAATCGTGTATCATCTTAATGTGAACCAATTCCCAGCATGCAATTCAATCATATTATTTACAGTGTGTATCCAACGTTTATATAATTGTAGATAAGCACATGGTGATGCATTCATTTCACATGAATTTTGATTGATTTTTTCTAAATATATAGGTAAATTATACTGTAGTAAGACACGAACTGTTTATAATATATACATATATTTGAGGTAGTGAAAGGGTAACCCACACGAAAAATTGAACTAATGCTCTGATTACATAAGTTGATGTGAACTGTTCCGCCTATTCAGGCAGCCTCATTTAGGGTCTCAATTAATACACTCTTTAGGTTATAGACCACAAATTTAACCAATGAGCATTTGAAACGTACGCAAAAATAGTCCTACGCAGAAATTTATACTGTTCCTCATAGTGCTGTGAGAAAATTTCTCATTTTATTTTAAAAAATTAAGCTGTAATCTCCATAATGATTTCTAAATAAACCCCTATCGTGTGAAAACACTGTGATTTCCCATGCTATTTATAGATCCTTCAC
Source organism: Perna viridis (assembly GCA_037379345.1). NCBI lineage: Eukaryota > Metazoa > Mollusca > Bivalvia > Mytilida > Mytilidae > Perna > Perna viridis. The sequence goes on from CM074525.1 coordinate 26,298,536, forward strand.
TTCCGGTGACCAGTACTGCACTGCAAGTCTGCTAACCCCACATTCCATTCTGAGCAGGAGCCATTGAATATTGTGAAATTAGCATTGAAGCCTATGGGAAGTGGAATTAGTAGATTCTAGCTTAAAGTCAATTGGTGTTGGTCTAATTCAGGACTTTAATTCATTGCTTTGTGGTTCAATTCAATGTGTTAAAACGTGTTTTTAATCATCTGATTATGAATTATACATTATAAAAGGCACATCAATTGTAAATGTGTAACTTTGTAAGATCGACTCCAAGAATATAAAACACAGTGAGTATTGTTCCTGTATACAGGTCATCAATTATATTCAGTTGATAGTTTTTGAACGATTATTGGAGTCTAATATCCATATCAAATGTTCAGTTTTTAAACCTAGCAAGGAGAAGTTTTCACCCTGTTCAACACAATGAACTGTTTAAATTGAATATGTCGATGTATTCTGGAAAAACATCTTTTTTTTATATTTAATAAAAAAAATATCTACCACACACAAAAATAATAAAATGATTTAAGTTTTGATTTTATTTTACAAATTACACATTCTTTTATAAATCTAAGCAGTTCAGTATTCAATGCGCTGATAATAAATGCATTTCAGAGTATTGAAAAACGTGTTTCAGTTTATTCTTAAGACATACAAAGGGGGTCAAAAAATGAAACAGTTTGATGTTATTCTTTCAGATGAACGAAACAAAGCCCTCATGTGGACATGATTCAGTATATGACAGATTGTTAAAGTTACTAAGAAATAACACGAATACAAGCTGTTTATTCTTTTACACATCAGAAGACTACGAGGATGTATACCAAGCTGGGAGGCATTTTTATTCTTATTTTACACCACTTATCATTATATTTGGAATAGTAGGGAATACATTGTCATTAAATGTTTTCCTGTCGAAGAATCTGCGATCGTTATCAGCTAGTACGTATCTAGCTGCTCTTTCTGCTTCAGATTTATTTACTATTGTATTCTACGTCAGTGTTGAGTGGATACGACGTGGACTGACATTTCTGTTTCCATATGCTGATGTAAAGTTTCTAGATGTTGAAGGTTTGTGTGAGCTACAGTTGTATCTATCCTATGTTTCCCGGTTCCTGTCTGCTTGGTTGTTAGTAGCTTTTACCGCTGAGCGGTATGTCGGTATATGTTTTCCGCTGCTACGTCGAAATCTCTGCTCAACTAAAAGCACACGGAAAATTGTTACCTGCCTTTTGATTGTTTCTGCCGTTGTTGTGATTTACAAGCCAATACTAAGTGGCATATATAAAAGCGCTGGAGGAAACCGTTACTGCACTGGTTCCCCTGAGCATGGATTCCTGTCCTTTGTTTTTGATTCTATCTTCGCTATGCTCATAACTCTAATTCCCTTTGTGATCATAACAATATTAAACATTTTGATAGCACGAAAATTAATTAAGCAAAACAGAAGTCGACATTCCAAGAAGATAATCACTGAAGAGAGCATCATACGACTTGAATTTACGATTATATTACTGGCTCTATCGATCTGTTTCATAGCATTTAACATTCCATATTTTGTGTTGTGGTGCCGAAATTTTCTCACATCGAAATACGTTTCATTATTATTTGATGCTAAGTCTTCAGATGTTAATTTAAAATACTGGCAGGGTATACTTTACTTTGTAAGGACTATATTCTATATTAACTATTGTATTAATTTTTTCCTTTATTTGATTACTGGCGCATATTTTCGGCGTGAAGTGAAAGTTTTATTTTCTTATAGAGCTTTACGACGGACATCTGTACGGTACCCTAATGGTTATCAGGCTACACTCATATTAAAGTGGATTTAACAGGATGATGTTGTTCTTTAGAAAATTTGAAGGTATTATTCATGTAAAGATTATGTTAATATGTGCGTATTCCGATTGCTATTATAACCTTACCTCTATCTGTCATCCTTTATCAAATGACAAAATTGTTCACCTTCTATTTTGTTTTATAATCTGAATGCTGTAGGTTTCCTATATATTGTCAATATAGGGCAATAAGAGTGACCTTTTCACGCATTTTTCCCAGCTTAATTAGTTGTGTTTGACCTAAATCGAAAATTGGAAATATAAAAAAAAATCTCAAGTAAAAAAAACAAACAGATGGTTGATAGGTTTGCAATATTTGCTGATTTTTAATGTTTTATTCATAATTAATTATATGTTATTTAAAATTCGAATCGATAAAAAAACTAACAACTTGGAATGAGAATCTTGATAGTAATAGTAGGTCAAGCACCGGCTTGGTCACGTTGTAACTCAAAAAGTATTTAACCAATGACATTTAAATGTTCTCAGTGTTTATTTACAAAATGGGAAAAAAACGACATATGTTTAAACGCATTTCTTTTTATTTGAGGTTGATGGATGATAGATCCATAGAAATTTGAACTATATTTAGTATACCCTTACTTTAATTCAAGCACGTACAAATTTGATGCCGTTTTAGTGGATATTTCAAATCTCCAAAATGTTTGAGTTTTATATCAATCTAAAATGAAAAACAAAATTAACATAATCAGATGTGGTGCGATGGTCTTTACGGTCATACGATATTAAATAAATGATTTTGGATTTCAGTTCTTGTTTAAGCTAAGAAAGAGTAATCGGGGCTTCAAAATTGGAGCAATAATCTGTTCATTGGATAGAGAATAAACATGTGAAATTAGCACAAGACAAAGAAAATGAATAAACCGAAATAATACATACGTAGGAATAAAAGTTAATGAGCAACGCGAACTCCCTAAACTTTGAACAAGCGCAGCGGTAGTTAAATAAAAATGTTCCATGCTTCTAGAAACAACCGCTGATTCGGTCTTGAACTGTCTCATTCTGGGTTGATGTAGATGGACAGGAATTCTGTAACGCTATGAACTTACACAACAATGGAAACAACATATCGATTCTATGGTGACATTTATACAAGGTTTGCAAATATTACTCTAACCTTATAGCCTAAATGTCTATCACTGTAGAAAAAATCCACGTAGTTTCAACACGTTTCCAGTGACGTACAGGATGATACATAGATGGACGAAAAGTAAATAATATGAAATATGATGTCATTGCATACGCGTTGGTCGAAAACTTATGTCATGTTTTCTATTCCATTGATCCCTTAGAGGTACATCATTTTGATAACATCTTCTTCGAAATATTAAGGAGATGATTTGGAATTCGTTTTACAAAGTACTAAGAATCTGTATCATTCACAAAGTATTTATAAATTGAAGTTCCATTTTCTTTTCAATAACACTGATGTCTAATGCATTTAAGTCGGGATTTCTACTGAATATTTGGAAATGTTGTATGAAGAATTCTCATAGGTCTTGTTGGTATTTTGTTTCGATACTAATACTAACATTGAGAGCTGAAAGAAGACCTTTCGAAGTTTTTTTCGTATCCACGATTTTATAAAAAGCACTTCGGAAGTAACTCCGTCGAGGTAAGACCCTTTGTTACAGTCTTGTTTTTATTGCTGTTCGTTGTTGTTCTATTATTTATTTTTATTTTTATTTTATTTTATTTATTTATTTTTTATTTCTTATTTTTTATACATTTTTTTTTTTGGGGGGGGGGTTGGTTTTTGTTTGTTTTTGTTTTGTTTTTGTTCTGTTTTGTTTCTTGTGTTTTATTATAATTTCTATGATGATATTCAACAGTATATGATTATAACATTTGAGTATACAGTTGTTAATATTTTCAAATCATTTATATCATTATGATTATATAATACATTATATCGTATCTTTTTTTGTTTATTTAGATAAAAAAAAACGACGTTACCTTCAAATAGTTATTATAGATTGTATTTACTGAAATAATTCTTTACCAATGTATGGGAGTAATAATCATTCTAGAAAAAAACAATATATATTACTTTACTCAATGATGTTTTGAATTTTTTTAATGAAAGGTACGAATGTTCTATGAGTATCAGTATTATCTTTCAAAAAGGACTCTTACGTGTACCTGACTGTTCTTGCAAAAAAACTCCATTCAAATTTAATCCTTTTGGTCACGTCGTTACGGGAGATTTGTCCACCTTCGAAAACGAATCTCTGCATATTATTCTTTCTAAAGGTCAAAAGTACCGTGTACAACGCTCCATAAATTGGAATTATAACTAAAGTTCTTATGGATGCCGTAGAGGACTACGCATGAAAATGGACAAAACGAGAACAGGATAATATTGATGTTCTGTCAGAGTGGTTATAGACCCTGAGGTCCTGAATTTTGAAACAATTGAACGTTTTAAGTTGGTAAATGAGTGCCAATCCTACATCAGTTTTTAAAGCCCCGTATGTAGCAAAAATATTTTCTACTATACATGACAAATATATTGTCGTACCACAAAAAAAAAAGCCCAAAACAATATTATTTTTTGACTGCAAAAGGTTTTACATCCAGTTTTTTTTTTTTTTTTTTGTCAGAGGTAGACGTAGAAAATAATAGCAGTGATAAGACTTATACTGCTACCACCCTCTCTTTAAAGAAGAGATTGTGGAAAACCATAAATCTGTGATATGCTCTTTTGGTCTCTCTACCAATGGTGATGATTGTGAATTACCGTCTATGTACTGGATTCCTAAACTCCACAAGAATCCATACGGGTAGCATGACATAGCTTCTATTCTTACAGCTGTCAAATAGGGTCTGCAGTCCTACAACAGCACTTTTTACCGTAGTGGTATCGATTCAATGTGAATGCTAAAAAATTAGAAAGATCTTTAGGAGAGAATTAGTATAAGACTATTATCAGAATATAATAGCATTAAAATCTATGATTTTTCAACACTGTATACTTCAATTCCCAATACTCAATTAAAATCCAGACTTTAACACATTATACATCGTTGTTTTTGTTTTTTTTCAACAAGATGGTATACCTAAATACAAATATATAGTTCTTGGTAGAGATTCCTCTTACTTTGTTAGAAGTAATTCCAAATCAACTTCCAAATATACAGAGGAAGATGTTTACAAAATGCTGGAATTTTTAATCGACAACGTATTTGTCCAGTGTGGTGAACGTGTTTTTTCAACAAACGGTCGGCATTCCAATGGGAACAAATTGTGCTCCTTTACTTGCTGACCTATTCCTTCCCTCTTATGAAGCTGACTTTGTAGCTGATATGATCAGAAAGAAAGAATATCGTTTAGCTAAATCCTTCAATCTCAGTTTCTGCCATATAGATGACGTATTATCTTTAAACAATCCTAATTTCGGAGATTTGATACATCGCATCTACCCAAAAGAGCTTGAGATAAAGGATACTACAGACACTGTGAAGTCAGTGACCTACACTTAGAAATCGATCAAAAGAATGTAATCCAGGGACAAAGACCAGACCTGGAAAACAGACATACATAACAAAAAAGTTACAAATGCAAATGAGCATTCGGACTCCACCAAAAACTGAGAGCATGGACCAGTTGCACCGGTAGGGTAAGCGTCCTCTGCTAGAAACACCCACCGAGTTGCTCATAAAAAAGTCAAGTCCGGGGTAGACAAACGAGGAAAGGCAAACTATGACCCGTTGAATAAATCAGTTTTCATGGTGCTGATGGATACATCATAACGATCCACGAGTTCATGATGACGACCATAAAACGTCTTTAGTGATGACTTCAATCTTCTTGTAGCAACATAAACCTGTTCCAGAAGCCTATTTGTTAGAGTTATAGCGCGATACAAAAAGTCTGTGTAGTTTCGGCAAGCTCTGGCATAACGTATGAGTTGTGATATGAACACTTCATACCCAGGTGCCGAAGGGATGTTACCACAGATGAAAAGTCATCACGTTTGTCGTAAAGTTTGGTCAGTAGTTTTCCTTTACCATCGATTTCTAAGTGTAGGTAAAGAGATGAGGCTGACATCACAGTGTCTGTAGTTATGTCATATTGGTTAGAAATGGTTTAATGAACGAAAGTGAAAAACCATCTTCGCACATAGAAATTAAAATCATACAGGTCACGTTTCTTACTAATAAATATTTAATTAGTTTCTTACTAATAAATATTTGATTATACGCTATAACAACTTAAAACCCTCAATTCAGACTAAATTTCTGACGTGTTATATCAATTGTTCGTTTGTTGCTGTACACAAGTATTTTATTTGAAGTTTGAGACACACCGGAATTAGAATTACTGGAGATCGGTTCGTAAAGTTTATAATTAACCCAGACTAGTTTTATACAAAGCTGTGACAAAATAATTGTTAAACTCACATTTCCAACATTCTCGATCTACTTGTCCTGTATCGAATGTTAACCAACCGATATTGTTTATCTAAATCGATTGATTTGATAGCCCAATAAGTCACTCAAGAAATTCACTGAAAATCAGAGTTACATCGACTAGACTTGCAATCAACTTCCATCAACGTTACTTTTCTACTATTTGATCGTAAATTACTTATATTATCATGAACTGAACTGATCTAATTTATTTATAGAACGAATTCTTACTCACACACATGAATTTAAAAAAAAAGGTTGAAATTGACATATTGAAAAGTCTAGTCTAATTTTCAATTATATCTTCGTGCATTGACTGTGTTTTGTCGAATAAATTCAAATACAACATAAACCACGTGGACGATTCATTGTTTTTATACAGAGTACTTTTACCAATAAAATAATGAAAAAAATCATTATCGACTGTATTAATAATACACTTTAATTACTAACAGTATAAGAAAGATTGCGCAGCAGTAAGGATGTTTTGTCCATTCCTTTCCGTCTATGCAAATATTGAAATAATCGGAAATGCATTTTGCTACCAAGCAGGAAGATGATATTTATTATATAATCTGATACAACATTTCCAAACAGATTACATAACAATACTTTTATTCTGTAAGTGAAAGGAATAATGCCGTCTCTTTCTAATCTGTACTTCCTTGTTTTCTAGAAACCAATCCCCCACAAAGATTCTTAAGCCTGGCAATAAAATACTAATGCTTATGACTATAAGGAATATATAAGGTATATATCACTCTGACTACAATTACTTATTGCTGTCAATAAAGGGCACAAAATGTCCATATATATCCTTTGGACACTTATATGCTTTTGTAGTTTTAAAACATGAAATAAAGAAAATTGAATAACGAAAAAGATTGGAAAAATATCATTGACAATCATTGATATAAAATAGACACAAAGTCGAATGTTTTTAGAAAAAAAAATGATTCTGAATCTTTGTTGAGAAGCGTACATCTTTAGTCAATTTATTTTATCGAGTTTATTTTATATAACACCGATCATGTTACCTGTACATGAATCAACTAACGCTGACCGGGTCATTCCTCCTCGTAAAATTAATCTGGGGCTCGACCTCGTACCATTGTGACATCCAGCGAAAGCTATATTTTTATATAGCCTAGCTGGTCGAGTGGTCTAGAGCGCTGGACTTAGTGCAGGCGGTGTTGCCATAGATACATATTGCGTTGCGTGTACATATATGTATATTGTTCGATTCTCCTAGATAGCACCATTTTGTCTTGAAATCAAAAAGTTAGTGACGTTAATGTTTCTCTTGGTTCTGGCTTTGTTCTGAATATGTCAATGACGCTGCCACTATTAACACGTTTCTTTGGTAAAGAAAATGCATTAAGAGGAGGGGTATGAACTTGTGATTTGTCTTAACTCACAAAGGGTCATTTTCGGAAGAATATAAGACGTCTATGTTGACAAATAAAAAAGGTGTAAAATCTATTAGTGGTAAGCACAGACTTTATCTGAGAACAAAACTGACATTGTATAACTCAAGTCGTCAAGAGGTTATCTGGGGTAACATGGTTGTCAGCGTTGATCAGTGCCTGAGGGTAATTGAAAACCAATTTCTATCGTAATTGAATAAATTTGAAAACAGAATTAAAAATAATAACAATTATTTTTGCAATGCACGATATAACTCTACAAAGCTTATAAAAATAATTGTACCACACATCAATCAGCTAAATAAACAAACGGCCGATTTGTCATAATATATCATTATATGGTTTTATCCTTTCGAATCAAATTGACATTTTCGCAATCACAGAAACCTGGCACACTAATGATCCTGACCATTCAGGACTCAAAGTACTCAAAAAACCGGAAGGTTTCGAAATACATCATGTGGTGCAAAGTGCAAGGAAAGGCGGTGGTGTTCGTATCATACATAACAATGCTATAAAATTGAAATCTATTCCTCGTCTTCCATCTTACTCTCAGCTTGGGATTATTGCCAAAACGTTGAATGCCAACAATAAGCATGTCCATCTGTGCATCCACAGAATATCAGTATAAAATATTAATTTTTTGATTGGTGGTCCGAATAAAGCGACTCTGCAAGGTAAGATCATGATTACTGGTGACCTCAATTTCCATTTAAACAATCTTAATGACAGTTATTCAAGAAAACTTCTGGACACGCTCCGTGATCATGGTTTACAGCAGAATGCAATTTGGTTGACTCATGTTTATGTTTATGGCCATACCCCTCGATGTGGTAATAACTCGTGAAAATAACTGTATTTTGTTGGGTACGCCAATGATCTTTGACTCGAATATAAGCGGCATTAACGGAAAATCAACTTCTGACCATCTCGCTATATTGACTCCTCTCTGTGTCGCAAAACCTGCCAGAGAACGGTGAACTATTTCAGAAAACTTCGTAATATCGTATCAGAATAGCTCTCAAAGGATCTGTCGAACTCCGTTCTTTTACAAACATGCATAAGTGAAGGAATTTAGACGAAATCGTGCAAATGTACAATACCCAGGTTACTTCGATCATAGATTAACACTCTCCGATTCAGTCAAAAACTATCATTTTGCGTCCTAATACTGAATGGTACAGCAATGACAGCAATGCCAAGCAAGAACGGTGCAAAGCCGAAAGGGATATGAGAAAGTCAAACCTGGTAGTACATTAAAAAATATACCGAGAAATTCTTCTACAATTAGTGAAATCATACCGACCAAAAGAGACTATATCAACTCTGCAATGACATGGGAAACAAAAACGAAGTTGTATTTCCATCACACACAGATGATGAAGAACTTTCTAACAGGTTTGGGGATTATTTCCTCGGAAACAATTCACGATAACCTTAATGTTTCTCGAGTAAATTTAGAAACAACAGATGTTCTAAATGTTGATATTGAATTCAGCGGCACTAATTGGACACAATTTCGATTATTGTCGATAGAGGATATCCGTAAAATAGTACAGAAATCCCCCGTAAAATTGTGCGAGATGGATCCTTTACCAAATTTCCTATTGAAAAACTGCATGGAAATTTACCTTCCCGTCATTACAAGAATCGTAAATAAATCTCTATTTGAGGGTTATTTTCCATCTGCATTCAAGAAGGCAATCGTTGGTCCGTTATTAAAGACGCCAGGACTCGACTTAGGTATACTTAAAAAAACTATAGACTGTCGAATCATCCTTTTGTCTCTAAAATACTTGAAAAAGTGGTGGCAATCCGTCTTGAGGAACATTAAGAATTCAACTCACTGTATGACAACCTTCAGTCCGCGTACACCATGACACCGCAATGACTGCAGATAATAACTCGTGTACTGTACTTGTTGTGCTTTACTTATCCGCTGCCTTTGATGTCATAAGCCATCCGATTCTAATGGCACGACTTCAACATTCTTATAGAATAACCGGACAAGCGTTACAGTGGTTTCAATCTTATCCACACAACGGATCTCAAAGTGTTAACATTGGGAATGTGCAATCCGTCGATACATTTCTGTCTTTTGGTGTCCCACAAGGATCAGTGTCGGGATCAAAGAAATGTTGTATGTTTTCTAAACCAATTGACCAGATATGCAAACGCCATATTATGAATTATCATTGCTACACGGAAGACACATAGGCGTACCTGGAAATCAAACCTTCGGACAACTGGACCAACATAGCTACTCGCATGGAAGCTTGTCTTTCTGACATTAGTGCCTGGATGAAATCAAACATGCTCAAACTGAATCAAGACAAAACGGAGTCAATTATTTTTTACCACAAGGAATTTATGAACTGCAGTATAAGATTTGATGACTATACTGACTAAACGAGGCTTCTGTAGTAAAACACTTAGGTGTCGTCTTCGATAAAAATCTAAATATGGAGAAACAAATCAATACAATTTCAAAATAATGTTTTCTTCAAATGCGGAAAAAATGGACGACTTCGAACGTTTATAACGAACGATGCGTGTAAGACATTGATCAACTCATTGGTAACCTCCAGTCTAGACCATGTAGACTATGGGAATGTGCTACTTTATGGTATAACTGCCAACATTACATCAAAACTACAGCGAGTACAGAACACAGTCGCACGTTCAATTTCTCGAACACGGAAACACGGTCATATTACGCTGGTACTAGTCTCCCTATATTGGTTGCCTGTTAGATTTCGAAGCCATTACAAAGTTATGTTGTACATGTACAAGGCCATGATAACTCAAAGCCTGTTTATCTTCAAGAACTTGCCTTTTTGATATCAACCAACCGGAACTTTGAGATCGGAGAAAATGTACCTTCTTAACACCCCACGAGTAAGAACAACAACGTTTGGCGAACGGCGTTTCGACAAAGCTACCGCAACTATATTGAACGATCTCCCACTAGCCATTCGAAACGCAGAGACAATCAGTGTTTTAAAACATTCGGCGGATGTTTCTAGACGCAGAGGACGCTTACCCTATCGGTGCATCTGGTCCATGCTCCCAGTTCTTAGTGGAGTCCGAGTTGCTCATTTGTTTTTGTTACTTTGTTTGTATGATTTTAGTTACTGTATGTTCTTTGTTGTGTATGTATGTTTTCCATGTCGGGTCTTTGTCCCTGGATTACATTCTTTTGATTACTGCTATAACCTTGGTTCCCTTGATTACTCTTAAGAGACTACTAAAGACACATCTTCTTAAAGTAGCCTACGGAGAGAATGCTTTACTGTGATCACTAGTGTACATAGTATTGTGATATTGTTAGGGTTTTATGTTTTTTTATGTTATTTTTTGGCGTTTGCTGCCTTCCGTATTTTATTCATCTTATAGATATTTATTTTATTCATTCCAAATTTTACTTGTATATATCAACTTGTAAATGTATGTGATTTTTTTCATTTAGATTCGCATGTACCTTTCTTTGTTTTAATCTTGTAATACATTTTCTTGAAATATAATTATTATTATTTAAGGGCACATTGTGTTTATTTGTAACTTTTTTATGTTATGTACAGCGCTAAGAGTAATTTTAGTATTTGATAGGCGCTGTATAATTATTGTATAATAATGATTTACATCTTAAGTTTTAAATTTTAATATATCTGCCGAAAGATTTATGGAAGAGTTGTCAAATTATGGAATAGACTTCAGACTATGTCTGTTAATGAAATGTGACATGAAAACACAGCGCTGATCAAACAGAAAATAAATCCGTTATAAAAGCTGAGAATCATGTATCTCATCTGTTCATTTTACAAATTAATCATTTTTTTTCTATTGTATAATTTGTTGAACATGAAATGGAGAAATATTTTGCTGATCTTTAGGGTACGTTTCAGTATATTTCGGTTTTTGAAATGTTCATATAACAAAATGATCTCGTTAGCCAATTGTAAAATGTAAATATCAAGGAGAACCAACTGATATCCATATCTACATCGAATAAGCAATGTATTGGTCAAGTAATAAACAAGTGTACGATTTCTTCCGATGTCGATTTTTTTAAGTTGTTCAACCTGAGGCGCAGACACCTAACGAGTACTGTAAGGTAGTTCAACCTTAGGGTGGACTCCTGACGAGTATTATAAGATAGATCAATCTTAGGTGCGAATTCGTATGATTATTATACGGTAATTCATTCTTAAGTACTCACTTCATGAGTATTTAGAGGTGGTTTACCATACATGCGGATTCTTGTTGGCATTTTGTTTTATTTGTTGATTTGTTTTTGTTTTTATATTTGTATTTTATGCATATAGTAAAGATCGGTTTCATAAATTATCTCAAATTAAAAATTGTTTCAAAACATTTCTTCACTAAAATTCTAACCAAACCAAATGTTAGAAATAAAACATAGTATAATGCCAGACGCATTCCGGGAATATCAAGATATGATAATTTTATATAAACAGTCAGACAGGAACATGTTAAGGTATTGTCCTTCGGTAAAACCATACAAAATAAAATTATAACTGACATAATTAAGAAGTTTCAGAAGGAAATAGAAGTATTATGTCATATAAGGATTGAAAACCGGTCATATGCTTTAAGCACTACTGCCGTAGATTTTTTTTCTTAATTAATATACTTTTAACACTAAACAATTCAGAAAAAATGCATTAATATTTTGAAATCAAAGTGTAACTTGTTCAACTAGCTTTTACAAAAACCCATGATTGATCTCTTGACTTTTCAAAGCATTAGAAAGAGCAGCAACATTTATTTATGGTTAAATTGGAAGTCTAAATAGTAATGCCTCGATTTTAAGTAATTTACAAAGTAATATAGTTAACTTGTATTCATGATTTGTTGTTCTCGTTTATTTAGAATGTTCTAAGTTTCCTCAAATAGACTCACTTTTTTGTTCAGGATGTGGTGTGTTTGAAAGGTTTTTTTTAAGGTTATATTCTATTTGGATTACCTTCCTCACCCAAGGTCTACTATCTTAGGAGCTTTGATTTATAGAAAGTCTCGTACATGAAATACACATTATTCAGTATTAAAGACGTGTAACATATATACACACATATAATACATATTTTGCTTTGACATCCATGTCTTGTTTCCGATCATCAGCTTTGTTTTGAATTCTAATTATATTATTTAATTGTAATGAGAAGATTGTGGAATATCAATGACAGTCGTAATCAGTAATCAAGGGAACCAAGATTCTAGCGGAAACCAGAAGATACACACAAAAAATTAGACACAAACAACAAAGAACATAAAATAACCAAAATAATGCATACAAAGTAATAAAAGTAAATGAGCAGCTCAGATTACAATAAAAATGGGAGCATGAACCAGGTGCACCGGTAGGGTAAGCGTCCTCTACTTCTATAGAAACACCCACCGAGTTCCTAATAAAAACTCAAGTCTGTGTATTTACGCCAAGCTTTGACATGCTGTGCTAGGTGTGAATATGAAGACTCACAGGTGCTGAAGGGATGTTGCCACAGTTGAAAGGGAAGTTGGCAATATAAAACGAAAATTCATCCGTTTGTCGTATAGTTTGGTCAATAGTTTTCCTTTACCATCGAACCTAAGTGAAGGTCAAAATATGAGGCTGACTTCACAGTGTCTGTTGTATCCTTTATCTCAAGTTCTTTATGACATATGCCATGTATTAAATCCCTGAAACAATTACGATAATATGTCACCTATTACGGGAAACTGAATTGAAAGGATCTAGCAAAAAAAAACATTTTCTTCTTTTTGTCAGATTAGCTATAAAATTAGCTTATAAAAATAAAGGAAAAGTCAACAATTAGAGGAGCACAGTTTGTTCCAATTAGAATGCCGACCGTCTGTTGTAAATGCGTCCAAACTTGATAAATGTGTTGTTTCCAGCATTTTTAGGAAATCTTCGATATATTTGTTAAAAATGTTTTGGAATTATTTTCCACAAAGTATGAGGAATCTTTACCAAGATCGACCTATTTTTATCTTGGTGTACCGTCTTTTTTGGAGTAACAACGAAGTCGTTCAATTAAGTACTGAGAATAGAAGTATAGAGTTGAAAAATCATAGTTTTTAATGGTATTGTATTCTAAAGATAAGCTTGAATTGAGGGTTTCTAAAAGATATTTCCAATTTTTCAAGATCCACATTGGATTATTACCAATACGGGAGTAACAGGTGTCGTGATAGGAGTGGATATTTTTTTGACAGCTGTGAGTATAGAAATTAGAGGTTTTTTAAGGGGTTTGGTGATACATTTTGCAGATCCAGCTATGTAACCTTTTTTGTACAGATGCTTGTGGCATTTAGGAATCAAGAACTTATACGGTAGATCATAATCATCGTATCTGGTAAAGAGACCAAAAGGAGAAAACACAGGCTTATGGTTTTTCACTTCTAGTGTGTAGAGTGTAGTGGCAGTATAAGTCTTACTACTGTTATTATTTTCTATGTCTACCTCTGATAATAAACATTAGATGTAATACGTCTTGCAGACAAACAAGACTTTATCTGCTGATACGGCAACATATTTGTCATGTATACTAGACAATGTTTTTGCTTCGTCGGGGTCTTTGAAAACGGATGTAACATTGACACTCATTTACTTACTTAAAACTTACATATGTTTCAAAATTTAACACCTCACAGCCTTTACAAAATCCGACAGATAATTGATGTTTTCATGTTCTCGTTTTTTCTATTTTCTTGCGTAGTCCTCCATGGCATCCATAAGAACTTTGAAGTTATAATTTCAATTGATGGAGCAGAGGACTTCACTGAGAGATTTGCTTTCTATAATGTTTAAATCTCTCATAATGACGTGACCCGAAGGACCATATTTGAATGAAGAGTTTATGCCAAAACAGGTGGTTTAGCCTTGGTCTGCAATGTCGAAGTTCTGCGAAAGCCATTTATAATTAAAAGTTTTGGATTTGATAAATAAGGTATAGGAACATGAAATAATCGATCCTGATTTCTCTTTGAAATACGGGGGAATTTGTTTTCCTTCCGTTTTTGTAATGGAGGATGTTAGCCAAATGAATTCCGTCTATACCTAATTTACAAACGGTAGTAGCAGAAATGATTTTTTTCCGCTAAATCTTTTACACAAACAGCTTAAAAAGTCTGTGGAAATGAATATCAAAAATGATGGCCACAGGTCTGTTTAATGATGAGGTGGTGTCAGGAAACAGCAGTCAGGAGTGATAAGACATGTTTTGTAAAAACGAGTGTAGTAGAATGAGAGGTTTAAGTAGAGTTAAGTTCAAATGTGATCAAGTCCAGGAGGTTTATGTATGAGAGGAAGACATCATGGGTCTTCGATGACCTTATCAGTCATGGATATTTGTCAAACCAATGCATTATATTTATGTTATTGGTATATCGGCTTGAAAGGTTTCATACACTTCTTTTTTAAAGAATACGAACTTTCATAGAGAAGGGTTGTGTGATAATGTTGATTAAAATGTTGATAAGCTGTCGGGGAATTTGGTGGTATTAATTCACGAATTATGACCGGACATCCGTTTATTCAATCGTTCAGCTGTTCATCGACATATAGTAAAAGGAATAAGTTGCATTATCATCTGTAGATTAACTTTGTCTATTTGCAACTTATCACGATGACTATTTAAGTGAAATGTTCTATTTGTTTGGTACTAGTGAAACAAGAGTCGTTATTAGAATGTTACATGTTTTGCAGTTTCTAATTCCACATTTTGATATAGTAAAATGTGGTTCGTCATCGTTGTAGTCAAATATATATTATTTAAAGTGATAGAACATGGTTTGATTACTTTGAAATAGTCAGTTTTTTGGCACTGGATTAGATTGTCAGTGCGATTGGGTTCTCTTTGTTGGAATTATAGGGGCACTGTCCGTACTAGGTGTGAGCGTGCTAGGATTCCAAACTGGGAACACTACAGTTTTACAAAACAAAACAAAAAATAAAAAGATAACCATGAATATATATCATCAAATGTTCGTAATTACACTAAAGACATTTAATGGAAAAAAAATATCATTTAATAAATGTTATTTTTACCTGTTGATATTAATGAGCTTTAAGGGTTATATAACTTTAAAAGAAAAATAAATGAATCTAAAGTATAAAACATAAATAAATGCAGGTTATCAAATGTCGATCCAATATCTATCGTATAAGCCAAATTTCAATGAACTGATGAACGTCTCAGACGCTTCAGCTTTAGAAAGACTTAAACATAACATAAAAAATGCTTATGATGTTTTAAAAGATTGGTAAAATTCCTAGTCAGTGCAAACGCAATTTTAAACGGTTTGTGACGATAATGGAATCATTTACATCTATGATATATTATTTGATATTAATATTTCTCCTTTAACAGAAAATTAAATGCATACATACTTCACACTTTTCATCTACAATCGTGTATTGCAACACTAAAAATTACGAATGATCTCCCTAACTGTTCTTGTCACTGGGTTGAATTCAAATATGATGAGAAAAAGACTATGCCAGAAAATGGTCACAACGAGAACAGGCAGCCATTTTTTCCTAAGAGATCTTAAGTTAGTAAAACACCAAATATCAACCTGACGGTCAGAAAAAGAAAAATGAGATCAAGTAATTAACAGTAATCACAAGAATGTAACCAGGGACAAAGACCAGACATGGAAAACAGACATACACAACAAAGAACATAAAGAAACTAAAATCATACATACAAAATAACAAAGCAAATGAGCAACTCGGATATGGCTATCTAGCTATAAAACTAATCCCCAGTTATAAGGGGCTCAACTTTTGTTACTGCTACGAAAATCATAGAATACAAAAAGACCAGAATTTGCGCAAAGAATAATAAGCAGTACTCAAAATGTTAAGTAGAATAATGTTGTGTCGTAAAAATGAAAATTTAATTAAATATCCCTGATGATTTGTTTAAATTGACACAGTATGGCTGGAAATTCTGGAAGATGTTACGTTTGTGATTGCTTTCCATAAGACAAAGAGAGGTAATCGAACATGAATTGACAGAAAAAAAACTCATTTTACTTTGTTTCGCAGTTTTATTATGGAATCAATTTGAACCTGAAAGTGAAAGCAGAAAATGTAGAACATACAAAATGTTCATCTATAATATCAACTCCCACCAAGCATCGGGATTTACATCACGTTCTCTGTTTCATGAGTGTTTGTTTCCCATACTGACAAAGCTAGATTACCAAACATGAATGAGCCAAAATGAATATTTCTCACTTTTTCTCAAATATGTAATAAATATGTAAAATGAATTCAGTATGATACGGTTTTATTGAACAGAAAACATCAATAAAGGCTAATATATCGGTATGATTACTGTAGGAATGGAAAAAAGACCCTTAAACCTTAATGTTAAACAATATGTAAAGTTCGAGAATAGAAATCAGCCGAAAGACCGTCTTCTTTATGTACGTCAACGTGTGATTTACCGATGCGAATAAAATTCAATAAAAACGTCAACCGTAGTCGACTGTGTTTAAAAGATTGACCGACGATTCACACCTATTACGTAAGGCGGTTAAAATGTGACTATAAAAAACATTAGGAGAAGTCATTGTAAATTTAATTCTTTTTCCGACCCCAAATGGTGAACACTTGTCTCATAACTGTAAGATATTATTAGTGTGTTTGCAGGATACAACATAAAATAGGGAAAATGGCGAAAATGTCTAGAAATTTTAGAGATATTGATTTGAAGTCTTTTTGTCTTTGTTCGTGCCAGCAGTCACAGTTTACAAAATCAAAATGGCAATCCGTAAATCCCATTTGTTTGATATTCTCAAATTACAAAATAATTAATAATTAAATAAGTAAAACATTTGTCGAAACATATATGATATCTTCTTATTGTGTTCAAATGTGTCACTTGTTTGGATCATAATAAAAGAAATCTCTTATTTCATATTATTACAATTTATGCATACTGTAAATACAAATAAAGTTGGTGAAAAATTGTTTTACAATAATTATACATACACAATTACGACTAGTTCAACGTGATATGTATCGAAATAAATGGTGTAACTCCTATGATTTAAGAGTCAAGCAATTAATGAACTGTCCATAATTAACGGGACTAACAAAAAACCAATACTGAAACTGAACACTCATTTATCTTTTCGTCGATTGTCATCTTAAACTAAAACGTGACAAAATAATACCCAAGTCAATAGTAACTAAGTTGCATTGTACTAAATTACCCAAAGTCCAAGCTTTATACAGAATTAATTCCCAAGTCAACAGTAAGTACGTGGCAATATCCTAACCTACCCTTAGTCCAAATTTTATACAGAATCAATAGTCAAGTCAACAGTAACCACGTGGCAATGTCATAAACTACCCGTAGTCAAAACTTTATACAGAATTGAAACTAATCATTTACATTCTAACTATTTATCGTCGTTTCGGATGAAGATCTACCTTTAGTTTTGCCCTATATTTTTTAAATATGTGTCATATATTTAAAGGATCCTTTCAGCAATTTAAATGTTATTTTGAACTTAATAATTCATGATTCATATGACAATTGTGTATCTTATTATGAATATATATTTTAATGACTATTTACTAGCTTTTGATCTGTTTTGCTAGTATTTACAATCTGATTAATATTTCTATCTGAACGACATTGACATTTAAATCAGATTAAAACGTTTATTTATGCAAATGTAAATCGCAATTGGAAAATTTATAATTCGATTCGGTAATTTTCCATTCGCCTGCTGTAAAATATCACTCGTTCTTTCTATAATAACGTTATTTTACAACTCATAAACATAGGTTTGCCTATAGAACTGAGACTTTCATGTCCTGCAAATCTCTTGACAAAAATGATTGATTTATCGAATTATCGTCTTGTTTTGATTTATTAGTATGTTGGGTTTGTTTTTGATTTTTTTCTCATTGGTTATATTTGTTTGTAACTGTGTTTGTGTTTTTTGCTTATGTTTTTGGTTTTGTTTTGTTTTGTTTTTGTTTAAAAAATTCTTGCTTTGTTTGTTTCTTTGAATGTTTGATGTAAATTCTGTTCTGTGTGTGTGTGTGTGTGTGTGTGTGTGTGTGTGTGTGTGTGTGTGTACAAATGCTTGCAATAGGAGTCTCAATGACATGATCTTTTTTAGGGTCTATTTCAACTATTACATACGCCTTGTTCCCTTGATTACTCTTAAGGATAGAGTGTCAATGAATGATCTCTATGGACGGCCTGAGTCTATACTATTACATATGCGCCCATAACGTTTAGTAAAGACATGATATCTTTGAATGATCTCTCAACAATTAAATACGCTTTCAAAAAGAGTGTAAATGGCGTGATTTCGTTAGATTATCTGTTTCTACTAATACATTCTCTTACATGAACGTTGCAATAACATTGTCTCTTTTGATGATTAGTTTCTACTGTAACATACGCTCACATGAAAAGAGTCAATGACGTGGAAGCAGACGATGATTACCTGACAGGTACACTAGGTCCATGATGTGGTGTACGAGTTGCCCATTGTTTACTTGTTTACTTGGCATATTTTATGCTCATTGCTGTGTGTGTCCGTTTTTCATAATCCTTTTTTTTTGTGATTACCGCCAGAATCTTGAATCCCTTGATTATTTCTAATTTAACATGCGCTTACATAAGGGTTGACAATTATATGATCTTTTTGCATGATCTGTTTCTTGACTATTTCATAGGATTACATAAAAAGTGTCAATGACTTGATTTCTTTGAAGGATGTCCTTCTCCTAATACATACGCTTACATAATGAGTGTCAATTGTATGATCTCTTTGGAGGATCTCATTCTCCTAATACATACGCTTACATAATGAGTGTCATTGGTATGATTTCTTTGGAGGATCTCATTCTCCTGATACATACGCTTACATAATGAGTGTCAATGGTATGATCTCTTTGGAGGATCTCATTCTCCTAATACATACGCTTACATAATGAGTGTCAATGGTATGATCTCTTTAGAGGATATGCTCCTAGTATTACATGTGTTTATATAAATGGTTCAGTGAAATGATATATTTGAAGGATCTATTTCTACTATTGAATTTTCAAACAGCTATAAAATTTGACAGATGACACGGTGTCTTTCATCCGGAAAAAGCCGTTTTGAATTTGTCTCCTGTTGTTCTTTAAATAAGTAAAAACTATCATAGGGGAATAGAGGAATACTGGATACGCAGACTAGGTACTGCAATTCCTTACGGATGCAATAACAATATCAAAAGTATAGGAAACCTATCAAGCCAATATATCAATAGCATAAATGTGATGAATTTATTTGACAAAAATCCAAGACGGGAAAGGAGTCATGGTCATCGTCACTATACGTCACGATAACTTGCATAATGTCTCCATAGATGATCTCCTTTCTTTCATACAAAAACCTCTTGGACTTCATCACATTAGGACCAAACTTTATTCTATACCTCTCACTCTACTACACTCCCTTTACAAAACAAGTCTTGACACTCCTGTTTCTGACCCCACCTCATCATTATACAGACTTGTTGCCATCATTTTGAATATTGGTTTCCACAGACTCTTTAAACCAGCTTGTGTGAAAAGTCAAGATGAAGAAAAACGATCATTTCTTCCACTACCGTATGTCAACAAAGGTATAGATGCAATTAATTTGGCTAACATCCTCCATCACAAAAACGCTACCAACAAAATTCCCCCATATTTCAAAGACAAACCCATACAAATTATTTCATATTCCTATACTTCACCCATTGCATCCAAAATTTTCAATTAAAAAGGCTATTGCAGAACCTCGAGATCGAGGACTTCAAGGCTAAACCACCTGACTGTTCTTGCAAAACCTCTCCATTCAAATATGGTCCTTCTAATCACGTCGTTACTGGATATTTTATCATTATCTAAAACGAATCTCTGCGTAATATCCTTTTTAAAGGTCCCAAGTACCGTGAACCCCGCTCCATAAATTGGAATTATAACTTTAAAGTTCTTATGGATGCCGTCGAAGACTATGCGAGAAAATGGATAAAACGAGAACAAGAAAACATTAATTATCTGTCAGAGTTTGTAAAGGCTGTGATGTGTTAAATTTTGAAACATATGTAAGAGTGGTTAAAGACCCTGAGGTCCATAAGTTTGAAACGAATGAACGTTTTAAGTAGGTAAATGAGTGCCAAGGCTACATCAGTTTTCAAAGACCCCGATGTAGCAAAAACATTGCCTACTATACATATGTTGTCGTACCAGCAGACAAACAACGTGTCATAGCTGGATCTGCAAAATGTACCACCAAACCTCTTTCAAAACTTTTAACTTCTATACTCACAACTGTCAAAGAGGGTGTGCAGTCTTACCACAAAACCTGTTTCTCCCGTAGTAGTATTAATTCAATGTGGATCCTGAAAAATTCGAAAGATCTTTTGGGATTTGATACATCCATCGCATCTACCCAAAAAGAACTTTAGATAAAGGATACTACAGACACTGTGAAGTCAGCTTCATATCTTGACCTACACTTAGAAATCGATGGTAAAGGAAAATTATTGACCGAACTTTACGACAAACGTGATGACTTTTCATTCAGAATTGTCAACTTTCCTTTCATCTGTGGCAACATCCCTTCGGTACCTGCGTATGAAGTGTTCATATCACAACTCATACGTTATGCCAGAGCTTGCCGAAACTACACAGACTTTTTGTATCGCGCTAGAACTCTAACAAATAGGCTTCTGGAACAGGGTTATGTTGCTACAAGATTGAGGTCATCACTATAGAAGTTTTGTGGTCGTCATCATGAACTCATGGATCGTTATGGTGTATCCATCAGCACCATGAAAACTGATTTATCCAACGGGTCATAATTATCCTTTCCTCGTTTGTCTACCCCGGACTTGACTTTTTATTAGCAACTCGGCGGTTGTTTCTAGAAAAGCAGAGGACGCTTACCCTAACGGTGTACCTGGTCCATGCTCCCAGTTTTTAGTGGAGTCCGATTTGCTCATTTGCTTTTGCTACTTTGTATGTATGATTTTAGTTACTTTATGTTCTTTGTGTATGTCTGATTTCCATGTCTGGTTTTTGTCCCTTGATTACATTTTTTGATTACCGCTTAACCTTGGTTCCCTTGATTACTCTTTAACGTTTAATCGTCTAATATGTATTGTGAAGTTATACCAATCTTTATTAGCCAGTTGTGTTATGAATAATGAATTGTTCCTCTTTTTACATTTTCATATTTTTATATTTTCTTAAACCGATTTAATTAGAATTACACTTCTTTGATCTGATATCAACAAAACAAAAGGTATTCATTTCCAAAATGAGATGAAATTTTTCTATGTAAAATCATTTTTTTCTAAGAAGCTTATTCAAAGGGTTCTTTCAATTGACAGGAGTCGTACGATGCATGTATACTACCGTGGTTGACATTTTAAGGTTGATCGACATACGGTGTTTTATAGATTTTGTTCCTGCAAGTGACACATTCAATCAATGTCGCTTTGAGACAAACAGAACTGTTCCATAACTAACAATTATCTTGCACTGAAAGGGTTGTTTTTACCGCTCCACTACAGTTCCGTGAACGTAAGATTTGTTAAAAACCGTTAGGTGTGTGATATGTGTAAATTTTGACATTGAATCAGTTTGACCCAGTTGTGTTGTATGGCTTTTCATTGACCAGTATGAAAGGGTTTCAGTTATTTTTGTTAAATATATGGGCACTACGTAGTTTGATTGTTGTTGCTGTAGCATTCCTGTCACCCATCAGCTTATTAAACGACGAATTAGTGGTAAGCATTTTGTATTTATAGACAACTTACGATGTAATGTGATAAAGGATTTGATATTCGCTAGTAAGGTACGTTGAAGGAAGAACAAGGTATATCTTGTGTTTTTATATTTTTTATATTTTTTATTAAAGATTACTTTAAATGAAACTTATTATTAAAAGCTTATATATTGCAACATATACGAAACATTTGTCACCGATTTAGAGATATTTGAGCCTAAGTATAGTCATTGAATATATATTCTGTACGGAATGTTCTCTAGTTTTGGATCCTATAAAGATAAACAAGTTACAAGAAGTTTTTTTCTTTAAAATCACTTAACTGACATTATTTTCATATTTTTCATATTTAAAAAGGTAATTTTGGGTCACTAATTATTTTGTCGTATGATACTCAGAATACCGGAAGTAACCATTTCACATTTCCGGTATCATTTGTCAAGCATTTTGTGTGAGATATGACATAGTATTAAGCACATTGCAACAATAACAGTACAATATTATTCCAGATAAAAAATTATCAAAAATATAACCTTATGTTATTCTTGCATATAAAAACGAGACAAAGAAAACCCAACCTTATCTATATCCAAACTCTATTGGACCATATCTATAAAGTATAATAACTTCCCTTAAACTAACACACACACATATATATATATATATATATATATATATATACTACCCTTGACCCTATCACCTGTAACCTTCATTGACCTTATCTACATTGGTTAATACCTCCCTTTGACCTTTTCATCAGTAGGTCCCCTTGACCTTATATACATATGATACTTAATTTCCTTGACCTTATAATAATAATACGATAATAAACCCCTTGGAATTATCGATACCCTTGACCTTATCACCTAAAACCCCCTTGACCTTATCTATATATGATAAAAACTCACCTTTAACTTATATACATCTATATACGATAACCACCCCCTTGATATTATCGATATGTGATAACAACACCATTCGAATATTTCTAGATAGGATTATAATTTTCCACAAATTATTGGGAGTATTTTACATTATACAGTCGAACTTCACTGACTCGAACTCGGATGGCTCGAACAATACGGATTTCTCGAACACAATTCAAAGTACCAAAATTTTCTCCTATACAATCAATCTAAGTAACCTTGGATTTCTCAACTTCCATTTTGACTAGTAGGTCCGTTCGGTAATAAATCTTAGAGAATAACCCTCAATAATTCGAACTCATCAGCCATTTTGTCATCTTGAGTTATAAAAGGTGTGAATTCCCCTTGACACAAATTATTTGGAGTAATATATCTAACATTATTTGTTATATAAATCATTTTCTGTTTATGCTATTCTGCCCTTTGACCCCCCACCCCCCCCCCACCCCCACCCCCACCTCTGCTCTATGATATCATTATATGTATTTGCACGTCGATATTCTCGTATGTAACATTAAGTTGAATGCATGATTTGCTCATGAATATGTATTTTTTTAAATATTTTTTTCTCATTTTAAAATGTGAAACGAGAAATTTACATGTATCAAAAAAAGTTGGAAAGTATGTTCCATGTATTACTGCTTGTACATTTTATGTGAAGATAAATGTAAAGGATCGTAAACAACTTTTTGTCAACAATTTCAAAAATTTTAACAAGTGATGTAAGGATAATTGTAAATGTGTCAACATGAATAAAACTAGCAGAGCAAAATGATTGATGTTTTATTGGTTTTGATATATTCACCGATAAGCAACACTTTCCCACATATATTTTAACTTGTACACATAAATGTAGAATAACAAATAGATATCTAATGTTATTGATATGACTCAAATGCATACTCACAAAATCAATAAACTTTAATGCTTCGAAACGACAGTAATTAACATAATAAGATGCAATTTTCAGAGCAAACACAAAGTTCATGTTGTACACATGTAATACAAAATATTATGCTCACATGGTCCAAAAATAAATGTAATTTATTTTCCATCACTCAGCGTCCGTTGTGTGTTAACAAATTTTCATCCAAAATGAAATGATATGTCACGCAAAGAATGCAAAGTTAATAATTCTTTTTTAAAAATCAATCGGTGACCTTAGTAAAAACAAGTACTATCTTTAAAAAAAGATTGCTGACTCAGTGTTCTTTTCTCTTATAATTTACAACATTTCATTCAGGAAAAACACATGGTACGCAATTTAAATTTTCGATGCAGTTGCTTTTGAACGTCTCTAAGTTATCAGTATTTGGCCAACCGTAAAATAAAATTGCGATCAGGTGACTTGTGTTTCCATGGTAGAACCTCTTTAAGGTCAAAGGGTAAAAAACGGAAATATACCGACTTCGTGGGAAAAAATCTAACTAAAAAGACAAAAAGCAAAAATAGAATGTAAAGTAGCTACAATCTGTCTCTTTATTGAACGACATATCTGAATTAATGTCGTCCCAAAACAGATTCATCACAGAAAAATGCAATGTTTCTAATTGGAAAATGAACAAATCAATTTGATATTCAAATATTGATATGTGTTTTTATATTTTTGACTTGTAAAACTCTAACAATTTTTATTTCAATATATGAAAATTCAACAATTTCTGATGACTAAATTTAGGGACTTTTTATGACAAATATATAACATTCATCTATTGACTATTTAACGTTGCTTTCTGATTACAGACTTTTCAAGAGATTACACAAATACCAAAACCTCATGCAATTGTGGTCACTCCTTTGAAAACGGCATTAATTATTGAATTGAATATCATGTTTATCAAGAAGCTACCTATATAAGAGAACATATTTTTTTTTATTTATAGTCGGATGCCCATTACAAAATACATAAGTTCTGTAGAGATTTTATACCGACTCACACGACAAAACAACACATAAGTACACACAAGTCATGTAGACCTACAGATATACATAATTATATGCGTGCAATACATATATTACTTAAAATACAAATTTAAGCACATGCAATGTTTAAGCACTACATAAAAACCACATTGATAAACTAAGCAAGAAGTAAAAGCTTAAAATGATCACTGATTATATAAATAAAATATTTAGTAAAATAACTGAGTAAAACAACTGAGTAAAATAAAAGGTAACATACTAAACATGAAGCTGTTTTAAACAAAATATGGCATAATTTTGTAATTTTTATACAAAAACGAAAACAGATGATTGGGCCACATTTTTTAGATCTGCAAGTGCAACATTTGCCTAAGCTGCGATTCCAGTTATCAATTTACTCTTGAATTGTATAAGACTGGTTTCTTTCCAGATATTGTCAAGCAGCTCGTTCCACAATGTGGTTCCTCCATATCTGAATAAGTTTAGCCCGAATTTTGTTGTTTTTACCTGTGGTATTTCTACTGTATTTGCCTTTCTAGAAGAATAAGAAGTATTTTATAAATTTAATTATCCCATGTAAGTATGAAGGAGACTGTTTCGATAGTATTTTCAATTTATGTAGCCATTGTTCGTAATCTCCTTATTTTTAATGTTGGTAGACCAGATTTCTGAAGTTAAAATTTCATTACATCTGTTATAGTCTCCGTGAATAAATCTCAAGGCGCGTTCTTGAATTTTGTTTTTTGTTGTTGTTTTTTGTTTTGTTTTTTTTTTTGTTTTTTGTTTTTTTCTTTTTCATTTTATTTACATCCCAAGAAATGCCAACTAACTGGACAAAAATTAAAATAATTAAAGTTTGGCATGATGAAGGAAGAGTTCATAGTTACGTTGCGGTACATTTAGCTGCCTTCAAGTTTTTGTTTTACATATTTCAGATACATTTGTAGTGGATATATTGTACAACGATAGCAATGGTTTTAAGCACAGACAAAATTAAAAATAATGGGAAAATGTGCTCCTGTTTATCAAACATCTAAAACGTGTTTGAGCATTTTGAGCAATTCATGCATTCTCTTACTTGCTCACAACATTCTTCTAGTTTTCGATTTAGTGCTGAGTGTGATAAGACATCCTTTATATAGATAGGTTTGGTTACATTTAACGTATCATTGACTTCGATTATAGGTATAGAGACATATTGTATTTTAGGAGTCAAAATGTGCATACGGTCTCATAGTTATGTCTATACTCTGGATGACAGAAGCACTACCAATACCGGTCACAGCACTTCTTCCAGTGGTTATTTTCCCGCTCCTCGGAGTAGTTCCCGGACAGACTATCTGCAAATCATATTTCAACGTAAGCAATTATACCTCATATATTGAAGAACTGAAAGAACATAATATACCGCCATATTTCTGCTTTAACATAAAGTAAAAAACAATCTGACCTTCAGAATGAAAATGCCACAACTGGTTCCCAATATGAGACTTACCACAAATAACATTGAATTAGCAGGGACCAAGATTTGTGGCAGGAAATCTTAGTATTTCAGTTCTTCAGTTATGGGATAATAATGTATGTCTAAAAAAAATGCATAAAATAAGATGGCGGATAAATATTACGTACCGTGCAAACTTCTCGTATACAAAATAAATATAGAAATGTTTCGATCTAGGAGGTAAGAACGAGGAAGAATTGTATGAGGTTGTGGTACAGAACAAAATGTTTATATATATATATATATATATATATATATATGGAAAGAGACTAGGTGAATCCGAGTATAAGCATTTTTTTCTTGGGTTAAAGCAATCAAATTGTCCATGCAGGAAACCAGTATGCTATTTATGGGTGGTCTTATAGTAGCTGTAGCTGTAGAAGATGTCGGTCTTCACACGAGGATTGCAATGGGAATAGTAACTCTACTCGGCTCAAATCCTAACATGTAGGTAGCCAGTTTAAATACGCGTTATTTTACTTCACCAATTATCTCAAAAAGTAAATATTACTCGAACTATAAAAATCATTTCTAATATGTATCATTTAATTTTAGTGTTTGATTTATGAAAAAAAATGAAATGATATGGTTGTCATCAATGGATACGTTAAGGACTTGAGTATCTATATCATTTTAAAAATTCAGAACATACTAATATAGGTTTTATGTTGAACATCACAATTATAAATTTGAATAATACATGTAGTGTTATGATGTTGAAAAATAAATCCAGTGAGCTGATATTTTGAGATATTTTAGTTTTATGACTATAAGAAAATTTTCCCAAAATGTTCCCTTGGATTATTTAACCTTCCGAAATGTGGCTTCTGCAATAGCAGACATTTAATGAATCGACTGTCAAAGACATCATTATATGACAACGAAATAAACTTCACAACATTATTTTACTATTCAAATTTAATGAGAAAAACAAACATAGCAAGACCGTCAGCCTAAAACCAATCACAAAGGCAGACCTTAAACAGCTAAAGAGTTTTTGGGGTCGTGTTTCTTTTATGTTTTGTTCTATTGTTTTGTTCAGTTATTTGTTTTTGTTTTCTGTTTTGTTTTGTTTTTTTTTTTGTTTGTGTTTTGTTGGTTTTTTTTCTTTTTTGTTTTTGATGTTTCTGTTATTAGTTTCTGTGTTTGCTTGTTTTTTCTCTTTGTTTGGTTTTCCTTTGCTTTCATTTTCTTCCAGGTTATTCCTAGGAGTTATGTTACCCACCTGGTTCATGTCAATGTGGATCAGTAATACAGCAGCAGCTTCCATGATGATACCGATAACACAGGCTGTGATAGAACAGATACGATTGGCTGATGGCATTCAAGACAATGGTAATGATACCGTTGTTTCATGACCATCTACTGAAAAGTTTAATGCACTTTATATATGTCCGTATTTCACATCCATGACGTTATGTGCACTACAAAACGTGTCTTGGTGAACCTTTGTACTTAGCCTAAGTTTCATATTTTTTATAGTGACTGCTTACCCTGTCAACATGTCTAATTGCTAACATAGGTTCAACATAAATATATCTCAACTCAGCGTGATTCTTACCTGTTACTTCTGCCTGACCCAATTCCACCTTCAATTCTTTTAAATTTTATTTAATTTCAACATTTCTACTCCATCTTCTATATTCTGTAGCTCTGTCTTTTATCTTGTTACTTTCTACAAAGAACTGGTTTGTTAAATCTTACATTTTAATCATTGATTTTTGTCAATTACGGTTCAAAACGATCAATTAAGAATAGTCAATGTTGAATAACTCAAAAACTCCATAAACTAATTCGCCAAAAGATATATTTTACAACGTTATCTTAATGAGACAACAGGTCAATATTTTGTATCGAAATAAGAAAACAACTGATGATAATTATTTAGATTACGACAACGAGGCTTTTGACGGAACAGAAATTGCAGATGCAAAACTGCATACCGTTGAAACAAAATCCCAAGTGAACGGATTGACCTTTTCAGAAGATACCAAGTTACCAAGTAAAGCAAACATTAAGGAGAATGAAGTTAATTTCAAACGTTTTGGGAAAGGATTGGCCATGAGTGTAGCGTATGGTGCGACCTCTGGTGGCATAGCAACATTAACTGGAACGCCGCCAAATATCATTTTACAAGGACAAGCTGATAGGTATCGTATAATCCATGTCTTAATTAGTATTTGCTATCATATCTAACTATTAGCCAAAATTAAATAATGATAACAAGTTATAAATTTACATATCACACATGTTATGCAAGAGCTTGCCGAAACTACGCAGACGTTTTTGTATCGCGCTAGAATTCTAACGAATAGGCTTCTGAAACACGATTATGTTTCTTCAAGATTACTACAGAAGTTTTATGGTTGTCATCATGAACTCGTGGATCGCTACGGTGTATCCATCTGCGCCATGAAACTGATTTGTTCAGCGTGTCATAGTTTTCCTTTCCTCTTTCGTCTACCCCGGACTTGACTTTATTAGCAACTCGGCGGGTGCTTCTAGAAAAGCAGAGGACGCTTACCCTTCCGGTGCAACTAGTCCATGCTCCCAGAGTCCGAGTTGCTCATTTGCTTTTTTTACTCTGTATGTATGATTTTAGTTACTTTATGTTCTCTATTGTGTATGTCTGTTTTCCATGTCTGGTCTTTGTCCCTGGATTACATTTGTTTGATTACCGCTATAACCTTGCTTACCTTGATTACTCTTCCATGTCTGGTCTTTGTCCCTGGATTACATTTGTTTGATTCCCGCTATAACCTTGGTTCCCTTGATTACTCTTTGATTACCGCTATAACCTTGCTTACCTTGATTACTCTTTCACAGATTTAATAGAAGATTTTTTATTAACATCGGAATGACCGTACACTGCTACAAAATATCATGATGTGCCCGTGTTTATTTTTTATAGACTCTCCATACAAAAATGATGCAAATCCTATGAGAGACAGATCTGTCAGTATCGGTAGTTGATAAATAATGTTCAAAGTTGTATAATAAATAAACTAAGATATCGTGGATTAGTCTCCTTGTGGTAATTTCTATGTAATTCATTTTATTATCATAGTTACAATACATTAAAAAAATAGTAAACATGAATCGTGAATCAAATGATTGAAATATTTCTTTAAGCAATTATGCTACCGTTTTGAATTGTTTTGTATAAGTAAATACATATAAATGGTTACCCATTCTCTCCATTCGAAATGCACATCTCCGAATACATAATGAAATGAAATTAACTTTTTACACATATCTCATTTTCTAAGTAGTGTTCATTTGCCTGCGAAAACCGCCCAGGGTGTTTTTTTTTTTTTTGATAATGAAGAGAAAGGTATATTGATCCACGGGAGATAACTGTGGGATCTAGACTTACATTAGCGTCCTTTAAGTTTTGCGATGCCACAAACCTTGTGAATGTAACAAAAATTAGAATCTGGCGATATACCCCTCTATGTGGTATGTTCACCACCAATTGATGGTTCTTTATGATATTTTTAAAATGTACTTACGATTGTGTGAAATTCGTGGATATTTGTTTATTTTGTAGAATTTATGAAGAGAGACAGCCAGGGGCCGACTCTGGAATCACATTTGCTACTTGGATGGGATTCGCGTTTCCCTTATCTTGTATTTTATTAATTTTGTCTTGGTTATGGCTTCAAATATTTTTCCTGCGGTCACTGTAAGTCTATGAAAACGTGTATGATAATTTTGTATTTTTAGAAGCTTTCGGAAACATATTGTCTCATACGATTATGAAGAAGCAATCGCTACTTTTTTTAAGAATAAAAAAAATGGCACAATAAGACGAACAAATGGTATTGATTATAGGAACGTAAGAATACACGAAAAAATTACAAATTTTGCTCTGAAAAGGCCAGATGTCTTGATTTAGAAGCTTTACTTATTTCATAACATGATTATCAATAGATAATACAAATGAAAGATGGTTTAAAATGTTTTAGATGTTGTAAGAAGTCTGATGAAACCAGAAACAAAGCTATACAGACGGCAATACATATAGAGAAAAAGAAACTAGGACCAATGAAGTAAAGTTTATTGTTCATATACGCTCCACTTGTCAAAAGGCACTTGTGCAAGAAATCCTAGATCATCAATACTGTAGGAACGTGTTAATGTGTATCACATATCAAATATAGAACTTATACAGTAATACTACAATAACAAAAAAACAATAATTGAAGCCGAATGCTTGAAATCGTAAAACAATTTCAAAACCTTTTCATGACAACTCAGGTTTCAATAATGTCATAATGCATGAAACTGAACTTTTTTATAGTACCGAGTCTCTTAGTTATAATATTTCATAATGTCCAGAGTAATTCAGTTTCTCAGGAATGGAAGAGTAATCAAGGGAACCAAGGTTATAGCGGTAATCAAAAGAAAGTAATCCAGGGACAAAGACCAGACATGATGAAAGGAAAGTTGACAATTCTGAATGAAAAGTCATCACTTTTGTCGTAAAGTTTGGTCAATAGTTTTCCTTTACCATCGATGTCTAAGTGTAGGTCAAGATATGACGCTGACTTCAGAGTGTCTGTAGTATCTTTTATCTCAAGTTCGTTTGGGTAGATGCGAAGTATCAAATCCCCGAAATTAGGATTGTTTAAAGATAACACGTCATCTATATAGCGGAAACTGAGTTTGAAGGATCTAGCCAAACAATATTCTTTCTTTCTGATCAGATCAGCAATAAAGTCAGCCTCATAAGAGTGAAGGAATATGTCAGCTAGTAAAGGAGCACAATTTGTTCCCATTGGAATGCCGACCGTTTGTTGAAAAACACGTCCACTACACTGGACAAATTGGAAACAAGCAATTGTTGTTGTACTGTCATAAAGATCATTTTAGATAATATATTTCTTATTTTTGTTCAAAATCTATTTTAAACATACAAATACATCTTTTACATTCCTTCGTTTGAACAAAACTAAAATTAAAAGCAAGCTTACATAGTTTATGCAATAAGTATTACATAATATCGCGGTCATAGTAATGGTGTTATGTAAAATATTCAGTTCGAACAAATAAATATTTTGGTATGAATGCCAACAATATCCTCTTATGAACTTGTGATTGTATTGAATAAACATTTGATGTAGGAAAAAAGACAGAAAGACTAAATGCAAACGAGTTTTGAAATATCAATTAACATTATCTTTTATATAAAGGTTTGGTGAGGTAGTAGTACTAATGGCGTTTAGCAGCCTTGCTCTTCTGTGGATATTCCGATGGATTCCAGGTTTTGGAGGATGGGCCAATTTGTTCAAATTTGTTAATGGGTATTTTAAATCTGTATTTTGCTTCAAGTTGATCTAAGAATGATTTAAAACACAAAGGACATACACGTTGGGTTTTATTTCGTAATTACTTACAAACCATCTATTGCGTATAAAGTTTCGGGTCACGATAGTCAGTTGGGTGGCATAGACAACCACAACTTTTCAGGACATAAATACGTACATAATGACACAACAATATATATACTCATAACGTATTCCCTTTATTTTATTATCACAAACAAATTGACAAATACAAACATTAGTCACTTGTCACGATTTTCCTGTACAGTTCGTTCTGCGTCAGTTATTCCGTGAAATTGAAATGCAGCGTTCAAAAAATATTAGATATGATTCATCTTTTCATATAAAACTTGAATTGCCAACATAGTATCATGTCTTTATAGGACAAGTCCATTTGCTAGAGACTCCACCTCTGCCATGCTGATAGCAGTTGCTTTGTTTGTATTACCTAGACAACTTCCAAATATATTTTGCTGGGCGTCAGAAGGTATATAACATGAAAAAGAGAATTACAGGTTTCTCATTGACATCATTTGTTCATGTTGTCAATATGTATATACGATGATTATAATTACTAATTTAATATTATTATTTAAATTCGAATTCATTTTCAGTTTTAACCTCATAACATTGTAACTGGTAGTTATTTTTATTTTAAGTTTTTCAAATAAAATAATTCAACTTCTAATAACGAAATTGTTGCTGGTAAAATCTTCCTTTATTATCATATGTTCAGATATCATAAAATCCGCATCCTGAAGGAAGTTTAATATTTACTATCAAGGGTAAGGATATCATCAAACTATCACCTGAATGGTAGTAAGGTTTTGAAGCAAAGCTATATACCAATCAATCCACAACCTGAGGAGACTTTATATTTATTACCAAAATTAACAGCATTAGTGTGTTTCCAATTTTAAGGGGAATTTGTATTTATTACCAAGAGTTAAGATATTTTCTAATTAACAATCTGAAAGGGAGTTTATTTAAATTCCCAAGGATAAAGGTATCATTAAATCTATCACTTAAAGGGAGCTTTATGTTAATACTCAGGTTTTATGTATAATTGATACTACTATTCTATTGGAGATTTTTGTTTTATCACCAGTGGTTATGCAATTATAAAATCTACCAACTGAAAGGAAATTTATATCATTACCAAGGGTTTAGGTTTGTTAAAGTCACCCACCTGAAGAGGACTTCGTATTTATTTTGTATCTTCTTTGTGGCAACTACTTGGAACTAATATTTACTGAAGTAGGTCTCAACAACCAGTAAAGATTATAAATGAATTTTCTTATTTCAAATTTATTATTTGGACATTCAACGAAAATCCTAAAATTAGATCAACTTACTGTAAATAAGATCCCAATATGTATGTTTGTTGTAGAAAAGAAACCGATATATACTCCTATCTTGACATGGGGAACTGCAGTACGTAAAGTACCGTGGGGAATTATTATGTTGTTAGGAGGAGGTTTTGCCTTAGCAGAGGCTAGCAAGGTATAGTTACTTAATAAGGTTTAGACTTTAGTATTGTGTTAAATATGGTATAATAATTAACAGGATAATTAATTTGAAAGAGTGAATAATCAACAGATGGTCACGATTGCCGAAGAACACCTATACTTAATAACGAGTGGTCGGAACTTTTTAAACTCTTAAGTTAAATCGTAATACGTTCCTGGCAGTAGTGATCATATGTTGGTTATTCACAATAACCGATTGATTGTCCTATTCATCATAGAGATTTCCTCCATTACTCGTTGACGTTTACAATATAATTTTCAAATTTTGTAAACGGAGGATTGACATTCGTGCCGTGATATCCTGACGCGAGAACGTCCGAGAGTGAAATTACCGAATACTATATATAATAAGCATATTTACCAAGCCTATTCTCCCATATACGATAATCTGTCATTTGGTGAAAAAAAACTGGGGATGCTGAAACAAATTTTATTTAGGAGGGTTCGATTAGCCATGGACAAAATCAAATGATTTCTAAGTCAAAGTCTATAAGATTTTTGATTTTTTATTTCAAAACAACACATCAAGAATAATTCTTCTTCAAAGTTAATTTCCTTTCTATATCTTTGTAATCTTATATTTAATGAGTGTAGGATGAAAACGATTAGTGCTATAGATATGTCCACTCAATGTCAACGTGTCTTCTGTAATTACGATTATTATACATGAACATCATCTATGTATAATGTGTTTCAGTCCTAAAACAGTGACAAATGTTAGCTATATTTAATTATGTACCTTCAGAGTATCAGGTTTGACCGGTTATTATCTATGTAACAAATCTCTACAGATTTCAGGTTTGTCAAAGTTAGTTGGGTGTAAACTACAGATATTTAACCATATGGACCAATGGGTAATGAACCTTGTTATCAGCTTTATTGTTGCTGCAGCCACCGAGATTACAAGTAACAGTGCTACAGCAACATTACTGATGCCTATCGTAGCTGAGTTGGTAAATGATTAGAAGATAATTGTGTTAATTAGGAGGTGTCAATTATGATGCAAATGTGACATATTAAGTTAACTGGTGGCATGACTTATCAAATTGCTGCCATGAACTAACAGTAGTCAATAAAATTAGAAAATTATTTTTCTCGACTCTGTGTCGGCATTTTGTAATACCATTCATGGCATATGTTAACAACATGCAAGATTATAATATTGAGGAGTTACACTGATATGTAGCGAAGTATTTCAATATAAACTATTTAGCATTATCAACAAAAAGAAAAAAACGTTGTAGGCTTAAACAGAAATGGTATATAAATATACATATATATCTTACATAAAAAATTGTCATATATATCTTACATAATAAGCTACACTGACCTAGAAAATATACATAAATAGTGTATAGATCTTAGAAATAAACAGAAAGTTAGTACCTGAAGAATTATATTATGACAGCAATTTATTTTTTTCTGTAGGCTATTTCCCTTGGTCAGCATCCCCTATATTTGATGGTATCATCAGCTGTTGCATGTTCATTTGCTTTCATGTTACCAGTTGCTACTCCACCGAATGCCATTGTATTTTCTACGGGCTATATTAGAATACCTGATATGGTGAGAATATAAACGTATCACTAAAATTAAATTTTAATATTTTATATCAAGTACTACGTTCCAACAAAAATCGTTTCTCCCTAAAGTTGTGATATGTTACATGTGCATGTCATTGTAAAAGGTCGCGCCGACATACAGCCTTGAACCGATCTTCACAACGATTTGACGGATCAATGACCGTTGACTGATTAATCGCTTCCGGATCGATGACCGATGACCGATCTGATCGCAGTTTGTTATGCAAAATGACGTTATATCTGTTTTAAATAAAAGAAATGTAAAATAAAAGAATAAATTGATGTTTAAATGTATGGCATTATGTAAATATGTGTAAAATTGACAAAGAAAATAACAATAATCGTAAAATACATTTAATGGATCGATGACCGCTCGCAATTATTGTTGCCCGAATCGGTTCAGGTACTGTAAGTAGATGTATTTGTATGATGCATTAAGTCCATTTCTTAATACCAACTCTCTTTAATGGATAAGTAACATCTTTATGTATGTCAGATAGGAGGCGATTCGTCCATGTAAACAACGCACCCTTTTTTAATCTAAAAAAAAGTTACTCCACATGACCAGTCTCGGGTTTTCGGATTTTGAATTTTAAGACAAACGTTTGGTAGGTTGTGTAAGAAATGTTCATTTTGCGAGAGTTAACGTTCTAAAACTGGTTGATTTTAGTGTCAGATGAATATAGACGGAGCGTCAGCAACGTCCTATATATGTAGAGCATTAGACCAGAACTATGAATGTTTAAACATTTTCTGAAGCACCCACAGAGTTGTTCATGAAATATCATGTCCGGAGTAGATAAAAAAACAAAGACTTTGTTCAATATGTCTTTTCTGCAGCATAAAACGGCTTTATTATATGCAGTAACTGAAATGTATATGCACTGGCACTTCACCTGACAAAAGTGATTAGCCTATATTGTAAGACGCAACTTATGTAGATTAAACACAGAGACACATGTAACTACCTGTACATTTAACGGAGCCAACCTGATATCCAAGAGACAGTTCTATAACTTAATTTTAGTTTATTTTTAACTGTTCGCATTTGTTTTAAAGGCAATTGCAGGTATAGTGATGAATGTGATCGCCACTTCAGTACTGACTCTTGCCATCAATACTTGGGGAATCCCTATTTTCGGACTTGATATTATACCCAGTATATTCAATACAACGAACAACAATTCGACGCAATGTGTCTAGTAACAAAACTGACTGATGTGTTGAATTGAAGCTAAAAACCTCCCCATTATATTCAACAATAATTTTATTTTGGATGTAACGTCTCTTTTCTTTTTGGTTGACAATTTTAATTATCATTCCTTATGCGAAATTTTACCATGTGAAAGAGATGTCATAAGATGTTGTGTGTTTTATTAGAATTAAACATTTAAAAAAATGATTTTAATATATCTATAGATTATTTAAATGCAAATGCACTTATATGCATTGTGTAGCTCATTTGTATAGTTATATATGAAGCTTATTACTCAAATTGAAACTTATTCTAAGAAATCAGAGCAAACCAAACGAGGGGAAAGAAAAGAGAATTGTTGATATATATTCCTACATAAATTCGTTCAACAGATGTAGGTCTACTACCCTTCAAATAATGGTCCCCTTGATTACTCTTTATCTCTCATAAAGTGTATATTGTAAATGCAATTGAAAACTTAGATTAAAAGTGTTGTCTAAGAAAATCATGACCAAACAATATCAACTCATAGACTGCACGTTTTGAAAACCAGTGTTTAGTACGGTAACGACATTAGTCTCACCAATAATTCCCTACGGTTGCCAATCATTTCTACAAATCGAATAATAGCTTTTTCCGAAATAAATGATGATGAATAATTGTTAATACAAAAAATATTATATTAAAACATTGTCATTTAAACAGCAAAGGTTTTTTAAAATGTATATTTCTATCCCACCTACTTCAAAATTAGACAAATGTGTAT
Organism: Perna viridis; assembly: GCA_037379345.1. Classification (NCBI taxonomy): domain Eukaryota; kingdom Metazoa; phylum Mollusca; class Bivalvia; order Mytilida; family Mytilidae; genus Perna; species Perna viridis. The sequence goes on from CM074525.1 coordinate 26,335,821, forward strand.
AGTTCGTTTTATTGTTGTGTTTATCACCACTGTCCAAGGTTAAGGGGAAATTTGAGCGCTGACAAACAAGTTTAACTTTGTCACATACATTATGTGATGAACAAAGCCAAGACCTTGTAGCTGAAAATCGTGTGATGACCTGTAGGGGTCAAATTGCTCGTCATTCGCATTTGGTGAATTTCATTGGCAATCATTCCACATCCCCCTTTTTTATATCTATGGCCAATAATTGGCTCGGGACTTTGTTCTCTATTTAATCTATCATGTATCCGACACAAAATCGAAAATCGGAAAGGACACCCGGAAATAGTAAGAGATATTGGTTTTAGATGAAAGAAAATCTAAGAAGTATGTTTGTCTGACGCATTCCTAAATTAAAACTTAAACCTGGGAACAATGACCAGATAAATCGGTGCAGTAAGTGTTCTGATTTTTTCAAGAAATATCAGCTGCAGGTGAGTGTATGATAAAATGTCACATCTGGGGTGATTGGTGAATGTAAAGGTGGGGTATTGTGTTTCAGAGAGGGGTGTTGTTTTATGATTTTTAGACAGGTGATGTTAAATTTAATGTGGAAGACAATTGATGTTCCGTGTTATGTTTAAAGACAAAATGGCATTGCGTTCAATGTATTAAATTGATGTTGTTTTTTTATGTTTTTGTTTCAAGAAATATCTGCTGGGTTTCTAATAAAATGTCACGTCCGGGGTAATTGATGGATGTAAAGGTTGCTTACACTCTCGATTGCCCTAATGAATCCTTTTAGTTTTGATGGATCTTCATATTATTCTACACCATTGTATCTCTTGGGTTTGTTTTTTCTAAAGTCAATTAGATTTTATTTGAAGTAGGTTCATGAGAGTACAGCATGAGCTGGCTACACCTTTGACATAAACAAAGTAGGATGTTGTATTTCATGTGATAGACAGGTAGTGATGCTTTGTTATGTTTTAGACATACATGTATTGTTGAGTTATATGCTTTGACAGGATGCGTCCAGTTTTATGCTTTAGAATGTAGGGTATTGCGATAGACAGAAGGGTATTGTTTTTATGTTCTAGACAGGTGATGTTAAGTTTTATGTTTACAGACAAGAAGGCATTGCGTTTAATGTGTTGGATAGGTGGTGTTGTTCTTTTTTATGTATCTGAAGGTGGTATTGTCTTTCAGAGAGTAATCAATGGAACCAAGATTCCAGCAGAAATCAAGAGAACTGAATCAAGGGACAACGGGACAAAGACCAGACATGGAAAATAGACACACACAACAAAGAACATAAGATAACCATAATACCAAACGAAGAAACAGAATTAAAAAAACTGGGAGCATAGACCATAACATTATACGTTATGCCAGATCTTGCCGAAACTAGCAGACTTTTTGTAAGTAAAGGAGAACAATTTGTTCCCATTTGAATGCCGACCGTTTGTTGAAAAACACGTCCACCACACTGGACAAATATGTTGTCGATTAAAAATTCCAGCATTTTGTAAACAGCTTCCTCTGTATATTTGGAAGACGATTTGGAATTATTTCTTACAAGGTATGAGGAATCTCTACCAAGAACTAAATATTTGTATCTAGGTGTACCATATTTTTGGAAAAACAACGATGTATAATGTTTTTAAACGTGTTATCTTTCAACAATCCTAATTTCGGGAATTTGATACATCGCATCTACCCAAAAGAACTTGAGATAAAAGATATTACAGATACTGTGAAGTCTCATAACTTGACCTACACTTAGACATCGATGGTAAAGGAAAACTATTGACCAAACTTTACGACAAACGTGATGACTTTTCATTCAGAATTGTCAACTTTCCTTTCATCTGTGGCAACATTCCTTCGGCTCCTGCGTATGGAGTGTTCATATCACAACTCATACGTTATGCCAGAGCTTGCCGGGACTACGCAGACTTTTTGTATCGCGCTAGAACAAATAGGCTTCTGGAACAGAGTTATGTTGCTACAAGATTGAAGTCATCACTACAAACGTTTTATGGTCGTCATCATGAACTCGTGGGTCGTTATGGTGTATCCATCAGCACCATGAAAACTGATTTATTCAACGGGTCATAGTTTTCCTTTCCTCGTTTTTCTACTCCGGACTTGACTTTTTATGAGCAACTCGGCGGGTGTTTCTAGAAAAGCAGAGGACGTTTACCCTACCGGTGCACTTGGTCCATGCTCCCGGTTTTTGGTGGAGTCCGAGTTGCTCATTTGCTTTTGTTACGTTGTGTGTGTGTGGTTTTGGTTGCTTTATGTTCTTTGTTGTGTCTGTCTGTTTTCCATGTCTGGTCTTTGTCCCTGGATTACATTCTTTTGATTACCGCTATAACCTTGGTTCCTTTGATTACTCTTTAAGTCGGGATTTTAACTGAGAATGGGGAATAGAAATATACAGTGTTGAAAAATCATAGGTTTTAATCCTATTATATTCAGATAATAGTCTTGAACTGATTGTCTCCAAAAGATCTTTCGAATTTTTCAAGATCCACATTGAATTAATACCACTGCGGGAGTAACAAGTGTTGTGGTAGGACTGTAGACCCTCTTTGACAGTTGTGAGTATAGAAGTTAAAAGTTTTGAAAGATGTTTGGTGGTACATTTTGCAGATCCAGCTATGAAACGTTGTTTGTATGGATTCTTGTGGAGTTTAGGAATCCAGTACATAGACATTGTTTTTGCTGCATCGGGGTCTTTGAAAACTGATGTAGCCTTGGCACTCATTGACCTACTTAAAACTTTCATTCGTTTCAAAATTAAACACCTCACGGCCTTTAACTACTCTGACAGAGAATCAATGTCTTTTTGTTCTCGTTTTATCCATTTTCTTGCGTAGTCCTCGACGGCATCCATAAGAACTTTAAAGTTATAATTCTAATTTATGGAGCGTGGTTCACGGTACTTGGGACCTTTGGAAGGATATTACGCAGAGATTCGTTTTCGATAATGGTTAAATCTCCAGTTACGACGTGACCAGAAAGGCCGTATTTGAATGGAGAGGTTTTGCAAGAACAGTCAGGTGGTTTAGCCTTGAAGTTCTCAATCTCGAGGTTCTGCAATAGCCTTTTATAATTGAAAATTTTGGATGCGATGGGTGAAGTATGGGAATATGAAATAATTGGTATGGATTTGTCTTTGAAATATGGGGGAATTTTGTTGGTAACGTTTTTGTGATGGAGGATGTTAGCCAAATTAATTGCATCTATACCTTTGTTGACAAACGGTAGTTCTGATTGAAGTGCCTTTAAAGAATGATATAACAATATAGTGCAACTAAAGCATAATGCAGAAATATACATTAAGTGATAAATGCATATTTTCCACATACCTAATAGCTGAAAATATTTGAATTTTTCAAATTTAAATTAGTACAATATTTCACACTAGAACTAGTAGTCTATAAAATATCAACCTTTGTATGATTTTTAGACGGATCAATACTAAAAAAGATACTGGTACTAAAACAACTAAAATAAATTGGTGACATTTTAATAAAAAAAAAGACAACAAGTAAAAGCTTTCATGACAAACCAATTGTGAATAAAAAATAAACAGAATTATGAATTCTTACATTTAACACTTAAAAATAGACTTGCACATCAGGACAAAATCAGTAATATTTTACACTGTGTACAGAAAAAAAACAGTTACTGGATACAAATCACAGTGAAATTTTAACATGTCATTTGAATTTCTGTTTTCCAATATTATTTCCATTATTTACAATACTAGTACCACAAAATTAAAAAAAACACAAAGTGTTTACCATAAATCTAAAATATTTTCACATTTTCTGGTTCAGTGAGATAAACTGAGTAAAAGACCCCACAGGTGAAATATCAGATACAATAAAATTACATGAAAAAAATCTTTTCATTATTTTATTTGGAGAAAAATTTGAAAAAACAACTTTTTTCCAGAAATCTCAAAACTTTTCCTATTTTCTGATTCAGTGTGATGAGTAATACAAGACCCAACAAGTTATGTCAATTATTTAGAATTAAAGATATTTAGTGTCATTAGAAAAAAAAAACACATAAGTTATTTTACAGAGATTTGACAAATAGTTATAAATGTTTCATGTGACTCTTTAAAAGGTTTCTAATAGTTTTATTGTGGATGTATGTAACACCTAAAGGTGTTTTACCACTACAGTCTTTCTGTATTGGATCAGCATTTCTATCTAACAGTAATTGTACAATATTAGTATGACCTCTCTTACATGCAACATGCAGTGGAGTCCGTCCTGCCCAATCGACACACTGTGACAAATCAGCATTTTTATCTAACAATACTTGTACAATATTAGTGTGACCTCTCTCACATGCAAGAAACAGTGGAGCCCGTCCTAACTCAACACACTGTGACACATCAGCATTTCTATCTAACAATAATTGTATAATATCAGTATCACCTCTCCTACACACACCATACAATAATTTTTTATGTTCATTCATTACTTCCTGAATATTTCCACCTTTAGTTATTAACAGTTCTACAATACTAAGATGACCATCAAGACATGTATAATACAAAGCCTCCTGAATGTCAGCACCTTCAGTTACTAACAGTTCTACAATATCATTATAACCTCTCGTACACACATATTTCAATAATTTTTTATGTTTATTCATTACTTCCTGAATATTCCCATTTTTTATTATTAAAAGTTTTACAATATTAAGAGAACCATATTTACATGTATAATACAAAGCTTTCTTAATGTTAGCACCTTCAGTTATTAACAGTTCTATAATATCAGTATGACCATCCTCACACGCTCTATAAAATAAATGTTCATTCATTACTTCCTGAATATTTCCACCTTTAGTTATTAAATGTTTTACAATATTAAGATGACCACCAAGACATGTATAATACAAAGCTTTCTGAATGTTAGCACCTTCAGTTATTAACAGTTCTATAATATCAGCATGACCTCTCCAACACACATCATACAATAAATCTTTATGTTCATTCATTACTTTCTGAATATTTCTTCCTTTAGTTATTAACAGTTTTACAATATTAAAATGACCATAAAGACATGTATAATAACTGTAGTACAATGGTGAGTTTCTAAAAACATCTGTTTTGTTTATATTACATTTTATAGAAATGAGATATTTAACTAATTCATAAAAACCGAACTCTGATGCTTCAATCAGTGGTGTAGAGAAGTTATAAAATTTGGATATAGTATAATAATCAAGAAAAAAAAATATTGTTATTTTTATTTTGCACGTTTTTGTCGTCTAACACATGAAATAAATACAAACAAGAAAATTTGTTTTGTTTTATATAAGTCATTACTTTGTCTTTAAAACTTTGTTCTTTTAACTGTTGGTTGTTAAATAAGAATTTTCCATCTTTTTCTTTAAGATCTCTGAATATTCTGTCAAAGTAAAGATGTTCATGATCTTCTGATAGATACAAATACGAATCATCTTCATCTGGATCTTGATCTGGAAAAACACTTTTAAATCTGATTTTGTCAGCTATGAATGATGAAGGTGCATACGTAATGAAAAGTTCTGAAATTTGACAACCACAAGTAACAACAACAATATCATATAGTTTATCGTGGGCTATTGTGTACACTGATCCTCTTTTCTTGACATAAGTTCCATCAAGACGTTTAAAGGTATCACTTAGCTGTTTTCTTTTCATTTCAATTTTTAAACTGATATCAAAATTAGCAACTATTTTTTATATCTTCTTTTTAACATTTCTTGTTGTCATCCTTAGGTTCATATACCTTTCATCAAATCCATCATGAAACAATACATATAAAACCAATACACAGTTTTCAAATTGATTGGATTCTATCATGACTTTAATATCATTCTTAATATTGTCAATCGGAGATGAGAACAGTTCAGTTAGTTCCGCCATTGTTTTCCCTTTGGACATTTTACAAAGCAAGAGAAAATAGTGATACTGGTCTATATTTCCAACTAATGACTTCATATCAACTTCTACATATAAATTACTTGTGTTTTTTTTTTTATCATGTTGATTCTTTCTTCTGGAAGTAAACAATGATATTTTAGATTGTAAATCACGAAACAAAATGTTTAGTAAACATTTCTAATGATTTCAATTTGTCGTTCCTGAAAATATGTAAACGACATGAGACAAGGATTTTCATGTGTCCATTGATTTTGTCTTTACAGGCCCCGTCTATGTCTTTTTGGCCAATGTTTTCTAGGGAAAACAATTTATGAATGTTGTCTGCTTGATCATTCCATCTACTTACTTGTTGTAAGTCATTGTCTTGGTTGTTGTAAGTCGTTGTCTTGGTTGTTGTAAGTCTTTGTCTCAGTTAAGGTAAGTCATTGTGTGTCATTGTCTTGGTTGTTGTAAGTCTTTGTCTCAGTTAATGTAAGTCATTGTATGGCATTGTCTTGGTTGTTGTAAGTCATTGTCTCAGTTAAGGTACGTCATTGTGTGGCATTGTCTTGGTTGTTGTAAGTCATTGTCTTGGTTGTTGTAAGTTGTTGTCTTGGTTGATGTAAGTTGTTGTCTTGGTTGTTGTAAGTCATTGTCTTCGTTTTTGTAAGTCATTGTCTTGGTTGTTGTAAGTTATTGTCTTGGTTGTTGAAAGTCATTGTCTTGGTTGTTGTAAGTTATTGTCTTGGTTGTTGAAAGTCATTGTCTTGGTTGTTGTAAGTTATTGTCTTGGTTGTTGAAAGTCATTGTCTTGGTTGTTGTAAGTCATTGTCTTGGTTGTTGTAAGTTATTGTCTTGGTTGTTGAAAGTCATTGTCTTGGTTGTTGTAAGTCATTGTGTGGCATTGTCTTGGTTGTTGTACGTCGTTGTCTTGGTTGTTGTACGTCGTTGTCTCAGTTACGGTAAGTCATTGTGTGGCATTGTCTTGGTTGTGTCTTGGGTGCAAGTCATTGTCTCTGTTGTTTGAAGTCATTGTCCTAGTTATCTAAAGTTGATATCCCAATTGTCTTAGTTGTTAGTAATTGTCTCAGTTTTTGAAAGAAAGTAATTATCCTAGTTGTCTAAAAAATGTCTAAATAGTTGTATTTCATTGTTCTAGGTATTGTATTTTATTGTTGTAAGTCATCAATTCATCAATGCCTTATTGGGTCAATTGTTGTTATTTCTGCCTTTTATGTAGTTGTTTCTGTTTGTCATTGTCTAATTGTTCTAATATCATGGATTAGTTGTTGTAAGTTATTGCCTATGTTGTTGTAAGTCATTGCTTATGTTGCTGTAAGTCATTGTCTATGTTGCTGTAAGTCATTGCCTGTATTGTTGAAAATCATTGTCTTTGTTATCGTTAAACATTACTGAATTGTTAAAAGTTGTTGTAAGTTATTGTCTTGTGTTCTTCATTATGTGTTTTTTTTTTGTTGTTTTTTTGTTTTTTGTTTTGTTTTTGTGTTATTTTTTTATTTTATTGTTACTATATGTATGTATAACTTTGGTTGTTTTATGTTCTTTGCTGTATGTGTCTGTTGTCCATGTCTATTCTATGTCCCTGGTTTACATTCTTTTGCAATTCTGTAAGTATCTAGGTTCCTTTGATTACTCTTAATTTAATTTATCTTATATGGAACAAGAGGTTCATTTTTCATCTGTTAATGGCAATAACTCTGACGATAAGTTGTCCAACAACTTTGATATTATGAAGACTTATGTAGACCTTATAATGATATAGGGATAATTTCAGCGATTGAAATAATTTAGCTAAACCAAGCATTTATGAGAAAAACTTCTGACTGACTCTTTTGATATCACGTTTATGTCTAATTAGTCTGGTAGTTTTAGCTGAAAAGATTTTTGAAAGAAAGAACATTAAAGATACCCTTAGAAATAGTCATGCATAACTTGTTTACACTCTAAAAGTTAACGGGCAACGGACACTTAGTGATGGCATAAGCTTACTTTGCCTTTCGGCCAGGAGAGCTACAAAGCATATCTTACAAAATGTATATATGAATGTATCACTCTGCAAAATGTGAATGATATTGATACAATACTATTTGAGTTATTGTTTACTGTTTACACAAAGTCGGTATCGTTCACATCATAAACATGATAAAGTGACAAAAATGGCTCAGTTAAAATGCTATAAATGACAACTTGCCTGCAGTGATATTCCTGCTTGTTCTGTGAGTTGCACCGAATGACTTTTGAGTCTGTCTGAATGATCTGCGAGTTTCTCTGAATAATTTGTTAGTCTCTGCTCCACGTCATTTAACTTATTTTTCATCTCCTTGATCTCTTCTGGAATAACAACGATATTTTGAACAAGACGTTGTACTAATGTCTTTATTTCTGTGAAGCCAACACATTCAATAGTCATTCCATCAATGAACAGTTTACCTAAAAAAGAAGACAGATATAAGAAAAAAACATCTTTGATGTATTTTTATGTTCACCTTAATAGTTTTCCTGAAGTAAATTAGAGTTTTTCCTAAACGTTGCTAGAAAAAACTCTAATATTCAATTGTCAGGATTCTTAATTTTCTGTACATGTAAAATTATCTACATTATTAGGATATTTAAGAGGCTGACTATGAAAAACTCAGGTTTATCATATGATCATTTGTGCAAATTGCTTGCAGTGTAAAGTTTATTTCATGTGTATGACAAATAGTAAAATAAATTCTTTAACTTGGAAATTGAAGGCTCAGAAAAATGATTTTAATGTTCCCTAACAAGTTAACAAAATTTTGCACATAATAATAAAGAGTTATCTCCCTTTTCCAATCAATTTTAATGCTTTAGATATAATTCATTCTCTAGTTCAAATACTTGAGAAAAGATGCATATTTTTGTGAAATGAAAAGGATGAATTCGTTTTGGACAAAATGTAATATGCAATCCACTACATGGACATCGCCTGAATCTTTAAGTGGCTTTTAATCAAGGAAACACAGACTTATTTTTTTCAGGGGACTACAAACATAATAATTTAATGTTCTAAATCTAACTATACTGTATGTTGTAATTTAGGAGTCAGAATAAGCAACGAATTGTATGTGGCAAGCAAAATTCATGATGGGAAAAGCAAATAAACTTATTGACTAATTTTGGGTGTTTTATAAGTTTTATAAGCGCTGCAAAATTTCCTTTCGGGACTATTTTTTTGGCGACGTGCTACGTGACGTTGCGTATGTTGTGCAGCTGTGATACCCATCATTTGAAACAAAATAGGTTAACTATGACGATCGCGTTTAAAATTTAGTGGAATAAATTTGGGATTTTTTCATTCTAATCGGGTACATGTAGTTTACTGTATTTAATCATTTTCTATTGCAGACTAGATAATATTGCCACAAATGATCTATTATTTCATACGCAGTAAACAAAAAGACGTTTTTTTGGGGGGTCGTCAAATATTCCTACGCTGTTGCTTGTATATCTCGCGAGGACAAAACAAACTAGCGATAATTTTCATTCTCATTCAACTGGCGTGAGATTGAAAATTATCATATAGCAAGATCAAAAGGATTTTAAACAAAATATTTTATCTTATTTCTTTTATCATATATTCAGAATAATTCATTTTCTAATTTGTCATTTTCTGTCGCACAGAGTTGGGAATACCTTCAATCGATTCAGGAGGGGTCAGAGATCTCAATTGAACAGTCCTTTTTTTAACATTCATTTCCTTATTTGCCATTTTAGGCCGCACAAAGCTTTGCATATTCGCATTCAACTTGGGAGTGGTCAGATATCTCATTTCAAGATTTATATACTTTTCAACATTCATATCCATTTTCAATATTGATTTCCTTATTCGCCATGTAAGGTCAAACATAGCAGGGAGTAGTCCTAATTGACTCGGGAAGGGTCAGTAATTTCATTTTAAAATTCATTTCCGTTTCTAACACTCATTTCCTTACTGCCCATTTGAGGTCGCACAGAGTTGTGAGAGGTCGTAATCGAATCGGGAAGGGTAAAAGATCTCATTGCAACATTCATTTCTTTTTTTTAAATTGATTTCCTTACTGGCCATTTAGGTTTGCAAGACAGTTGAGAATGGTTGTGATCAACTGAGGGAGGGTCAGCGATCTCATTTCTACATTCATATCCTTTTCAACATTCATTTCCTTATTCGTAAGTTTAGGTAGCACAAAGTTTAGAATTTTCACATTCGACTCGGGAGGGGTCAGGAATCTTATTCCAATATTTATTTTGTTATTCGTCGTTCTAGTTCGCACAGAGCATGAAATAGTCGTAATCGATTAGGCAAGGTTCAGAAATCGCATATCAAAATTAATTTTCCTTTTGAACATTGATTTGCTTACTGGCCATTTGAGGTCGCACAGACTGGAAAAGGTCGAAATTGGCTCGGGAAGGGTCAGAGATCTCATTTCAACACTCTTTTCCTCTTTCAATATTCATTTCCTTATTCGCCATTTTAGGTAGAACATGTACATGAATTTGAATATTGGCATTCGAATCGGGAGAGGCAAGAGATCTCATGTCAACATTCATATCCTTCTTCAACATTAATTTCCTCATTGGCCGTTCTAAACCGTACAGAGTTAGGAATATTCGCATTCGGCGCGGGAGGGGTCAGCGATCTCATTTTAACATTCATTTCCCGTTTTCAACAATCATTCCTTTACTCGCCATTAGAGGTCACACAGATTGAGAAATAGTCGTAATTGACTCTGGAAGGGTCAGAAATCTCATTTTTAAATTTATTTCCGTTTTCAACACTTATTTCATTCCTCGCCATTTCAGGTCACAAAGAGTTGGGCAAATTTCGTTATCGACTCGGCAAGGGTCAGAGAGTAATCAAGGGAACCAAGGTTATAGCGGTAATCAAAAGAATGTAATCCAGGGAGAAAGACCAGACATGGAAAACAGACATACACAACAAAGAACATAAGGTAACTAAAATCATACATACAAAGTAACAAAAGTAAATGAGCAACTCGGACTCCACTAAAAACGGAGCATGGACCAGGTGCACCGGTAGGGTAAGCGTCCTCTGCTTTTCTAGAAACACAAATTCAAACATTGAATTTCAATATTCATGTGCTTACTGGCCACGTTATGTCGAACAGAGTTGGGAATGGTCGCCTTCGTCTCGAAAGAGGTCAGAGATCTCATTTCAACTTTTTCCTTTTCAACATGTATTTCCTTAATCGCCATTTGAGGTCGCAAAGAGTTGGAAAGGTCGTAATCGACTCGGGAAGGGTGAGAGGTCTCATTTCACCATTATTTTCTTTTTTCCTACATTCATTTCCTTATTGGTTACTTTAGGTCGCAGATAGTTGGGAATGGTCGGAATCGACCCGGGGGGGTCAGAGATCTCATTTCAACATCCATATCATTTTTCAACATCTTTCTGCAATATTAATTTCCTTATTGACCGTTTTAGTTCGTGTAGATTGGGGAATAGTCGAAATTGACTCGGGAGGGGTCAGAGATCGCATTTCAACATCCCTTGTTATTTTTTCAACATTCATTTCCTTACTGGCCATTTAAGTTCACAGAGAGTTGAGAATGGTTGTTATCGACTCAAGAGAAGTCAGAGATCTCATTTCTACATTTATATCCTCTTCAACATTCATTTCCCTAGGTCTACAGTCCTACCACTACACTTGTTTCTCCCGTAGTGGTATTAATCCAATGTGGATCCTGAAAAATGCAAAAGATCTTTTGGAGACAATCAGTTCAAGACTATCTGAATATAATAGCATTAAAACCTGTGATTTTTCAATACTGTATACTTCTATTCCCCATACTCAGTTAAAATCCCGACTTAAAAACATTATACATCGTTGTTTTTCCAAAAAAGCTGGTACACCTAGATACAAATATATAGTTCTTGGTAGAGATTCCTCATACTTTGTAAGAAATAATTCCAAATCATCTTCCAAATATACAGAGGAAGATGTTTACAAAATGCTGAAATTTTCAATAGACAACATATTTGTCCAGTGTGGTGGACGTGTTTTTCAACAAACGGTCGGCATTGCAATGGGAAAAAATTGTGCTCCTTTACTAGCTGACCTATTCCTTCACTCTTATGAGGCTGACTTTATAGCTGATCTGATCAGAAAGAAAGAATATTGTTTGGCTAGATCCTTCAATCTCAGTTTCCGCTATAGAGATGACGTGTTATCTTTAAAGAATCCTAATTTCGGGGATTTGATACATCGCATCTACCCAAAAGAACTTTAGATAAAAGATACTACAGACACTGTGAAGTCAGCCTCGTATCTTGACCTACACTTAAAAATCGATGGTAAAGGAAAAATATTGACCAAACTTTATGACAAACGTGATGACTTTTCATTCATAATTGTCAACTTTCCTTTCATCTGTGGCAACATCCCTTCGGCTCCTGCGTATGGAGTGTTCATATCACAACTCATACGTTATGCCAGAGCTTGCCTAAACTACGCAGACTTTTTGTATCGCGCTAGAACTCTAACAAATAGGCTTCTGGAACAGGGTTATATTGCTACAAGATTGAAGTCATCACTACAGAAGTTTTATGGTCGTCATCATGAACTCGTGGATCGTTATGGAGTATCCATTAGCACCATGAAAACTGATTTATTCAACGGGTCATAGTTTTCCTCGTTTGTCTACCCCGGATTTGACTTTTTATGAGCAACTCGGTGGGTGTTTCTAGAAAAGCAGAGGACGCTTACCCTACCGGTAGCTCATTTACTTTTGTTACTTTGTATGTATGATTTTAGTTACTTTATGTTCTTTGTTGTGTATGTCTGTTTTCCATGTATGGTCTTTGTCCCTGGATTACATTCTTTTGATTACCGCTATAACCTGGGTTCCCTTGATTACTCTTATTCTCAATTTTAGGTAGCGAAATATTTTGAATATTCGCAATCGACTCTGGAGGAGTCAGATATCTCATTTAAACATTTATATTTGTTTTTACATTTATATCATTACTCAACATTCATATCCTTTTTCAACATTAATTACCTTATTGGCCGTTTTAGGTCGTACAGAGTTGGGAATAGTCGTAATCGACTCGGGAGGGTCAGAGATCTCCATTTCAAAATTTATTTCCTTTTTCAACATTCATTTTCTTACTGGCCATTTCAGCTTGGTATTTTTGCCAATACCGACTCCATTACGACCTCTATTACATTTGAATATCACACCCTATATCACACCCGTACTCAGAATACAATTGATAAGTATAATATGATGTTACGAACATGCCATGTCAACCCTGAAACCTATATCGGCTGGTAGCCATTTGGATGATACAAGAGTCTCAGGTTGACACAGATTTTGATACAAATTTTGACAAGTAATAGTCAGTATACATCTACACCTGACCAATACATGTAAAGGTCATACTAGTATAATATAAACAATTATCATAGAGGTTTGTCTTGTCTGCTATACTTGAATATGTCAATCCCTAGCTGACATTGCTCCAGTATGGAACTGTCCGTGTTCATGTCAGAAAATTGCACAAGGGGGTCAGTGGCAGTTAAATTGGGGTTCATTTTCAAATAAAAGTGGGCCAATATGGGAGTATGATAGGAGACATTTTAGGTATAAATATCATACTCATATAATATAAACTATTATTATATAGTAATATTTTTCCTATTTAGTCCATTGTGAATGATCGTACAGTATATTTCCATATTTTACTCTGCCTTGGCCTGTAATGACCAATTCCGGGACAAGTATAGGTGCGTTCCGAATATGAATTTTCGTATTGCACGCTCGTCGTCTGGTAAACAGTAAAAGATGGCGGATCAAGATATTGCCTTTCAGTTAAAAAGGGGAGAATTTTCAGGAACCCCCAAATCTAAATGAAATGAACTTAGTAGACTTGTCGATAAAAACAAAGTGAAAGATTAAGTTTATCAACAGAAGAAACAGTGGACTGTTAATTGCACAAAAAAGGGACTTGAACATTTTCTACATGTGACCCATTGACAAGAATGAATTGAGATCGATTAAAAATTTACCAGTAAAATGGGAAAACAGAAATAAACAAACAATTTGTTTTCCTCTGACAATTAAAACAAATATATTACACTAGGTCAGATATAGAAATATTGGTCTTTAGTCCCTGGGTTGCTTTCTTTTGATTTCTGCTATAACCTTCGTCCCCTTGATTACTCTTTCACTGAAAAGTCCATGGACCATATCTTCTGTAAAAATCTCCAACGATAACCGAAGTTCAGCTTAATTTGTAACTTTTCAAGAAGAAAATCATGAATCATCGATACTTGACACTTTGGTCATAGTTATCCAGTGCTTGACACTTTGGACACGATTACCGGGTACCTGAAACTTTCGATATAGTTACCCAGTACTTGACACTTTTGACATCATATCTCGGTACTTGACATTTCGGAATGGTTACCCAGTGACTGACACTTAGGACATGCTTACCCGGTACTTGACACTTTGGACATGATAACCCAGTTCTGGAAACTTTGGTTTTTGTTTGCTGACAACCCCAGAATGTAACACGCCAGGGGTACCCCATTCAACCACCTGGGGCACACATCCCAGTTGCTCTGCACGAGGTTGAACACGTTGGACATGGTTACCGGCACTTGTCACTTTAGACATGGTAACCCAGTTCTTGACACTTTGGACATGGTTACAGTGTACGTGACATTTTGGACATGGTGACCGTGCTGTTGTTACTTTGGACATGGTTACCGTGTACTTGTCACTTTGGACATGGTTACCGTGTACTTGTTACTTAAGACATGGTTACCGTGTACGTGACACTTTGAACATGGTTACCGTGCACTTTTTTTTTGGTCATGGTTACCGTGTACTTGTTAATTTAGACATGGTTACCGTGTACTTGTCACTTTGGACATGGTTAGCGTGTACTTGTTACTTAAGACATGGTTACCGTGTACGTGACACTTTGGACATGGTTACCGTGCACTTGTTACTTTGGACATAGTTTCCGTGTACTTGTTACTTAGGACATGGCTACCGTGTACTTATTACTTTGGACATGGTTTCCGTGTACGGGTCACTTTGACTATGGTTACCGTGTTCTTGATACTTTAGACATGGTTACCGTGTACTTGTCAATTTTGGGCATTGTTACCGTGCACTTTACATTTTGGACATGGTTACTAGGCACTTGTCACTTTGGACATGGTAACTCAGTTCTTGACACTTTGGACATGGTTACAATGTACTTGACACGTTGGAAATGGTTAACTTGTACTTGCCACTTTGGACATAGTTACCGTGTACTTGTCACTTTGGACATGGTTACCCGTGTACTTGTCACTTTGGACATGGATACCGTGTACTTGTCACTTTGGACATGGTTACCCGTGTACTTGTTACTTTGGACATGGTTACCGTGTACTTGTAACTTAGGACATGGTTACCATGTACTTGTTAATTTATACATGGTTACCGTGTACTTGTCACTTTGGACATGGTTACCGTGTACTTGTAACTTTGGACATGGTTACCGTGTACCTGTCACTTTGGACATGGTTACCGTGTACTTGTTACTTTGGACATGGTTACCGTGTACTTGTCACTTTGGACATGGTTACCGTGTACTTGTTACTTTGGACATGGTTACCGTGTACTTGTCACTTTGGATATGGTTACTGTGAACTTGTTATTTTGGACATGGTTACCGTGTACTTGTTACTTTGGACATGGTTACCGTGTACGTGACACTTTGGACATGGTTACCGTGTACTTGTTACTTTGGACATGGTTACCGTGTACTTGTCACTTTGGACATGGTTACCGTGTACTTGTTACTTTGGACATGGTTACCGTGTACTTGTCACTTTGGATATGGTTACTGTGAACTTGTTATTTTGGACATGGTTACCGTGTACTTGTTACTTTGGACATGGTTACCGTGTACGTGACACTTTGGACTTGGTTACCGTGTACCTGTTACTTTGGACATGGTTACCGTGTACGTGACACTTTGGACTTGGTTACCGTGTACCTGTTACTTTGGACATGGTTACCGTGTACGTGACACTTTGGACTTGGTTACCGTGTACCTGTTACTTTGGACATGGTTACCGTGTACGTGACACTTTGGACTTGGTTACCGTGTACCTGTTACTTTGGACATGGTTACCGTGTACGTGACACTTTGGACTTGGTTACCGTGTACCTGTTACTTTGGACATGGTTACCGTGTACGTGACACTTTGGACTTGGTTACCGTGTACTTGTTACTTTTGATACTCCTTCATGAATTATTAAACATGTTAAACATTTGACATATAGTTGATGATAAAATGAACATGAGATGATGATTGCCACTGGAAATAGGGAGAGATGGGTAGGGTCGGGCAATTTAGCCTCCTGTGGCGGAGCTCTATGGTTCATACTCCGGGAGAATACCACAGTAGGGTTCTTTAACGTGAGAAGAACGTAGCATCTTTTCTAACACGGTGCACCACTATGGTTTGCGGTCAGGTTTTCCGTATTATAGCCTGACAACCCCAGCATTTGACACGCCAGGGGTACCCAATTCCACCACCTGGGGCACACATCCCAGTTGCTCTGTAGGCAGAGCGCCCTAGCCCCCGGCTAGGGTTCTGAGCACTATCTAGTCGTCTTTTACGACAAGCTTAGCGCTGCTTCAGGCCTATTCTTTTAACACCCGGACCTGCACAGGGCGACATATAATGTAAAGCATTCGAAAATAAGTATACCATTCTGAGTCCATCTGTCTAGCTGTTCAATTATTGTAATATTGTCCTCTTTTGAAAGTCCAATTCTCTAAGCAAGGTGTTTCATCAAATCTGAGCAATGATTATATTTAATTTCATCCCATTCTCCTCAATTGCAATGATTCCAATAATTCCGTATCTCTGACCTCACCTACAATGGAAATAAAATGTTACATGTACCAAAATAACTGTGTGACCGGGGATTCTGTACCCCAGACTTGACCTGTATAATGTATTAAATATTACAGGTACCTAAATCATAGTTGGTCCATGAGTTCTGTAAAACTGACCTGACCTTCAATATATATAAATAATGTTACATGTAGCTGTTTCACAGTTGGCCCATCGATGCTTTTCCTATATGACAAAAATCTACGTACAAAAATCTACTGTCCGTACATTAGTCGGTCGCATTTTAACTGATTAAGTCTATATATGACTGATAATGACTGACGATAGGACTGATTTTGACTGATAAATTTGGAAGAGTCTTTTGTATCGACTGTTTTAGTTAAACATGACCGAGTAAGTCCCTTTTTGACTGTCTAAACTTATTTTACGTTGAATCAAACACATTCCGACTGATTAAGCGTATTTGGCGTTTAATCGACATATTTGGACTGATTAAACATATTTTGGGTTTAATCAGACGTTTTTGGTCTGATTAAACTCAGTTAGCGTTTAATCACAAGTTCTTGGTCTGATTTAATCCATTTTACGTTCATTCAGACATTTTAAGACTGACTAAACATATTCTACATTTAATTAGATATGTTTGGATTGTCAGAATTTATTTTGCGTTTAATCATATATTCTTTTTTAATCGAAGTTATTTTTGTCTAATCTCATTGATTTAACATTTTTGACGTTTTTTTTTCTTTTTCCGAGTTAGCTTTTTTTTTCATAGAGACTTACTTCTTTTGTTGGACACTTGTGATGATTTTGTGTAAAATCGGGGGCAAATTGTTCTTATAATAGCGTGGAACCCTTCCTTTAAATTCCCTAGCTTGAAACGTTCTAGAAATTTCGGGTCTGCCTCTAGTTTTATTCATTTCGCCATCTACGGCAGTATATCCTGTAGTTTGCATTTTGAAATTTGATACCTCATCGCAACAAATCATTTTACAAGATTCTGGTTAAATGTCACAATTGACCTTTTTGTATGAAATTTTCGCAACTACTAAGAACCAATAATAGTGACCATCGTCGCCACGAATGAGGTTTTTCGATGCAAGTTCCAGCTGATAAGTAAATATGAGAAAGAACTACAGACAGTGTATATTTAATAAAAAGGATAAAGGTCAAGGATGTTATATTAAGGAGATAAATCCAATAAATATGTAGAGTATATTGTAGATTTTTCAATTTCAGTTTGTAATTAAAAGAATGCACAAAATAACGTATGGAATGCTGTTTTGAATAAAATAACGTTTAAAAAGCGAACATGGGCCAGTCCATATATCAATCTAAACAGTTACCCGACGAATGACTTTGTTGTTCCGTTTAATCAATGGATGTACATGCAAATTCTAAGCGGTCATGTGTAAATAGGTACATGTCGCCTAGTTATAGTATTTGGATATACTATAGTATAATTGCAGAGCGATGTCATGTTTACATTTCTAAGTAGTAAAGATATTTACCGTATTTTCGAATCTCTTCATAGAACGTTTTAGCTTTTATTTTGTGCCAAACAGACTTTTTTGAAGCTGTATCCTGCGATCACGTTGGTGAAAAATACAGGCCTGTCCCGGTGAGTTTAAGGTTATAATAGCAAGGCATGTTATACATGTATGTACAAGTGCAGGCATATGTTTATAAAGTACTTATTGTACATTACACAGAATGGCGCCGTGTCACATCATTGGCCATGACCACGAGGCTTTCATGTACACTGGTAATTGAGGCATGCATTGATTTTCAGTGTAGGTTTGGGTGCGGAGATTTTTGTTTATATCTAGGTACATTTATCTTTATGTTCTGCTCAGTTCCTTGTTTTATTTTCTTCAACAATTATCAGAAATGAGCAATTATAACCGGGAACAGTTTTTTAAATAGACCCCAACTGTTTCGGATCTGCCCCTGAATCGCTACAATTGGAAATCTTTATTCTTGATTAGTTTGAATTGTTCGTTAGAATAAGGCATCAACCGAAGCACACACATGTGTATGAATGTGCTCTCTAAGATTTCTGGTGTACTGAACGAACATGGTCACAATTACTAAAATAAAATGTGTATTTGATTTAAAATAATATGTTACCAATAATATCATGAATAAAAGCAACTTTGGAATTCTTTACATGTATGCATAATTGTATTACATTTTAATTTTTAAATTAGGAATAAATATTTCAAATAAAAACCGGGCATTTATTTGCTATCGTTAAAATTGTAACACAACTTTTGTTTTGTTTTATTTGGATATCCAAAAATTATTCAAATTTCTCATGCAAAAAGGGTGATTTTTTTTTAGGTAGCATCAACACGAGTCGCCGATCTGCGCAGAAGTAGTTTTGCAAGGCTCGGGGAAGTTTCCCGGATTTGTCCCTTGCTCGGCTTGGACTGCCATCCGCTGCGATGGCCCGGTAAACTACCATACTTCAAAGACCATCTGTTATTACACGAACAATATAAATAAATTTGAAAAATTGGTTCTAGATTAAAAGAAAAAAGTTTTCATTGTAACCAATTACACCGGTGTGTAGGATGGACTTTTAACACCCGTGTGTAAATTTTCATTCGTGCTCATATGCAAATTTTGTCATGAGAACGGGTGTGTTTAAATATTAATGACATAAGCATCAAACGCTCAAGCTAATATGCATGGACACTTGGTATATTAATAGTGCACAAGTGGACATATTTAAACACATTGATTAGAATTACTAATAACTTAACATGAAGAAGGGTACGAGTGTGCGGCCCCGAAATTTTTTCACTCATCCGATTCATATATAAGTTACACCTCATAAATGCTTTAAATAACATTATTTCATATTATATTGTTACAGGCCGCACTGAATTATTAGGAAATTGCATGTAACTCTTACTTTCACCGTTAAGGAACGGGACACGGGAGTGAGACACTAGTACTTTGCTTTCGGTCTGAAAAAGTCTGATCTGTCTGAAATAAAAATTGTCAAGAATATACCAGCTCAGTTGCTGTTAAGATTGTTATCGGCCGTAACCATTTAAGTCTCTTGTTCAGTCTATTTGAGTCGGTTCAGTCATTCGTATCCTGTCATGACCGGTTTAGTCACGTTCAGACTATTTCAGACTAGTGCCGGAAAAGTTGTTAGGAAGGTTTCAGGCTGTGCTAAGAATGTTAAAACCACTACTCCGATCAAATTACTATGTTATGGAATTTTTTTTTTCAAGGAAATACAGACATTATTGGTCCATATAGTTAAATATCTGTAGTTTACACCCAACTAACTTTGACAAACCTGAAATATTCGTCGGAGTACCATCAAATTTACAGGTGGTGGATAAAAATAAATATATATTTTTGTTCTATTTCATATTTATCAAATTTGAGAAATTTTCTAAAATTGATAGGACGCTGTGTTTCATGTATCGGTTGAACTTGTGTATATCAAGGCATCTGGAATACAACACTCGATCAAAGTCTATTTTACACAGTGTAACTAAAGGTTTATTGGTAATTTACATAATTGTATTGACTGATCATTTTTTTTTAATTCATATTTATAGTAGTCTATATATTTTTTGTTGTTATTATATGAGATTAAAATTGGAAGCCGAGTGAAATGTAAAAAAATAAAACCCTTGATAAATTTACTCAATATTGCAAATTAAGCCTTAGGGACAGTCTGCACTTAGGTTTTCATTTGGTTTTGACACTTTTTGAGACTATACAATAGATCAGTATATTTTAGTTCATAATTTAATAACCAAGTGATTATCCTTTTTATTGTACAGAATTTCTACACATTTTATACAATGTAGTAATTTTTAAATAAATTTTAAATTCTACATTGTTTTGGCAGAAGAAAGTCCGAGAGTAAATTCACAGTCATCTGAAATTTCAGAATTTGGTACATAGGGAACATTCTATAATTTATTGTCTCTTATATCAACTATCATGACACCACTTTGTATCTTATATAACTACAACGATTACAATATACATGCGTTATATACAGTTACATATCATGCAGGCTACATCCTGTATATTGTGTCCATGTCATATGTTATGGCTGCAAGTCGTTTCTCATGATATTAATAATTCGGTATTTACCTACTACATTACATGGCACTGTGGTATCATAGATCTATAGTTACAGGTCTATGGTTGTGCAGTACAAAAGAAACCTCTAATATTCAACCAAACGGCAAAACTGAGCTACGGAAAGTGCTGGAAATCTGGATGACTTATAGTTACAGTTTAACGTCTGACATTTACTTTATAAGGCATATTCTCAAACAAATATTATATTTTTACTTAAAAATTATTTTGTATACATGTACTACAGGTACCGCAATACTTATTCAACTTTTAGAACTGTATCAGGGACTGTATAAACATATAATATTATAGCTTTACTTCTTGAGGTTTTAATTCCATAGTCAAGACAGTCATACATGTATATTGTACATGCATATATTATCAAGCGGATACTATCTAGTAACTTTTAAAAGAGTAATCAAGGGAACCAAGGTTATAGCGGTAATCAAAAGAATGTAATCCAGGGAGGACAAAGACCAGACATGGAAAACAGACATACACAACAAAGAACATAAAGTAACTAAAATCATACATACAAAGTAACAAAAGTAAATGAGCAACTCGGACTCCACTAAAAACTGGGAGTATGGACCAGGTTCACCTCTTTTTCTCAATGACAAATTTCATATTTTTTTAGAATAAAAGGTGAAATTAGATGAGTACATTAAAAATTGGATGGGATAGTGGAATACTAGGGTTAACAAATTTGATTGCTACTGACATTTTTTTTTTGTTGTTAACTTAAGATTTTTCAGTAAATGTAAAGACGATCTAATATTGTGTTAAGATCGAAATGACCGTTTAAGACTTAAAACTAAGTACTAGTAAGAGTATGTGAATGCATGTAGTATTTAACATTTATTAGATTAACATGAGACTTGCTCTATACCGAATGTAAGTCTTTTGTGTACGGATCCAAGCGTACGATACATGTATGGTCGTATGTAAGCGTAAGATGAAAGGTCTTCCCTGTAAATTATACATTATTTCCACGATTATTACACATTTATGGGGGAAATACACAGTCTACATCTGGGAATAATTCATTGAACTTTAATGTGTTCAATTCAGATTGCTTGCTTATAATCACAATATCCTCTGTAAATTTGATCGATATGGTCTAGTTTTATATGTAAAAATTACTACAAACTCGTACAAGTATGTAAACGCTCATACTACAACAATTGTACTGCTTTACAAATACAATGTAATCACGTTTTGCCGATTTTGCGCAAATGATGGCGTATCTCGGCATAGACAGATTTGCAGAACATATTCCTCTAAATATATCGAACCTCCTAAACGTAATACCGTAGATTGTACATTGGAAGGCTAAATCAAGCAGTAATTTACAATCAAACTTGTTAGTCACAAATTTCCAATGACTAAATGAAATAACAGATTCGCACTATAGGTGATTTTTTTTATCTAACCTGGATGTAAGTATCTTTATTTTATTTCGGATTAATCAGTGTTTCAAATTTGATACTAAAAATTGCAATGTGCAATTTAAGGCCCGGTCATTCTACGGTCGGATGAATCCATAGTTCTCTGAGTCCAGGGGCACAGGTGAAGATCAAAGGTATACCCAATTACGTAATATTGACAACTGAGGCGGTAAGCTTTTGTTTATTACCTGCACGACATACAGGTAGAAAAACTTGCCGTTCGTTTAATATTATACTCTGCAGTGTATTGAATAAATAGCTTAATACAATTATGACTTTATATTTTTTTTTTTCGTTTCATTCATACATACAGACGGTTTGAGGTTTGCCTTGCGAGAACCAAGACTTGTGGTTCTACTAGACATTTTGTTGCAGTTGATTTGTATATTTCGATTCACCACATTCATTCAATACTGTCTTTTTAATTTAGCAGTTGCTGATTCATAAAGATTGAAGGGGACGTTCGTTCTCCCGTTTTATTGAAAATGTATATTTTAACACGGAATCTTGATTTTTGACAAATTTACCCCCAATCCCCCCATCAACTAACCTGAACTATTTGTCCCCTTTTTAACTTGTAAACATTTTTTAAAATTTATAAAAAAAATCTAACATTTGGTCAGCTCCCGCAGTTAAACAAGATCTGAATCCGCCACTGTGGTATTATATCAATATATTGGCTTAAACTCAAATATACATCTACATGTATTAAATTTCCACATTAATGACGGCGCGTTAATAATGAGACAGAAAATAAAGAAATCGCACGATATAACACAGATTAACGATGTAGAAGAGTATGAATATTTCTAGTTGTGATTCGATATTTAATGTTAATGGCAGAAACCAAACTTCATTTATATGAAAATGGGTGGTTCCGATCAAACTTAAAGAAAAGGTAGCTAGGGGTTCAAACTATTACTGCTTAATTCTGCTTTAATTTTCTAACATATCAAAGTTTTTTTCACTGCCCTTTGGTGTCCGCTGTCTTTACTTGTATTTCTGAACTGCGGAATTTATGAAAATATGGAACATTTCTTCGTATCACACTGACGTGCAATGCAGAGTTAGATTATTATTAATATTCAAAAGGTGTCCTCAAAACAACAACAAACAAACACAAACAAATAAACAAGCAAGCAAAACAGAAAACGTGGAATTAGACAGTTGAAACGTACAAATGTGAACTATGGCAGTTTGCATACTGTGAAAACCTTGGGAATTTAGTGGAAAGCGAATGTAGATTTATTCACGTTCAATGCGAATCTTCCAGGCGAGGACTTTGTGTAAACAAAGCGAAATTTCTTTAGAAAAATGTTATTCGATCCTTTTGGATTTATTTCACCGCATATAGTGAGGGCTAAAATGTTGCTTCAAGTAATGTGATTAACTGGATATAATTTCGGATCATTTACTAGATGAAAATTAATGTGTAAAGCACAATCTTGGTTTAAAGACCTAAATGATCTGAATCAAATCGAAGTTAAAAGGTGTTTACAAGTTGTAGATCAAAATTAGGAAATTATTCTCACTAGTATTCACTAACAAACAGGCTTCTGGAAAAGAGTTATGTTGCTACAAAATTGAAGTCATCACTACAGAAGTTTTATGGTCGTCATCATGCACTCGTGTTTCGCTATGGTGTATCCATCTGCACCATGAAAAATGATTTATTCAACGGAACATTGTTTTCCTTTCCTCGTTTGTCTACGCCGGACTTCACCTTTTTTGTAAGCAACTCGGCGGGTGTTTCTAGAAAAACAGAGGACGCTTACCCTATCGGTGCACCTAGTCCATGCTCCTAGTTTTTAGTAGAGTCCTTATTTGCTTTTGTTACTTTATATGCATGATTTTAGTTGCTTAATGTTCTTTGTTGTGTATGTCTGTTTTCCATGTCTGGTCTTTGTCCCTGGATTACGGTATTTTGGTTGTTTCTGCTATAACCTTGGTTGCCTTGATTACTCTTTCGTTGATTTGTCTAAAGAAGGATATGGTGCCGTTTCGTATTTGAGAATCGAGTATAAGAGTAGATTAATTTCGACAAGGATTACTGCGTCGAAATCGAAAGTTGCACCATTAACTGCAGTTATTATTCTTAGATTAGAGTTGATGGCTGTTGTTTTAGGATTAGAACTTGCATTTTCCATTGCGGAGCCGCTTATAATACCACCGGAACAACTTGTGTTTTGATCAGATTCTATGTATGTTTTATGGCGGATACGTGGTCGAAGCAGAGACTTCAAGCCGTTTGTCACGAATCGCATTGGAGAGATACACAGGGCTTCGAGTACATACAGTGGCGCTTTCTACCAACGAAAGAAAACCCCGCGGATCTGGTATCGAGAGCCAGGACTGTTATTCAGCTGAAATCCAACGTTATATGGTGGGAAGGTCCAGACTTTCTATCGAAACAAGAATGTGACCGGCCTGAATGTCGTATTAACAAAAGACTATCGTGCGACGAAGAAGTTACAAGCGCTAAATCCGATGCTAAATTAGATACTGCTAAGGACAGTGAAATATTTACAATGGAAATTGTGTTTGTATCGGAGAAGGATTGGCGTTCATGGGTAACAGATTCGTTGAAAATTGTAGACTTACATGTGACCTACGTAGAAAAGGTGGACTTAGTGTAGATGAAATTGAAAAGGCAGAGACTCCAATCGTGGTCGACGCGCAGAGATGTGAATTTCTAGAGGATTATAATTCGATTATGAAAGAAGAACAGTTACCGTCGGGCAGTTAACTTGTAAGTTTAAAACCGAAAATCGATGAATATGGACTACTTAGATGTGACTATGACACTATATATCATATAATACTTCGGAGGAAAAATCGCAGGACAAGACTTAAATGAAAAGGACTTGAAACCCAATGACATTGTGCTTGTGATGAATCCCAATCTTCCACGAGGACAACGGCCATTAGACAGAATCATCGAGGAAAGGACAATCATGTTCGAGTCACGAAAATTAAATTATGACAAACTATTTTAGTACAACCAATTACCAAACTGTGCCAATTGGAAGTTAATTGACTTGAATTTAACGTAAAATAACTATAGATAAGCAGTGACTTTAATTCTTTCCGTTTACATAGACTATCGCTATAGTTACGGATAATAGACTATCGACTATTTTCATTTATTTCGTTTTATTTTTATTTTTGTTGATTGGCTAGGCTCAATCAAGAAGGGGAGGATGTTTAGAAAACAATTATTTTTTACTTCAATTTTCATATGTTTTTAGATAACGTTTTTAATTAGTTTAATGTCTTTTCACTTTTAATTTTTATTAAAAATTTTACATAGAAATCGAACTGTTACCTTGAAATAGTAGGATAATATAATCGTTTTTTGTCTGGTCATCCAGTACATGGAACTAATAAATTATTTTGATAGCGATCAACTGCTTAACATGTTTAATGAACTGTATCAGACAGACACTGAGAAAGAAAAAGTTCAAATTGGTAAATTTGGGAATTTTCCGTTACAGTTAGGTTACTTGGGTTGATTGGTTCAGATTCGGCATACAACTATTGACAGATGGAAATCAGAGTTCGATCGGTCAATATTGTATTCAAATATGTGAATTTATATATTGTGTAAATAAACATATGATTAGAAAGATCGTTTAATCGAAATCATGCTCGTAGAAAATGGTTGTAGTGTTCGTCGTCAAGCTTCCCAATTACATAAATGAGCAAACAATCGTCGAATCGCTTCCACTGCGCAACCACTCTGCTCCAACGACCGCAATGATTTACAGACATAAATGTTTTATTTAATATCATACTTAATAGAGTATAAAATGAAATGTAAATCTTAATATAACTGCATGTCACTGTTTAAATATAAGCATGTTAATAGATAACACATTTCTGATGTAAATGTATATCTGTTTTTTTTTATATCAGGTTACTAGTGTGCACTCACGCAGAACACTTCTGTATAGCATGATGATCAATGCTCTTTATGGAAAGTATTGTCAACGTGCATCAGTAATACTTTACAGATGTTTGTTAACTAATCCGCTTCTTATAGGACATCATTATATCAAGCTTCAGATCTGAGAATTCGCAATTCGAAACCGATATACCATAGATCACACATCATGGCCTTGGTATAAAGTACAAAGCAAACGTAATTATAAAATTGTAGGATAAATTAATTATCCAAAAAAAAAACGAAAGTTTGAATTAAGATGATCTGTATGACTATCCTATTGAAATCTACAAAAGAATTTCAGTACAGTATTAAAAAATGTAATGAATGGCCCCGAGGACATATACATGCATATCTATTTAAACAGCAGTAACAATGATTTTAACTCGAAATGTGCACAAAAAATAATTATTCATCAGGGTAAACAATGACTTATAGCGTTAAAAAGGTTGGGATAACGGAAACAGTAAATAAAAACCTTGTTCTCCTTCAAGATATTTTGTTTCTTTCATAAAATATATCATGTTCTCCGTCGATATATCTTATACTACCTAAGACATATCTTGATCACTGTTAAATAAACTTCAATTTCAAGTATACCTTGTTATGTGTTAGATATTCCCTGTTCTTCTTTCTCCTAAATATGCCATATTCTGCGTTAAATATACTATGTGTTCCCGTTATATGCAAAAATTTGACAAAAATGACATAACATATTAAGTTTTTCTACAAACATATGCCTTGATTTAAAGCTTGAAAATTGAGTTAATTTGTATATCCTCCAAGCACTATAAGAGTATTCATTAGACAAACATGTTCGTCATTTTTTAAAAACGTATATGAATTTGTAAAATAAACGTCAATGTGAAGCGTTTCGGAATCCTGTACACAACCTATGCTTCCGTGACGTCAAGGAATAATCAGGGTTGCACTATGCAGATGCTATTGCGGTACATTGTTTCGTACAAAAAAAAAACACCCGCAAGAATTTTGTAAAACTGAAAAAAAATGAAAGGTGAAACTTGGTGGAAGTATTGATTGCGGGTAGTAAAGCGTTCGTAAATAAATATATAAAATACTTGTGAAGATAAATGTGTGACATGCATGCTTTGAGCAATCCGGGAAGGGTTCAGGACCTCGCCGGATTGGATCCTCTTCCCTGCTGCCAACTTGCTGTTTATAATGCAAAATTTTGCATGAATGTTAACAAATAAAATCATGAACAAATGAGCAGAAATATGTACACTTATTTTATATACCAAGTGTACCAAGTGTACCGATAGGGTAAGCGTCCCCTGTGTTTTTAGAAACATCCGACGAATTGCTCATAAAATGCAACCCCAAGGAGACTAACGATGAAAGGAAAACTATGACACATTGAATAAATAAGTTCTCATGGCGCAGATAGGCATGCCAAAATGATTCACGAATTCATGATAACGACCATAAAACTTCTGAAGTGATAACGTCAATCCTGTAGGAAAAGCAAAACAATCTTATTCCAGAAGCCTAATCCAAAGAGGTCTAGCGTGGTACAAAACAAATGTGCGTAGTTACGGGACGCTCTGTCATAGCTTATGGATTGTTATATGAAAACTTCAAACGCAAATGATAAAGGGAATTTGACACAGACGATAGGACATTTCAATAGTTGTTCTTTACCTTCGAATTGTGGATTAAGATATAAAACATAATGAAGGCTGCTAGTAACGGGCTCATTAATATGCACCATGATAAAGAAATTCCATTTATGCCTATGATATATCAATTTTGTCAAGAAATGCATTTTTTATAATTCTTCCCCAATGTTCCATTGCATTGTGGCATAATGTGATGATGCAAGCATTGAACATAGGAAGAAGACTTGTATCTCTTTTCTACTGTGAAATAAATAAATAAAAAAAAATGAACAGTGAAGCCTTGTCCAATACGATATGATTTGATGATAGTCAAAGAAATCTCAAAATATCAAATTTCAACATTAGAACCCCAAAAATTGTGCCTAGACCTTAAGGTCATAAAAAATACTTTTGTGATGACTATGAAAAATATACCACAAGTATCAATTAAAATGCATGTACTCGTAATATATTATTAAATATGACAAAACTGATGACATAATTGAAATACTTATTACTTTGAAATGTTGTACTTACAGAAAATACGATGGGTAAGATTTACTTTTTATAGCAAAGTGTCCCTTATTTGATATGAAGAGAAATATATAGACAAATTCTAATTCCATGTCGTACTTTATGTCATTATTTATCAAGTGTGGATTTTATTATTTTTCAAAGATAGTTAACTAAACGGGCAAGTCAGATGTTATGTGCCTATAAATTTACGTTTCAAGTAAAAGTTTGAACATTTGAAAATACCAATACAATACACAAATTAATATCACACTTATTAGAAAAATAAATGTTTTCACAGTATTAATACATCATGATAGTCATTTTGAGGGACGTTATAAGTTACAATACTTTAAATGAAACTGTATATCATATTTTTTGTACTTATTTAAGGTTCCCAGTGTCCACTAATGTCGGTAATTTCTATTTAAATGGTAATTTGTGCTACATAAAGATTTTAAAATATGCATTAGAAAATCTATACATGTGTGTTTTGAAATTTAACGTATCGTAAAAAGACAAATTACATGTACAAGCATCAGGTCGAAGGTGTCAAAATTCGAGACTGAGGTACCAAACTTCTCACATCAGACATTATTATCTATTATTATCAGTGTTTTATGTAACTCTTTAAAAGGTTTCTAATATTCTAATAATTTTATTGCATGTAACATCTAAAGGTGTTTGACCCATCCAGTCTTTCTGTGTTGGATCAGCATTTCTATCTAACAACAATTGTAGAATATCAATATAATCTCCCTAACATGCAATAAACAGTGGAGACCCTCCTTACCATTCACACTGTAGCACATCAGCTTTTCTATCTAACAACAATTGCATAATTATCAGTATGACCCTCCTCACACACGTCATACAAAAAATCTTTATGTTCTTTCATTACTTTTTGAATATTTCCACCTTTAGTTATGAACAGTTTTACAAAATTAGGATAACCATATTTAGATGTATAATACAAAGCATCATGAATATCAGCACATTTAGGTATTAACAGTTCTATACTATCGGTATGACCTCTCTCACACACTTCATACAATACATCTTTATGTTTATTCATCATTTCCTGAATATTTCCACTTGTAGTTATTAACAGTTTTACAATATTAAGATACAGTACAAAGCAGACACAGTTATCAGATTAGAAGAATAATCAAGGGAACCAAGGTTATAGTGGTAATCAAAAGAATGTAATCCAGGGACAAAGACCAGACATGGAAAAAAGACATACACAACAAAGAACATGAAGTAACTAAAATCATGCATACAAAGTAACTCAAGCAAATGAACAACTCGTAAGGTAAGCGTCCTCTGCTTTTCTAGAAACACCCGCCGAGTTCCTCATAAAGAGTCAGATCCGGGGTAGACAAACGAGAAAAGGAAAACTATGACCCATTGAATAAATCAGTTTTCATGGCGCAGATGGATACATCATAACGATCCACGAGTTCATGATGACGACCATAAAACTTCTGCAGTGATGACTTCAATCTTGTAGCAACATAACCCTGTTCCAGAAGCCTATTTGTTAGAGTTCTAGCGCGATACAAAACGTCTGCGTAGTTTCAGCAAGCTCTGGCATAACGTATGAGTTGTGATATGAACACTCCATACGCAGGTGCTGAAGGGATGTTGCCACAGATGAAAGGAAAGCTGACAATTTTGAATGAAAAGTCATCACGTTTGTCGTAAAGTGTGGCCAATAGTTTTTCTTTACCATTGATTTCTAAGTGTAGGTCAAGATATGAGGTTGACTTCACAGTGTCTGTAGTATCCTTAATCTCACGTTCTTTGGGGTAGATGCGATGTATCAAATCCGCGAAATTAGGATTGTTTAAAGATAATACGTCATCTATATTGCTGAAACTGAGATTCAAGGATCAAGCAAAACGATATTCTTTCTTTCGGATCAGATCAGCTATAAAGTCAGCCTCATAAGAGTGAAGAAATAGGTCAGCAAGGAAAGGAGCACAATTTGTTCCCATTGGAATGCCGACCGTTTGTTGAAAATCATGTCCTCCACACTGGACAGATATGTTGTCGATTAAAAACTCCAACATTTTGTAAACATCTTCCTCTGTATATTTGGAAGATGATTTGGAATTATTTCGTATTAAGTATGAGGAATCTCTCCCAAGAACTTTATATTTGTATCTAGATGCACCATCTTTTTTGGAAAAAAACAC
The DNA here is from genome assembly GCA_037379345.1 of Perna viridis. Taxonomy (NCBI): domain Eukaryota; kingdom Metazoa; phylum Mollusca; class Bivalvia; order Mytilida; family Mytilidae; genus Perna; species Perna viridis. The sequence goes on from CM074525.1 coordinate 26,366,482, forward strand.
AACGATGTATAATGTTTTTAAGTCGAGATGTTAACTGAGTGTCGAGAATAGAAGTATACAGTGTTGAAAAATTATAGGTTTTAATGCTATTGTATTCAGATAATAATCTTGATCTGATTGTCTCAAAAAGATCTTTTTGACTGCAGACCCTCTTTGGCAGTTGTGAATAAAGAAGTAAGAAGTTTTGAAAGACGTTTGGTGGTACATTTTGCAGATTCAGCTATGAACGTTGTTTGTATGGATTCTTGTGGAGTTTATAAATCCAGTACATAGACGGTAAATCACAATCATCGTCCTTGATAGAGAAACCAAAAGAGGATGGCAAAGATTTGTGGTTTTCCACAATCTTTCTTTGGAGAGTGTGGTAGTAGTATAGGTCTTATCACTGCTTTTATTTTCTACGTCGACCTCTGATAATAAGCATTGGGTGTAAAACGTTTTGCAGACAAAACCTCGCGGCCTTTAACCACTCTGACAGAGAATCTATGTCGTCTTGTTCTCGTTTTAAAGACGGAGATATTTTCGTACCTTTAGCTGTGTCATTTATTGTAAATAATGGTTTCCATTAATAGTAAAGTTGTCTTCTTTTTAAACCACAGTGAGTAGAGAGACTAGGCAGTTATATATCTATATAAGCCTCGATCTCATCAGACTGAGAAATCTTGGTAAAGCGAGATGTGACTTCTAGTATTAAAAACTGGGATGCTCCCGTGGGTGAGTATTTTTGCTCCGTCAGCACCAACCTCCCCCTTTTTGCGATTGAGTTTAAAAATACAAAAAAGGAGTCAAGAATTTTATCTCCTTGGCGCACTTTGTCAAGGCGGAGTAACAAAGATGTCCCACCAACAATAACTTGCGCGTCATAAAATGGGTAATGTCACAAAATAGACATAATAATAATATCACAAAATAGACATGATAATCTTGAATATGTAAAAAAGAAACCACAAGCCCGAAGGTACTCAAGTAAGCTAAATTTGCTTCAAGTATATATTTTTAACATTATTGCATTTATTTATCTAAAGACGTTTCGAGTTTAACCATGACCTACATTTACAGCAGCTTCTATCCATATCAAGATATAGTTATGTGAACAGTTGATGATGTGTTTGACCTGAAACTAGAGCAAGATTGTCAATTCGAACTTTTTTGAGTTTCGGATTGTCAATTTACTCATAATATTGTTATCGATGAAAAAGCTAAAACGTTGTATACATTTCTTTCTAATTTCGATAAAAAACTTACTACTATAATATTTCTTTTGCATCTTAAACGTAACTATCATATCATACAAAATAAAGCACATGTACTCTAAAAAGGATTTTTGTAATAACTGGCATGTGAAAACAGACGTGTGGTTGAAATACCTCATGCAAAACTTATTATTTTCTCTTCTTTTTTTTTTGTGAACTATGTTACATTACTAATATGGCTTCTTTTTTCGATTTTAGGCCAGAATCTAGTTTTGCCTGTAAAGACACCGGCCATTATAATGTCTTGGGTGCACGTAATAATCGCCAGACTAAAATAAATCTCAGATCTAAACGGAACATCCGACCAACAGCTGCAATGCACATACATACATTGTCTTAACGGACAAGTCTCAAGTCAGTCTTGTCCTCACTACGAAGCTAGCGGGGAGTAAAGTCAGGCGCTTGTTCGCGAAAAAACATACTGGGGAAATGACTAGGGACTTTATCGTTGTTATTATTTTTGATTTTGTATTTTGTTCTTTTTTGGTTTTATTTTTGACTAGTTGTTATTAGTGGCGTATTGATAAATAGATCATTGGCTTACACTTTCTGAAATCTACTCGCTGAGCTGTTTTTGGAAAGTTTGGCTATTGTTTGACCAACGTTGATTCATAAAAAAGAATCCATTATTTCAACAAAAGATTGACGTCACAAAAATGGTTTAATTTTACTTAATATTTCCAACGTTCCCTGGCCAAAACATTTGTGTACCGAAATTTTCAGTACCGCCTACATGGGAATCAAGACAATGCAACGTTTAAACGCTGAACCCGTTGATCTAAAAACATCATTTATATATAATATAGTATGATGATGATAACACAAACATAAAATAGATATGAATTTACACTATAGTTTACTACGGTATCAAAGTATCAATAACTAGTTCTACAGATAAAAATATACTTTATCGTCTGTACAACTTCCATCACCAGCGTATATGTTCGGTATGTGCGTTACTGGCATGTATATTAATTACTATAATTGAAAGATCCCTCTCGACTGACCAGAAACTAAACATAACAAATAAATACAAGGCACATGTGACACTTAATCTTTATTGATTATGTAGAAGAGTTGGGAATCAATCAAAAATCATGCAAAAATGCTAGAATATTAAATGGTTCATTTCTATCATACTTTAAGTAATTAGTTTAAAGTACTTTTTCGATATTTAATCATAGAGGTACAATTGTACATATACATTTACCATTGATTATGACAAATGTTCAAACAATGCATAAGATGTCGTTATAGATCATACATCTTGATCCAGATATCGCTTCAGCTTACAAATGCAACTTATTAAGAGGCATCACGTAGGAATCAAAATGAGTTAACTACAGCTATCCCTTTCGTTGAGTGGTGTACATTACTTTATCATCATTTATTTGCATTATTTTCTTTTGCGTATTTGGTTTCCAACTATGTATCCAAAATTTTATCCATGGTGCTAACAGTACTAGATACATGAAGCACTTTCCGTGCTCGAATCTCCGCTAGAATGCGAATTAAAACTAGATGTGAACGAAATACTAAACTTGCTTTATGATCTGAAATATACAGAACTGAAACGTCAAGAGGGTACATGTATTGAATTATATAAAAACAAATAGCATTCTTATTCAGTCAAAATCATGATTATATTTTCCATTTAATATTTTCTAATCATCATTTTAGTCGATTTCAATGAGTAACTTTCTCCTTTCCATTTATCCCAGTTTATCCCCGTGTAGTTAAATGCAACCCCATCGATCACACTATTGTTGTATACACCAGCAAGATAAAGTCCATTAAGATTTGAATCATAGCAGCAATTATACCACCACGCTCCCTTCCTTTGGACAGCACAGTTACTTGTATGTCCTTGACAATTATCATTATTCCTGTTATATGTTGTAAATTTTTGTCCATTGTGCCTTGCTAGACCATCACCTAAAATGAAGTGAACTTATGAAATTTCCTCCTGGCTACTGACCTACAAGACTTGACTTTCAATAATAACTTAACAAATATTTGTTAACTGACATTTTCAGTTAGACGGTATGGTTTGGCTAATGAGTTAGATACCTGATTTTTCTCTTTCGATTATTATATCAATGCTCTAGATGATCCTGATGTTAGAACACGTCTACGACAAGCACAACCATAAATTATTATTCAGGTAGTCACGCATGCACCGGCATGTAATATTCAGTATAATGACGTAGTACATACATATGAAGATAGATAGATCGATAGATAGAAGTGCGCTGTCCATAGTCAGAAGTTGTTAAGCTGTAATGAGTCTTCGTGTCTTTTAGGATACACTTCATTAAATAAAATGCCTCTAAAATATGTCCAACATTCATATTCATACGCAAGTCCGGCTATAATAAATATCTTTTCCATTTAAATCATTTTTTTTGCATTTTTTTTCCTCTGAAATCAATCAGAATTTTGTTTTGACTTGTATTGTTTATTATTGCATGATTTATTCTTTGTGATATCTATTTCAAGATTCAGTTCATGATTTTTCAGCAAATAATTTATGAATGAAACATGTTTTATTGATTTTTCGTTGCCTTTATCTAAATGTGTCGATTTTGGATGTTTGTTAACAATTTCAAAGTTGTCAGCTGTGCTTGCAGCATGATACTGGGTTTGAACATAATGCTTTCGCCCTAATGTCATTGCGCCTTCGTGTCTAACTTTTCTAGTAGTGTCATCGTTCTGTTACCGTGAATTTTATTTCTTTTGTTTTCTGGGCCTTTCAGAGCTTACTTGAAGGTGTGTTTACATATTTTGAAGACCTTTTGCTGACCTTTTTGTGACTATCTATTATTTTATAGGAGTTATTTGATGGTGTATTTGTTGCCTTTCACCAAATTTGTTCCTTTTTATTGGGGTAAATTGTTCACTATTCCATCTGGTTAAAGGTCTGTCTAGTTATATTGTCACATAATGTATGCATGCCATGAATCTTATAGAGTAATAATAAACATTATTAAGTCATTATAAGCCATTTTATTACCATTTGTTCGTGCTCGCTAATAAGAAACTGCACATACATGAATTCAGAGTTGTAGCAAAAGGCGAGCGCGTTACAATATTCATAACATGTGGAAAATGTTGGCAACTCTGACCAATAAATTTCAGTCAAAGTTATTAAAAGGGCCATACCTATACTTTCGTTGGCACTGTATGTCAGATCTAATCCACGTCATTTAGTAGTTGATTTATTTTTTATGATTGGATACGTAATGATATTCCGAATAACGACAAACAGAATAGTTCTACCTAGTACAGTTGCTGACAGGAGAATGTCATGACCCATGGCAGATTATGACAGAGCTTTAAATTTACAAAGCGCTAACAGATGCTGACAATGTGTGTCGCGGGTCAGGCCAGATTCTTACAGCAAACTTAGACAAACTCAAAGAGATGTTAGAAGTGATCGCAACTGTATATGTAAAAAACACGTTTACCTGCCGTGCCAGAATACCCAATTACACTGATCTGGTATTTGCTCATCTCATCACCTACATGGAAAATGGAATATTCAGCGTAAGCAAAGTGGTTTTCGAAATCTCCAAGGTCCACCCGGAGCTTGTACCGTCCATGTGAAGTAATTTCATGAATGTTTTCATTTCCTAAATTAAAAAAGAACTTTCATGTAAAAAGTATTCTGTAAGAATATCAGACACCTAATACTGACTTCACATCGAAAACTGAGTATAATTTAATGGAAAAGAAGACGACAAATCTACGATTCTTTTAAACCATTCGAAACATACATCCTTAGCCTATCCAGTAACGATTGTTTGTACGGTTTTATGATAATTTATGGAAAGTAAAATCTTCTATTAGATAAATGTAGTATAACAACTGCTGAGCGGAGTTATATTGTGCCTACAATACGGAAGCTCCTGTGACATGTTTAAAAACAAAACAGATGGTAATTGGGTATAATTGATTTCAAGATCGACAGTTCAGCTACACTATAATTGTGTGTGCCGACTGGGCTCATCGGAATCTCTCAGTTGCGAATAGTGGAAATAATAGTCTCACAAGAATTATAGTCTCACAAGGATTGTCCCCCGTGCAGGTCCGGGTGTTAAAAGAATAGGCCTGCAGCAGCGCTAAGCTTGTCGTAAAAGGCGACTAAATAGTGCTCAGAAACCTAGCCGGGGGCTAGGCGCTCTGCCCACAGAGCAACTGGGATGTGTGCCCCAGGTGGTGGAATGGGGTACCCCTGGCGTGTTACATGCTGGGTTGTCAGGCTATAATACGGAAAACCTGACCGCAAACCATAGTGGTGCACCGTGTTGGGAAAGATGCCACGTTCCTCGCACGTTAAAGAACCCTGCTGTGGTATTCGATAGGAGTAGGAACCTTTGCGCTCCGCCACAGGGGGCTAAATTGCCCGACCTTACCCATCCCCCTTTTTCCAGTGGCAATCAAAATTTGTCGACCCTATTATCCTTGTGACCCATCCTTTTTTTTTCATTTCATGTTCATTTTATCATCCATTTCATGTTCATTGTCTGAATATAGCTAAAATATTGCTGCTCGGACGTTAAACCCCAACAAACAAACAAACAAACAAACACAAGGATTGTGCAAGTATTTGTTAAAGGTTATTCGAAGACATAATCCAAAACCTTTCAGAAATGTTATTTTATATTATGCAATATACTGTAGAGTTCTAAATTTATTGATAGCATAAAAAAATACAAAATTGAAAAACAACTTTAATTTGCGAGTACCACGAAACCAAACAATAAGACTCGTATCTACCTAACCAGTATTCACCACTTCCATCGCCAAATCCCAATTTGTAGAATTCCCAGTTCCGGTAGAAATCTGTACAACCATTGATTCTCTTCTGTATGACCTATATGTATTAAAGTTATGTGTAACGACAAGTAGAGATTCACATATAAATCATGCAGAATGTGGTACTTAGTAAGTCAATACTATTGTTCTTTATAACAGACCCCTAATTATGTCATAATCGATGAAATATACTTCAGCGAGGTAGTCCCTAAGAGCCTTGTGTAAATCGAAAGAATATTCCTGGTGGACGAATATGTTGGGAACACGCAAATAGTTTGTAATACTCTGAAGTTAAGAGAACAGGTATCCTTGGATTGTCGTAAATATACAAAATGCCAAGCATAGAGAGGCAAGATTTTTCTTTTGAGGTAAAATTTGTGAAATATCATGATTTCCAAAATACGAAATGTATACAAATTAACATTTGTTTCCATGTGTTTACAAATTTGCCATACACATATGTCTCCAGAGCAACAGAGCATTCTGTATGTCCCCAGACCAGTCATACAGATATGTTATAATATGCATGTGATTTTAAATTAGTCCTTGACATGTTTTCCTCACTTGTCTGAATCACACGTGTCCAGAATTAAAAATGGAAACTTTTGGGAAGACCGCAATGCAATTAAATATTTATCACAGTGGCTGTAAAAGGAAATTCAGGTAAATTAATGTTGACACTTATTATTACCCTTATCTCCTATCATTGAATTGTGAGTCTCAACTACTGCTAGACTTTATTTTCTAAATTTTAAAGAAAGAATTTACAGAAAAGGGATAACAAGTGTAAATATGATAAGGTAAATCCTACCGTCCATATTTCATTGCCTCTGACTTCACAGTAAACTTGAACCCCCGGTAGACTTCCCGTCGGATAGATGTTACCGACCCCTTGTGTTACATTGTCTATTTCTGAGCAATCACGTGGTAAACTACCTACAATATAATAAGAAGTCAAAACTGATCCAGTTAAGGAGTATGGAGGGCATTCGTGGTCAAAACAAAAAAGTGTGTACATAACGACCTTTCGACCATACAACATTCATGTTACAAAGTCAATTAAACAAAACAAAAAATAACACCACAAAATGTGGGATGGTATTATGAATAATCCAATATCATGTAATAATTTTTGTCGACTGACTCAATTTTCGCGTTTAATAGATTCTTATTGGACTCGTTTTTTTCATAGAGAATGGACTTCTTTAGCATAGATGGATTGTTCAAACAGCAATATTCATCATTGGAAAATATTTGAAGCGTACGTTATATTAGAATCCACCATGAATCGCCACTATTGAATGAGAGAAAAGGTCCTGGTGAAATGTGAAAAAATGCCGATAATATTAAGAGGCAATTCCTATTGCAGTCAATGACATCCTAAAAAACAGACGATCTATTTGTTTTAAATTAGTTAGCCTACAGTTAAGTCTGCATGGCCTTTAAGTTCGCATTATTTGTTTAGAGGCAAAGCAATTCGAACTTAAGTACCAGTGAAGAGGTTACTTCAAGATTAAACATATAAGATCTTAAGTACCTATTTGAGTAACAAATGGAGTATCAATATTTACTTGAATAGGTATGCCTTTTGTCTTCCATCGTCAGAAACAAAGAAAACAATCCAGTTACCGACATCATAATTTTTGTCTGTTGTAAAGTTTCCTTGAATGTAGTTTCTGTCAACTTTGGTTATCAATAAATCGTCGAATTCAGCCAAGAAAGGTTTTACGCCTCAAATGTGTTACAATAATAAATATCGATGTGCATATGATGTTTATTTAACCTACCTAAGCTGTAGACTTAATAATTTAAAGAAATAAATCTTCTTTTTAAATAATACCTCCTTTTTCTCACATTCAAAGATTACCTTCCGGTTATAATGAGGGAAGCTTTATTTCGCGAGTAAACAACGACTTTTTATGATAATCAAAAACGGAAGATTTAACCGTGTAGAAATATTGATTGAGAAATGTAATAAAACGATGCATTGGTGAGTAGGATCGTATTCGGATTGGAAACTAAATGCCGGACAGTTTCATGGTAAAAATGCAGTTATAAATGCAAAATTAACACTCTTAAATGCGAACATTAAGTTATCAATAAATATGTTAACATAATATCCAATATATATATATATGTATATATATATATACCTCTTAGAATGTGACTCTATTCGCTATACTGCTCCATCGGATCAAATTGATACAGAGAAGATATGTAAACGTATAGAAAGGTCTGAAAAATTCCCAACGATGTTAGAACTGTCAAATTTGCGATGCAAATTTTTGGTCGTTCCCTCCGCGTGACTCGAACTCGTACCGCTGTGACATCTATGAGAACACCGCCTGCACGAAGCCCACGCCCTAGACCACTCGGCCAGCTAGGCTATATAAAAATATAGCTTTCGCTGGCCGGGTCATTCATCCTCGTAGGAGTAATCTAGGGCTGTAACTTATTACACGATGTATGGTAGTACGGGACAGTTCATTTAGATGTTATTATGTAGGATAGAGGATCAAATTATTGATGCATGTCACAACAAATCAATATTATACAAACGTCTTAGAATGTGACGACTCTATTCGATCCTCTATCCTACATAATAACATATATAATACATATATATATATATATTTAAATACTCAAAATTGTTTTACGAAATTATAATTTCAAGTGGTTTTTTATGCAATTTCCATTTAATGTGAACCAAAGTACTTGGTTTTATCATAAGCATATTTACCGGTCTCCTTAATGTCTATACAATTGACTTTTTTGTTACACAGTGCTGTTTCATTGCAACAAGACAAACACACGAGGTGACGTCCGTCTGTCCGTTTACCAAACACTGATCCATATTGTGGACCCCGACAAACCTGTAATATAAGTTTATAGGTTATTTTGAGTTATGATGTGCAGTTTTATTATGTTTTTACGTTTTTATTTATTCTATTTATACCACTAAAGCTTTTTTTACACTACTATACAAAACAGAGTTTAAACAACTGTAGAACGTTTTCGTCTAGCTAAGGATGACAGTTTAACGGGAGATTTTTTATTGTGTCCATAGAACTACCACTTACTGAATATCATTGTACATACGTATAACTAAGTTCAGCTGTCTAACAACTTACCGACGCAGATCCACAGCCTAAATCATATTCTGTTTCTCTAGAGAAAAGTCGGTATTGGTGTTTATAACAAACCTTCAAAACAAAGTTCTAAATTACGTAAGAAGTTTTTTTAATCTACATGATTTTGGCCCTTTTCTTCATTCTGAGTGCAGCTAATTTTAATCAAGAGGATCATTAAATCCTTTCTATAGAAGTCCGTATTCTAGAAAAAAAAAACATCCAACAAACCATCCAGTCTCAAGAGAAAACTACCAGGAATACTGGATACGCAGACTACGTACTGCAATACCTTACAGTTGCGATGACAACATCAAAAGTATAGGAAACCTTTCAAGCAAATATAACAATAACATAAATGTGTTGAAATTATTTTTAAAAAAATCCAAGACGCACAAGGAGTCATGACCATCGCCACTATACATCACCTAAAATGCATGTTGTCACCATGGATGGTCTTCTTCCTTTCATTGTGAATATATATCTCCGTAAGACTCTTTCGAAAGGTTCAATATACCGTGAACCACGCTCTATAAATTGGAATTATGACCTCAAAGTTCTTATGGATCCCTAGGAGCACAACGCAAACAAATGGATAAAACGAGACAAGAAGCCATTGATTTTTTGTCAGAGTAGGTAAAGGCTGTGAGGTTTTTAATTTTGAAACATATGAAAGTTTGTGTAGGTCAATGAGTGTAATTGCTACATCAAAACCCAGATGTGGCACAAATATTGTCTACTATACATGACAATAATGTTTTAGTACCAGCAAACAAAGCCCATCCAATATTATCTGCAAAACGTTTTACATCCAAGGTTTTTAATCAAAGGTAGACGTAAAAAATAAAAGCAGTAATAAGACCTATACTGCAACCAAACTCTCCAAAGAAGAGAAGAAAACCATAAATATATGCCATATTTATTTGGTCTACGAAAAAGTTTGAATGTGATCTACTATATTTGTACTGGATTCCTAAACTCCACAAGAACCCATAAAACCAGCCCTACATAGCTGGATCTGCAAAATGTACCACCAAACCTCTTTCAAATATTTTAACTTCCATAATAACAGTTATCAATAAAAGTAACCAGTCCTGCATCGACACGTGTTACTTCCGTAGTGGTATTATTTCAGTGTGGATCCTAAAAAAATTGTAAGATCTTTTAGAAGCACTCAATTCAAGAATAATATCTAATATTCAAAACTAATGATTTTTGCAACACTTTTTACTTCTATTTCCCATACTCAGTTAAAATCCCTACTTCAAATCATTATACATCGTTGTTGCTCCAAAAAAGACGGTGCATCTAGATACAAATATGTAGTTCTTTTTAAAGATTCCTCTTCATTAATGAAAAAAGAAACAATTCTTAATCATCTTCCAAATATACAGAGGAAGAAATTTTCAAAATTCTTTTTTTATTTGTGCAGTGTGGTCTACGCTTTTTTCAACAAACGGTCGGCATTCTGATGGAAACTCATTGTGCTATTCTACTTTCTAATCCATTCCATCACTCGTTTGAGATTGACTTTATAGCTGATCTTATCCAAAAGAAGGATAATCGTTTAGCTAGATTCTGTCAGTTTCTGCTATATAGATGACGTATTATTATTGAACAATCATAGTTTCGCCGATTTCGTACATCGCATCTACCCCCAAATAACTTGAGATAAAGGATACTACATACACTGTGAGGTCAGCCTTTTATCTTGACCTACACTTTGAGATCGATGGTAAAGAAAAACTATTAACCAAAGTATACGACAAACGCGATGACTTTTTAGTCTGTATTGTCAGCTTCCCTTGAAAATAAAGATATAAACCGTCTAGAGTTAGTTTAACTTAACATTCGGTTGGTATAGTCGGAAACATTTAACCAAGTATGTCTTACACAATACAAGTAAATACCTCATTATCATCGCACGTTTCGAACTGTTGGCATTCAGTGACATTACCTATTCTGCTGCATGATAAACAGTCCTGGCCACAGTCTTTAAATATATATATACATACCTACATATATATATATATATATATATATATATATATAATCGTCTAGATAATAGTCAACAATCACTCTTAAGGGGTGATGGATCGTTAAAAACGATGCGAAACAAAACATTTTTAAAATTTAAATTGAATATTTCGGATAACAGATATCCTCCCTCATCATAAAACTCATACAACTATATGAGCATAAAACTCACAAAACTTAACGAGCATAAAACTCACAAAGTTCAAGATCAAAACAGATTCAGAAGCTGAATCGCGTACGCTGTGGGTGATTGCACCTTTATCAAAGGCTCACATAAGCAACTGATGAGGAGCATGAATGAAAATAACAAAGAGGGTCTTTTTATCAAAGTTACAATTAACTGTGGAAAACAATTTAAAAAAATATAAAAAGCACGAATACTTAAAACCAGGGGATCCAAGACCCGGACGTTTTTACCTTCTACCTAAAATTCACAAAAAAGATATCCCTGGACGACCAATAGTTTCTGCTAATAGTCACCCAACCGAAAAAAAAATTCTGAATTTGTGGATTACCATCTCCGACCCCTTGTTCAAAAGCTCCCGTCATATTTAAAAGACACCACGGACTATCTGACGAAAATGGAATCAATGAATCCTTTACCTCCCGAAACACTTCTGGTCTCCCTTGATGTCACTTCACTCTATACTAATATCCCACACGATGACGGTATAGAAGCCTGCAGAGAAGCTTGGGAATCACGAGATAATTTGGACCCCCCTACCGACTGCCTAGTTAATTTACTCACTTTAGTTTTGAAGTGTAACAACTTCACTTTCAACGACGAACACTACCTTCAAATCAATGGTACAGCTATGGGAACGAAAATGGCTCCTTCGTATGCTAATATCTTCATGGGTAAATTAGAAAATCAAATAATCTCAACATCTTGATCGAAACCCCTCTCTTGGTTTCGATTCATCGATGATGTTGACATGAAATGGACTGAGTCGAAACAAAATTTAGACAATTTTATCACACATGCCAATAATGTTCATCCATCAATCAAATTCACTCATGAAATTTCTGACACTAAAATCACATTTTTGGATACTACTACGTTTGTAAAAGACGGGGAAATGTCCATGGATCTTCACAGCAAACCAACTGATAGTCACCAATACTTATCTCCCAATAGTTGTCATCCAAAACATTGTACTAAAAGCATCCCATACAGTCAGGCACTTCGAATTCGGCGTATTTGTTCTTCTGACGATACCACCAACAAACGTCTAGATGAACTCCGTGGTCATTTATTATCGCGTGGCTATAAATCAACAGATGTAGATCGGGGATTTGAACGTGCTAACAAAATTAGCCGTAAAGATCTCCTCGAGTACAAACCAAAGAAAAAGAACAAAAGAGTCCCTTTTGTACTTACATACCATCCAGCCTTTTGGAAACTCTCGCCGTTACTGCATTCAAATTGGAGAGACATTCAAAAACATCCCAAGCTCTCCAAGCTCTTTCCGGGGGCCCCGGTCCTGGCATTCCGTAGACCTAGGAGCCTAAGAGGTGCCCTAGTAAGAGCAGAGATTTCATCTCAGTCTAAACAAAATACAACGGGCCAGTGTCGACCATGTGGAGATAAGAGATGTAAGACCTGTACCCAGATGCCGCACACCAAAACTTTTAAAAGCTACTGCACTGGAAAGGAAGTTGCCATTTTTTGCGACGTAACTTGCAAAACCGAAAATACCATATACCTTCTCCAGTGCTGATGTGGTATGCAGTACGTTGGCAAAACAGAACAACCTTTCAACAGGCGTATGAATGGTCATCGCAGTGACTACAAATGCAAACCAGACCTCCCTTTGAGTCGCCATCTTAGATCTGCCGGACACACCCAGGAGGATCTCCACAACATTGTTGTGACGATCATAGAACATATAAAAAAAACTGGTCAAAATGTAAAAGAGTATCTCGGGAAAGCTTTTGGATGAAGAAATTGCAAACAACATCACCAGATGGAATTAACGAGAAAAAATAATTCATTTTTAGGTCTTGGATCTAAGGCTGGTACAGCACTACTTGCTATAAAATACGCCGTACTACTATATTTGGACTTTATTTATTTTTTTTAAATTGTTTTCCACAGTTAATTGTAACTTTGATAAAAAGACCCTCTTTGTTATTTTCATTCAGGCTCCTCATCAGTTGGTTGCTTATGTGACCCTTTGATAAAGGTACAATCACCCACAACGTACGCGATTCAGCTTCTGAATCTGTTTTGATCTTGACCTTTGTGAGTTTTATGCTCGTTAAGTTTTGTGAGTTTTACACTCATATAGTTTTATGAGTTTTATGCTGAGGAAGGATATCTGTTATCCGAAATATTCAATTTAAATTTTACCATCTTCTGGTGACGTTAAACATATCTAGACGTTTATATATATATACACACATTTATACAATGGAGTCCTGTATGATGTTGCACTCAGTGGTGGAATCAGAGATTTAAATAAGAGAGGTATTATTTAACTCGGGGCTACAAATTTGTCTTTGAGAAAGATATGTGAAAAAAAGATATTCATTAGCCCATCAAAGCCCCATTGGATCCGAACTAGGCATCAAAGACCCCTTTTGCCAGCTACCCTATAATCAGCTGCCCTGTTACCCATAATCATATTATCCACGGCCCTGTTACTTATGGCCCTGTTTCCCACTACCCTGTTCCCACTACCACGTTTTCCCCTACCCTGTTACCCACTGTCTTGTTACCAACTTCCTTGTTATTCACTACCATTTTACCAATTACCCTCTTACCCACCACCCTCTTACCCTCAACCCAGTCATTCACTCCCTTTTACTCATTATCATGTTACCAACGACCCTGTTACTGACGCCCTGTTACCCACTTCCTTTTTAACCACTGCCCTGTTACCCAGTACTCTTTCTAGGGAAAAAAACCTTATAGATCAGCACTTTTCTTCTGTAAGATTTACTCGTGTCTAAACAATTGTACTTACAAACACTGTGCTCTGATAAATATCAATAGAAATCCAGTTCTAGTTGCAATTACATGTATGTGTTATGACTAATTCCGTTTTGTGGTACATTGACATTAACCTTATTATGTATGCTTAATTCTGTTGTTTACTTTGTATGTATGTATCGTTTATATTATCCTGTTTTCTCATTTGGCGATGTCATTGAACTTTAACTGTGATTTGTCCCCCTTTTTTACTTGCCGATATTTAAAAATACGTTAGATTTTCCATTTGCATGAAATCATGAAAGATGATAAATGATTGGTTGATAGGAGAGATCGTCATATCAGAAAGTTGAATGGAGTGTTATAAAACCCTACATGCAGTGATGGAACACGTCTTAGTTCAGTTAGAATGCATCAGTACTTACCTATTGGTAGAAATTCCAACAGAATAAACAATATTATACAGTAGTAAAAACCTGAAAATACCATAGTCTTTAAGGTTTTCAATTTTATTTCTTCTTAATCATCAAACTGATATTTTTCAAGCTGTATACAAATTGGAAGTCCATGTTTTAAACTAGTACAGAACGGTGAATTTTGCTTTTTGACAAAATAAATGTGAGATCGAACCTGTGCATACCACATGTGTGCGTGAATGAGTAATCAAGGGAACCAAGGTTATAGCGGTATTCAAACAAATGTAATCCAGGGACAAAGACCAAGCATGGAAAACAGACATACACAACAAAGAACATAAAGTACCTAAAATCATACATACAAAGTAACAAAAGTAAATGAGCAACTCGGACACCACTAAAAACTGGGAGCATGGACCAGGTGCACCGGTAAGGTAAGCGTCCTCTGCTTTTCTATAAACATCCGCCGAGTTGCTCATAAAAAGTCAAGTCCGGGGTAGACAAACGAGGAAAGGAAGACTGTGACCCGTTGAATAAATCAGTTTTCATGGTGATGGATATACCATAACGATCCACGAGTTCTTGATGACGACCATAAAACTTCTGTAGTGATGACTTCAATCTTGTAGCAACATAACCCTGTTCCAGAAGCCTATTTGTTAGAGTTCTAGCGCGATACAAATAGTCTGCGTAGTTTCTGGCATAACGTATCAATTGTGATATGAACACTCCATACGCCGAAGGAAAGTTGCCACAGATGAAAGGAAAGTTGACAATTCTGAATGAAAAGTCATCACGTTTGTAGTAAATTTTGGTCAAAAGTTTTCCTTTACCATCGATTTCTAAGTGTAGGTCAAGATATGAGGCTGACTTCACAGTGTATGTAGTATCCTTTATCTCAAGTTCTTTTGGGTAGATATGATATATCAAATCCCCGGAATTAGGATTGTTGAAAGATAATACGTCATCTATATAGCGGAAATTGAGATTGAAGGATCTAGCCAAATGATATTCTTTCTTTCTGAACTTAGGTATCAGTTTAAATAAAAATCAGATACTGCGTATAGTAGAGGTGATACTGCTTTTTCAGTCTACCCACACCATTGTCTTACAAAATGATAGTATAATGATCTTTTGTATTCAGAACTGGGTAATTTGTGTTTATGTGGGTTTTTTTTTTTTTTTTTTTTTTTTTTTTTGTTCAGAAAACAATAATTTTTTTTTTTTTCACTTTAATCGACCGAATCAAGGCAAATCAGGTACAACGAATATTGCAAAAATGCTTATTTCATACACAATATGTTTATTTTTCATCTCGAAAGTGCAACAACCGAAAGACAAAATAATACTGGTTTTATAGCATGTTATTGTTGCAAAATTAGAAACAAACGTTAAATTGGTTAATTTTCACTAATTTTCACGGGAATTAATCAGTTTTGTAAAAACTGCTTTGTAAAAAAACAGCTACTCTAAACAAAAGAAATGATTTTCGACAGATACAAACGTGAATATGTCCTACTTTGTTTGAGTTATAGTCTCACTGAACATGAAAAATAAACGAGTAAGATGATCTTTGGAATTTGGTCAAGATTTTTTTCAAATTTATTTTTTTTTATTTAAGAATAAAAATATATACTTACTAAGTTGTAATGCACTCTTTAGAGTCAACATTTTCACCTTACTTTATGATAACAAACGGCTGTCTAATACAAAATTGATAAGAAAAGTACACGAATGTTGATTCCTTGAATAAATGGTCATGTGTAGGAGGTCATCATGCATAGTTAAACATAGTATTGCAATCGTTAAAACTCTACGTGATACAGTTTCTTATTCATACTAAATTTATATTTGACATAATCGTGTTGTAGTTAAGCTCTATATGATATATATCATAAAAATCTACTTGACACAGTAATTATTATTTATATATGTTCATGCTTCTTGAGTGATATTAATCGGATTAAAAATTCAAAATCAGTTTTTTTCGCCAAAGTATTTCTTGGATTCTTTGTGGAACATAGACTCGTCAAAGATATACATCTGCTAGCCATAATGTGGTCTTGTAATATTTGAAAAATGACGTATTCTTGCAAAGATATTCACTTTACTTTGCACTGTGTTTTCATTTTAAAGTCCTACTTGGCTTAGTCGTGATATTTCTAATCTCTACCTGACAAATGTTGGTCATGTGAAAAGAGTACACATATATAACATATAAGTATGTTTGTCTTGGAGAAAAATGTGACATAGCATGAGCGGATCCAGAACATTAGAAGAGAGTAGTATTTTTTGTACAATTTCGTCCCAAATTTGTACGATATTAACAGTTTTACACATAAATCGGATAATTATCATAGTGTTGCCTTCTAAACAGTATCTATGAATTGAAATACCATGATTTACCGCCATATGTCTGCTCTTTACCTACAGTGATAGAAAACACATGAATTTCCGAATGAAAATGTCACAACTGATATCCAATATGAGACCTAACTTACCCTACCGGTGCACCTGGTCCATGCTCCCAGTTTTTAGTGGAGTCCGAGTTGCTCAATTTACTTTTGTTACTTTGTATTTATGATTTTAGTTACTTTATGTTCTTTGTTGTGTATGTCTGTTTTCCATGTCTGGTCTTTGTCCCTGGATTACATTCTTTTGATTACCGCTATAACCTTGCTTACCTTGATTACTCTTTCACAGATTTAATGACCGTACACTGCTACAAAATATCATGATGTGCCCGTGTTTATTTTTTAGACTCTCTATGCAAAAATGATGCAAATCCTATGATATCATGATTTTGTTCCGTAATATTAATTATTATGACATGAAAGGCAGATCTGCCAGTATCGGTAGTTGATAACTTATGTTCAAAGTTGTATAATAAATAAACTAAGATATCGTGGATTAGTCTTCTTGTGGTGATTTCTATGTAATTCATTTCATTATCATAGTCGCAATACATTAAAAAAAATAGTAAACATGAATCGTGAATCAAATGAATGAAAGATTTCTTTAAGCAATTTTGTTTACATATACCGATAAACGCCTGTTTTTCACACGGACACTTAATTGTCTGGTTTTAATCAAAATTAAAAAAATAGTAAACATGAATCGTGATCTCAAATGAATGAAAGATTTCTATAAGCAATTTTGTTTGCATATACAGATAAACGCCTGTTTTTCACACTTAATTATCTGGTTTTAATCAAAATCCAATAATTATGATCTTTGCAAAACAAATCCATCATCAAATTAATTTAGCTAGATATTATCAGTTACATGTTACAATATAGTTCTTGAGTGATACATACTTCCCATTTAAGAAACATACCATACGAACTTTCCATTAAAAAAAACCCTATTGAAATTGATTTTACTAAATTACATTTACTCATAATTTACCTTTTTCATTCCCTCATATTTCAACTACCGTTTTGAATTGTTTTGTATAACTAAATACGTTGAACTGGTTTACCCATTCTCTCCATTCAAAATGCACATCTCCGAATACATAATGAAATGAAATTAACTTTTTATAAATATTTCATTCTATAAGCAGTGTTCAGTTGCCTGCGAAAACCGTCCAGAGTGTTTTTTTAATAATGAAGAGAAAGGTATATTGATCCACGGGAGATAATTGTGGGATCTAGACTTACATTAGCGTCCTTCAAGTTTTGCGATGCCACAAACCTTGTGAATGTAACAAAAATTAGAATCTGGCGATATATCCCTTCTATATGGTATGTTCACTTCACCAATAGATGGTTCTTTATGATATTTTTAAAGTCTACTTACGATTGTGTGAAGTTAGTGGATATTTGTTTATTTTGTAGAATTTATGACGACAGACAGCCAGGGGCCGACTCTGGAATCACATTTGCTACGTGGATGGGATTCGGAGTTCCCTTATCTTGTATTTTAACAATTTTGTCTTTGTTATGGCTTCAAATATTTTTCCTGCGGTCACAGTAAGTCTATGAAAACGTGTATGATAATTTTGTATTTTTGGAAGCTTTCGAAAACATATTGTCTCATACGATTATGAAGAAGTAATCGCTACTTTTTGTTTAAGAATAAAAAAAATGGCACAATAAGACGAACAAATGGTATTGATTATAGGAACGTAAGAATACACGAAAAAATTACAAATTTTGCTCTGAAAAGGCCAGATGTCTTGATTTAGAAGCTTTACTTATTTCATAACATAATTATCAATAGATAATACAAATTTTCAAATTTTGTAAACGGAGGATTGACAGTCGTGCCGTGATATCCTGACGCGAGAACGTCCGAGAGTGAAATTACCGAATACTATATATAATAAGCATATTTACCAAGCCTATTCTCCCATATACGATAATCTGTCATTTGGTGAAAAAAAACTGGGGATGCTGAAACAAATTTTATTTAGGAGGGTTCGATTAGCCATGGACAAAATCAAATGATTTCTAGGTCAAAGTCTATAAGATTTTTGATTTTTTATTTCAAAACAACACATCAAGAATAATTCTTCTTCAAAGTTAATTTCCTTTCTATATCTTTGTAATCTTATATTTAATGAGTGTAGGATGAAAACGATTAGTGCTATAGATATGTCCACTCAATGTCAACGTGTCTTCTGTAATTACGATTATTATACATGAACATCATCTATGTATAATGTGTTTCAGTCCTAAAACAGTGATAAATGTTAGCTATATTTAATTATGTACCTTCAGAGTATCAGATTTGACCGGTTATTATCTATGTAACAAATCTCTACAGATTTCAGGTTTGTCAAAGTTAGTTGGGTGTAAACTACAGATATTTAACCATATGGACCAATGGGTAATGAACCTTGTTATCAGCTTTATTGTTGCTGCAGCCACCGAGATTACAAGTAACAGTGCTACAGCAACATTACTGATGCCTATCGTAGCTGAGTTGGTAAATGATTAGAAGATAATTGTGTTAATTAGGAGGTGTCAATTATGATGCAAATGTGACATATTAAGTTAACTGGTGGCATGACTTATCAAATTGCTGCCATGAACTAACAGTAGTCAATAAAATTAGAAAATTATTTTTCTCGACTCTGTGTCGGCATTTTGTAATACCATTCATGGCATATGTTAACTACATGCAAGATTATAATATTGAGGAGTTACACTGATATGTAGCGAAGTATTTCAATATAAACTATTTAGCATTATCAACAAAAAGAAAAAAACGTTGCAGGCTTAAACAGAAATGGTATATAAATATACATATATATCTTACATAACAAATTGTCATATATATCTTACATAACAAATTGTCATATATATCTTACATAACAAATTGTCATATATATCTTACATAATAAGCTACACTGACCTAGAAAATATACATAAATAGTGTATAGATCTTAGAAATAAACAGAAAGTTAGTACCTGAAGAATTATATTATGACAGCAATTTATTTTTTTCTGTAGGCTATTTCCCTTGGTCAGCATCCCCTATATTTGATGATATCATCAGCTGTTGCATGTTCATTTGCTTTCATGTTACCAGTTGCTACTCCACCGAATGCCATTGTATTTTCTACGGGCTATATTAGAATACCTGATATGGTGAGAATATAAACGTATCACTAAAATTAAATTTTAATATTTTATATCAAGTACTGCGTTCCAACAAAAATCGTTTCTCCCTAAAGTTGTGATATGTTACATGTGCATGTCTTTGTAAAAGGTCGCGCCGACATACAGCCTTGAACCGATCTTCACAACGATTTGACGGATCGATGACCGTTGACTGATTAATCGCTTCCGGATCGATGACCGATGACCGATCTGATCGCAGTTTGTTATGCAAAATGACGTTATATCTGTTTTAAATAAAAGAAATGTAAAATAAAAGAATAAATTGATGTTTAAATGTATGGCATTATGTAAATATGTGTAAAATTGACAAAGAAAATAACAATAATCGTAAAATACATTTAATGGATCGATTTGACGGATCGATGACCGCTCGCAATTATTGTTGCCCGAATCGGTTCAGGTACTGTAAGTAGATGTATTTGTACGATGCATTAAGTCCATTTCTTAATACCAACTCTCTTTAATGGATAAGTAACATCTTTATGTATGTCAGATAGGAGGCGATTCGTCCATGTAAACAACGCACCCTTTTTTAATCTAAAAAAAAGTTACTCCACATGACCAGTCTCGGGTTTTCGGATTTTGAATTTTAAGACAAACGTTTGGTAGGTTGTGTAAGAAATGTTCATTTTGCCAGAGTTAACGTTCTAAAACTGGTTGATTTTAGTGTCAGATGAATATAGACGGAGCGTCAGCAACGTCCTATATATGTAGAGCATTAGACCAGAACTATGAATGTTTAAACATTTTCTGAAACACCCACAGAGTTGTTCATGAAATATCATGTTCGGAGTAGATAAAAAAACAAAGACTTTGTTCAATATGTCTTTTCTGCAGCATAAAACGGCTTTATTATATGCAGTAACTGAAATGTATATGCACTGGCACTTCACCTGACAAAAGTGATTAGCCTATATTGTAAGACGCAACTTATGTAGAGTAAACACAGAGACACATGTAACTACCTGTACATTTAACGGAGCCAACCTGATATCCAAGAGACAGTTCTAAAACTTAATTTTAGTTTATTTTTAACTGTTCGCATTTGTTTTACAGGCAATTGCAGGTATAGTGATGAATGTGATCGCCACTTCAGTACTGACTCTTGCCATCAATACTTGGGGAATCCCTATTTTCGGAGTTGATATTATACCCAGTATATTCAATACAACGAACAACAATTCGACGCAATGTGTCTAGTAACAAAACTGACTGATGTGTTGAATTGAAGCTAAAAACCTCCCCATTATATTCAACAATAATTTTATTTTGGATGTAACGTCTCTTTTCTTTTTGGTTGACAATTTTAATTATCATTCCTTATGCGAAATTTTACCATGTGAAAGAGATGTCATAAGATGTTGTGTGTTTTATTAGAATTAAACATTTAAAAAAATGATTTTAATATATCTATAGATTATTTAAATGAAATGCACTTATATGCATTGTGTAGCTCATTTGTATAGTTATATATGAAGCTTATTACTCAAATTGAAACTTATTCTAAGAAATCAGAGCAAACCAAACGAGGGGAAAGAAAAGAGAATTGTTGATATATATTCCTACATAAATTCGTTCAACAGATGTAGGTCTACTACCCTTCAAATAATTGTCCCCTTGATTACTCTTTATCTCTCATAAAGTGTATATTGTAAATGCAATTGAAAACTTAGATTAAAAGTGTTGTCTAAGAAAATCATGACCAAACAATATCAACTCATAGACTGCACGTTTTGAAAACCAGTGTTTAGTACGGTAACGACATTAGTCTCACCAATAATTCCCTACGGTTGCCAATCATTTCTACAAATCGAATAATAGCTTTTTCCGAAATAAATGATGATGAATAATTGTTAATACAAAAAATATTATATTAAAACATTGTCATTTAAACAGCAAAGGTTTTTTAAAATGTATATTTCTATCCCACCTACTTCAAAATTAGACAAATGTGTATAGTTCGTTTTATTGTTGTGTTTTCTCACCACTGTCCAAGGTTAAGGGGAAATTTGAGCGCTGACAAACAAGTTTAACTTTGTCACATACATTATGTGATGAACAAAGCCAAGACCTTGTAGCTGAAAATCGTGTGATGACCTGTAGGGGTCAAATTGCTCGTCATTGGCATTTGGTGAATTTCATTGGCAATCATTCCACATCCCCTTTTTTATATCTATGGCCAATAATTGGCTCGGGACTTTGTTCTCTATTTAGTCTATCATGTTTCCGACACAAAATCGAAAATCGGAAAGGACACCCGGAAATAGTAAGAGATATTGGTTTTAGATGAAAGAAAATCTAAGAAGTATGTTTGTCTGACGCATTCCTAAATTAAAACTTAAACCTGGGAACAATGACCAGATAAATCGGTGCAGTAAGTGTTCTGACTTTAATCAGAAATATCAGCTGAGTTTCTGATAAAATGTCACAACTGGGGTGAATGGTGTATGTAAAGATGGGGTATTGTGTTTGAGAGAGGGGTGTTGTTTTATGATTTTAAGACAGGTGATGTTAAATTTAATGTGTAAGACAGTTGATGTTCCGTGTTATGTTTAAAGACAAAATGGCATTGCGTTCAATGTATTAAATGAATGTTGTTTTTTTTTTTTTTTTTTTTTTTTATGTTTTTGTTTCAAGAAATATCTGCTGGGTTTCTGATAAAATGTCACGTCCGGGGTAATTGATGGATGTAAAGGTCGCTTACACTCTCGGTACCCCTAGTAAATCCTTTTAGTTTTGATGGATCTTCATGCTATTCTACACCATTGTATATTTTGGGTTTGTTTTTTTTTTCTAAAGTCAATTAGATTTTATTTGAAGTAGGTACATGAGAGTACAGCATGAGCTTGCTAAACCTTTGACATTTCAAGTGATAGACAGGTAGTGATGTTTTGTTATGTTTTAGACATGCATGTATTGTTGAGTTGTATGCTTTGACAGGATGCGTCTAGTTTTATGCTTTAGAATGTAGGGTTTGCGATAGACAGAAGGGTATTGTTTTTTATGTTCTAGACAGGTGATGTTAAGTTTAATGTGTAAGACAGTTGGTGTTGCGTTCTATGTTTATAGACAAGAAGGCATTGCGTTTAATGTGTTGGGTTAGTGGTGTTGTTCTTTTTTTTATGTATCTGAAGGTGGTATTGTCTTTCAAAGAGTAATCAATGAAACCAAGATTCTAGCAGAAATCAAGAGAACTGAATCAAGTGACAAAGGGACAAAGACCAGACATGGCAAATAGATACACACAACAAAGAACATAAGACAACCATTATACCAAACGAAGAAACAGAATTAAAAAACTGGGAGCATGGACCATAACCTTATACGTTATGCCAGAGCTTGCCGAAACTAGCTACGCAGACTTTTTGTATCGCGCTAGAACTCAAACAAATAGGCTTCTGGAATAGGTATATGTTGCTACAAGATTGAAGTCATCACTGCAGAAGTTTTATGGTCGTCATAATGAACTCGTGGATCGTTATGGTGTATCCATCTGCACCATGAAAACTGATTTATTCAACGGGTCATAGTTTTCCTTTTCTCGTTTGTTTACCCCGGACTTGACTTTTTATGAGCTGCTCGGTGGGTTTTTCTAGAAAAGCAGAGAACGCTTACGCTGCTCCCAGTTTTTAGTGGAGTCCGAGTTGCTCATTTGCTTTTGTTACTTTGTATGTATGATTTTAGTTACTTTATGTTCTTCGTTGTGTATGTCTGTTTTCCATGTCTGTCTTTGTCCCTGAATTACATTCTTTTGATTACCGCTGTAACCTTTGTTCCCTTCATGACTCTTTGACCTGTTATGATCACGGTATATTAAGCAAATCAGGAAACGTTGTGTCCTTACGAGATGACAACGTGACAGTGTAAACTATAGTAACCTGCTTTGATCGTTGTGACCTTAATGTAAACGACTTGAGACGAACATCTGACCCTGGGCACGAGACAAATAATGTGACCCATTGGCCTCTTGTGACCTTGGTACACAAAACCAATAATCTGATCTTTTGACAGTGGTGATCACGTTGCCTTAAATTTGATTTAAATGCTGCCGATGAGAGGTTACTCCTTGAAACACGTGTACAGCATATCGGAATCAACAATATAAAACTGGTATTTTTGTATCTTAAACATATATGACCTTTCATATGTTGAGACGTTGGTATTAAATGGATAGATCCCTTGACCTGTTGTATCCTTGGAGACAGATAAGGATCCCTTGTTACCAATAGTGATCCTTTAACAAATGTGACCCATAGTGCGTAAGACAAATGAGGCAATCCCAACCTTTGTCAACTCGGTTCCTTACACAAATAAGATTATCCTATTGTAGTTGTGACCTTGGTGTAGAAACAGATAAGGTGAAACTTTGACCGTTGTGTCTTAGATTGAAAAAGACAAATGACCGTATTAGACAAATGAGCTGACCTCTTTGACCTGTATGTCCTTGACGCATAAGACAGACGGACAGACAAGTTTCTTAAATATATCAACAACTAGATTTATGGTGTGTTTGATGTACTGATTGAAGTGCCTTCAAAGAATGATATAACTATATAGTTCAACTAAAGCATAATGCAGAAATATACATTAAGTAATAAATGCATATTTTCCACATACCTAATAGCTGATAATATTTGAATTTTTCCTTTTTAAATTAGTACAATATTTTACACTAGAACTAGTAGTCTATAAAATATCAACCTTTGTATGATTTTTAGACGGATCAATACTTTAAAGTTAAAGTCACTAAAAAAAGATACTGGTACTAAAACAAATAAAATAAGTTGGTGACATTTTAATCAAAAACACAAGTAGTTACAGATGTACTTCGAAATAAAACTTATATTAATTTTAAGATTGAATGAATGAAAGACAAAATGTTCATTAAGATGACCTCAGGTTGTACAATGAAAAATATATACAGAGCTAAAAATGTTCATGACAAAACAAGTATGAATAAAAAGTAAACAGAATTATGAATTCTTACATTTAACACTAAAAAATAGACTTCCACATCAGAACAATATCAGTAATATTTTACACTGTGTACAGAAAGAACCAGTTACTGGATACAAATCACAGGGACATTTTAAGTAGTATTCCAGCTAAGAATTATGCAAAATGTGATACATGGTTGGAAAGCCTACATATTTTTATTTTTGATATTTTGTTTAAAATGCTTCAGTAAACAGAAATTAACATGTGGTTTTTCATATAACCCGTGCTCTTAGGAGATAAAAATTGTACAGAATGCACTGTAGATTTCAAAATTAAGGGAGATATCTCTGTAAATGACCCTCAAATACAATAGAATCTACTGTATTTTCAATGTCGATTATCTCCTAAGAGCAGGCAGATTTGAAAGAATAATTACACATTTCACAGTATAGACCCGAAGAACAACTTAATTACAAAAATAAAAATATGTAGCCTTTTTTGGGGTGTACCGCATTTTTCAGATTTTGCATGATTCTTACAGACAGCTACTTAACATTTCATTTTAATTTCTGTTTTCCAATATTATTTACACTATTTACAATACTAGTACCACAAAATTAAAAAAAAAAAACAAGCTGTTTACCATAAATCTAAAATATATTCACATTTTCTGGTTCAGTGACATAAACTGAGTAAAAGAAGACCCCACAAGTGATGTCAAATATCAGATACAATAAAATTACATAAACATGAAAAAAAATCTGTTCATTATTTTATTTGGAGAAAAATTTGAAAAACAACTTCTTTCCACAAATCTCAAAAATAGTAACATTTTCTGGTTCAGTGTGATAAACAGTAAAACAAGACCCCACAAGTGATGACAATTATTTAGAATTAAAGATATTTAGTGTCATTAGAAAAAAAAACATGAGTTATTTTACAGAGATTTGACAAATAATTATAAATGTTTCATGTGATTCTTTAAAAGGTTTCTAATAGTTCCATTGTAGATGTTTGTAACACCTAAAGGTGTTCAACCACTACAGTCTTTCTGTATTGGATCAGCATTTCTATCTAACAACAATTGTACAGTATTAGTATGACCTCCCTTACATGCAACATGCAGTGGAGTCTGTCCTGACTTATCACACTGTGACACATCAGCATTTCTATCTAACAACAATTGTACAATTTCAGTATGACCTTCCCTACACACATCATACAATAAATTTTTATGTATATATATTACTTTCTGAATATTTCCACCTTTAGTTATTAACAGTTTTACAATACTAAGATGACCATAACGACATGTATAATACAAAGCCTCCTCTATGTCAGCACCTTCAGTTACTAACAGTTCTACAATATAATTATAACCTCTCGTACACAGATCTTTCAATAAATCTTTATGTTCATTCATTACTTCCTGAATATTCCCACCTTTAATTATTAAAAGTTTTACAATATTAAGATGACCATAACGACATGTATAATACAAAGCATCCTGAATGTCAGCACCTTCAGTTATTAACAGTTCTGTAATATCAGTATGACCTCTCCAACACACATCATACAATAAATCTTTATGTTCATTCATTACTTCCTGAATATTCCCACCTTTAATTGTTAAAAGTTTTACAATATTAAGATAACCATAACGACATGTATAATACAAAGCATCCTGAATGTCAGCACCTTTAGTTATTAACAGTTCTACAATATCAGTATAACCTCTCAAACACATCATACAATAAATCTTTATGTTCATTCATTATTTCCTAAATATTTTCACCTTTAGTTATTAACAGTGTTACAATATTAAGATGACCATAATGACATGTATAATACAAAGCTTCCTGAATGTCAGCACCTTCAGTTATTAACAGTTCTATAATATCAGTATGACCTCTCCTACACACATCAGACAATAAATCTTTATGTTCATTCATTACTTCCTGAATATTTCCACCTTTAGTTATTAACAGTTTTACAATATTAAGATGACCATAAAGACATGTATAATACAAAGCTTTCTGAATGTCAGCACCTTTAGTTATTAACAGTTCTATAATATCAGTATGACCTTCCTTACACACATCATACAATAAATCTTTATGTTCATTCATTACTTCCTGAATATTTCCACCTTTAGTTATTAACAGTTCTACAATATTAAGATGACCACTAAGACATGTATAATACAAAGCATCCTGAATGTCAGCACCTTTAGTTATTAACAGATCTATAATACTGATATGACCGTTTTTACAACTATAGTACAATGGTGATTTTCTAAAAATATCTGTTTTGTTTATATTACATTTTATAGATATGAGATATTTAACTAATTCATAAAAACCGATCTCTGATGCTTTAATCAGTGGTGTAGAGAGGTCATAAAATTTGATTATAGTATAATTATGAAGAAAAACATTTTTGTTACTTTTTTTGTCCAACACATGAAATACTTAAAAACAAGAAAATTTGTTTTGTTTTATATAAGTCATTACTTTGTCTTTAAAACTTTGTTCTTTTAACTGTTGGTTGTAAAATAAAGATTTTCTATCGTTTTCTTTAAGATCTCTGAATATTCTGTCAAAGTAAAGATGTTCATGACCTTCTGATAAATACAAATATGAATCATCTTGTTCTGGATCTTGACCCGGAAAAACACTTTTAAATCTGCATTTTTCAGCTATGAATGATGAAGGTGCATACATAATGAAAAGTTCTAAAAGTTGACGACCACAAGTAACAACAACCATATCATATAGTTTATCATGGGCTATTGTGTACACTGATCCTCTTTTCTTGACATAAGTTCCATCAAGACGTTTAAAGGTATCACTTAGCTGTTTTCTTTTCATTTCAATTTTTAAACTGATATCAAAATTAGCAACTATTTTTTTACCTTGTTTTTAACATTTCTTGGTGTGATACTTAGGTTCATATACCTTTCATCAAATCCATAATGAAACAATACACATAAAACCAACACACAGTTTTCACATTGATTGGATTCTATCATGATTTTAATATCCTTTTTAATACTATCAATTGGAGATGACAACAGCTCAGTTACTTCCGCCATTGTTTTTCCTATGGACATTTTACAAAGCAAGGGAAAATAGTGATACTTGTCCAACTTTTTAACTAATAACCTTTTATCAACTTCTACACTTAAATTACTTGTGTATTTTGTTATCATTTTGAGCCTTTCTTCTGGTAGTAAACAATGACTTTCAGATTGTAAATCACAAAAATGTTTAGTAAACATCTTCAACGATTTGAATTTGTCATCCTTGAAAATGTGTAAACGACATGAAACAAGAATTTTCATATGTCCATTGATCGTTTCTTTACAAGCCACGTCTATGTCTTTTTGGTCAATGTTTTCTGAAGGAAACAATTTTTGAATGTTATCTGCCTGATCATTCCATATCCTCAAGTCCTGTTCATTAATGAAGTTCTTTCCACAAATATCATCTATGACAAAAACTTGATTCTTCTTTATATCTCGGTAGTTTATGATATCTGCAGGACATGTTATAAATGGAATGATATCGTATCCCTCCTTTGTGTTTAATTCTAGTGCCACATGGTTTATTAACGATGATTTACCAGAACCTGAACTTCCAGTTATTACAATAACATTCTTCTCTTCAATCAATTTTGTAACATATTTTGTTGCCCTGGTTACAGTAAATGTCTTTTCATCTCTTTTCCACCCTTCTATATGTATTTGGAATATTTCTGAAATCAGATTTTGAAAATTTATTTACTAAAAATATACATTGTCTTATTAGATGGGATGAGAATATATACACCAGTTGAATCTGAAACTAATTCGGCATTACAGAACATGTTGTATGGTTCCTGTTGTGTGTTAAATGTCATTGCCCAGTTTGCTTTGTTGAAATTTTTATTTGTGTGTATCCTGTAATTGGTTTGTTGCTGTTGCCATGGTTATAATGTTGAATATCATTGTATTGTTCTTTGTCTTAGATGTTGATGTTTCTCATTTCTTTGGTGCATGGTAATTTGACTGCTGTTGTATGTACCTCTTTCTGAAGTATTTCATTGACCAAGTTGTAGTATGTCATAGTGTAAGTTGATTTAGGTCATTGTCTTAGAGGTTGTAATTCATGGTCTTAGAGGTTGTATTTCATTATCAAAGTTGTTGTAAGTCTTTGCCTAATTTGTTATGATTTGTAGTTTTTGTATGTCATTGTCTTTGTGGTTGAAAATCATTATATAGATGTTTAAAAATGTTTGTTGTAAGTCATTGCCTCAGCGGTTCTATGCCATTGTCCTAGTTGTTGTATGTTCTTGTTTTAATCTTTGCAAGTAGTTGTTTTACATTGTAGTCTTAGTTCATGTATCTTATTATCTAAGATGTTGTCAGTCATTGTAGAAGTTGTTGTGGGTCATTGACTAAATTGTTGAAAGTCATTGTCACAGTGTTTAGAAGTCATTATCTAGTTAATAAAAACATTGTTCATGCAAGTAATTGACTAAGTTTTTGTATTTCATAGTATTTGTTGTTGTAATTCCTAGTTGTAAATTATTGCCTATATTTGGTAAGTCATTGTTGTTGCAAGTCATTGTCATATCTGTTGTTAATCATTTTCAAAGTTGTTGTAAGTCAATGTTTTATGTTGTAAGTCAATGTTTTTATGTTGTATTTTATTGTCTTTTTTGTTTTATGTAATTGTGTCAGTCGTAGAAAGTCATTTGTTGTTGTAAGACATTGTTTCTGATGTTATATGTCATTGTTTTAGTTGTTGACAGTTACTGTCTAATTTGTTGAAAGTCATTTCTTGTTGTATTTCATTGTCAGTTGTTGTAGGTCATTGTTTTTTTATGTTGTATTTTACTGTTTTTGTTGTAAGTCTTTCATGAAGTTGTTGTAGGTCATTTGTTGAAAGTTATTATCTTAGTTGTAGTATATCATTTAATATGTCAGTTGATTTAAGTCACTGTCTTAGAGGTTGTAATTCATTATCAAAGTTGTTGTAAGTCTTTGCCTAATTTCTTATAATTTGTTGTCATGTATGTCATTATTTTTCATGTTGTAATTCATTGTTGTAAATCATTGTCTATTGTGTTGTTAGTCAATGGACCTGTGCAGGTCCAGGTTTCAAAAGAATAGCCCTGCAGCAGCGCTAAGCTTGTCGTAAAAGGTGACTAAATAGTGCTCAGAACCTTAGCTGGGGGCTAGGGCGCTTTGCCCACAGAGCAACTGGGTTGTATGCCCCAGGTGGTGCAATGGGGTACTCCTGATGTATTGCATGCTGGGGTTGTCAAGCTATAATACGGAAAATCTGACCATAAAACAAAGTGGTGCACCGTGTTGGGAAAGTTGCCATGTTCCTCGCACGTTAAAAAAAACCCTACTGTGGTATTCTCCCGAGAGGTGGGTAGAGTCGGTCAATTTAGGCTCCTGTGGCGGAGCCCTATAGTTCCTACTCTGGGAGAATACCACAGTAGGGTTCTTTAACGTGCAAGGAATGTGGAATCTTTCCCAGCACGGTGCACCACTATGGTTTGTGGTCAGGTTTTCCGTATTATAGCCTGACAACACACCAGGGGCACCCCATTTCACCACCTGGGGCACACAACCCAGTTGTTCTGTGGGCAGAATGCCCTAGCCCCCGGCTAGGGTTCTGAGCACTATTTAGTTGCCTTTTACGACAAGCTTAGCGCTGCTGCAGGCTTATTCTTTTGCCACCTGGATCTGCACGGGGCTCTTAGATGTTGAATGTCCTTGTTTTAATCTTTGCAATTTTGTTTTAGTTGTTTTACATTTTAGTCTTAGTTCAAATATTTTATCATCTTAGATGTAGTCAGTATATTTTTAGTTGTTTTAAGGCATTACCTCAATTATTGTATTTCATGGTCTAAATCACTGTATGTTGCCTAAATTGTTGTTAAAATTGCTTTAAATTTTTTTGTCAGTAATTGCATAAGCTTTTTTAAGTCCTTGCCTTTGTTCCAAGTCAGTCTCTTATACTCGGCGTCACATAAATAACATACTGTTAAAATTTGAATAAAAATATTTTCTACGACTTTATTGACACCAACCATCGTTTAAATTGTCTTAAATGACTTGCTCATTCGTTTAGCCAAACAGCTTCTCAAAAACAAGTCGCTTATTAGCTTAAATCATGCGTAACAAATTCTTACGGGAAAATCCCATACTAATATCCGCCATGTTGGTTTTTACGGGACGATTTGTTTACAAACGGAAGTGCGTAAGTTCCCGTCGAACTCCGGTGACAATCGTCTGCTTGATCAACTCCCGGTATTATACGTTGTTCGCGTAAAATAAATCCGAGATATCCGAAATAACGCCGAATTGCATTCTGGGTTCTTCGGTTTTTGGACAAACCATTTAAACGTAAACAACATCTCCTAGCAACCCGATCACTGTAAACATGGCCGACTTTTTACAATGTAAATATTGCCACCTAGAATTAAAATCTGACCGGAATTTAACGATTCAATGTTTAGGGAGAAGCCGTTTGGCTAAACGAATGAGCAAGTCATTTAAGACAATTTAAACGACAGTAGGTGTCAATAAAGTCGTAGAAAATATTTTTATTCAAATTTTAACAGTATGTTATTTACGTGACGCCGACTATAGTTGTTTTTAGGCACTGTCATAGTTTTACAAGTATTTGCCTTAGTCATGTTAGTTGTTAGAAGCAACTGTATTAGTTGTGGTAAGTCATTGCCACAATTGTTAGAAATAACTTCATTTGTTGTGGTCTTTGTCACAGTTGTTAGAAGTCATTTCATTAGTTGTGGCAAGTCATTGTACATCATGGTCTTTGTCACAGTTGTTAGAAGTCATTTCATTAGTTGTGGCAAGTCATTGTACATCATGGTCTAAGTTGCTGTATTATGTTGCCAAAGTTGTTGTCAGTCTTGCCTCATTTGTTCTTAGTTATTGTGTTAAATGTTGGAAGTTTGAGAAAAACAACAACATTATCTCAGTTATTGTAAGTGATTACATCAGTTGTTGTATTTCATGGTCCTAGTTGCTGTACTTTTTTTCCAAAGATGTCAGTCTTTGCTTCTAGGTCATTGCCTAACCTGTTGTCAGTCATTGTTTTAGTTGTTGTCATTGCCTAACCTGTTGTCAGTCATTGTTTTAGTTGTTGTCATTGCCTGTTGTCAGTCATTGTTTTAGTTGTTGTCATTGCCTAACCTGTTGTCAGTCATTGTTTTAGTTGTTGCCAGTCATTGCCTAACCTGTTGTCAGTCATTGTTTTAGTTGTTGTCATTGCCTAACCTGTTGTCAGTCATTGTTTTAGTTGTTGTCATTGCCTAACCTGTTGTCAGTCATTGTCTTGGTTGTTGTAAGTCATTTAGTTGTTGTTATATATTGTCTTTGTTGTTGTATTTCAATATTTGTTGCTGTAGTTTATAGTTGTATTTTACTGCCTATATTTGATAAGTCATTGTCAGTTGTTGTAAGTCAATGTTTTTTTTATGTTGTATTTTATTGTTGTAAGTCATTGCTGAAATTGTTGTAGGTCTTTGTCTTAGTTGCTGTAAGTCATTGTTGTTGTAGGTCAATGTCTTAGTCGTTTTAAGCCATTGTCTTAGTCGTTTTAAGTCATGGTCTTAGTCGTTTTAAGCCATTGTCTTTGACGTTTTCAGTCAATGTCTTAGTTGCTGAAAGTCATTTCTTGTTGTATGACATTGTATTAGTTGTTGTAGGTCAATGTCTTAGTCGTTTTAAGTCATTGACTTAGTCGTTTTAAGTCATTGACTTAGTCGTTTTAAGCCATTGTCTTCGCCGTTTTCAGTCAATGTCTTAGTTGCTGAAAGTCATTTCTTGTTGTATGACATTGTTTTAGTTGTTGTAGGTCAATGTCTTAGTCGTTTTAAGTCATTGACTTAGTCGTTTTAAGCCATTGTCTTCGCCGTTTTCAGTCAATGTCTTAGTCGTTTTAAGTCATTGTCTTAGTCGTTTTCAGTCATTGTCTTAGTTGATGTAAATCCTTCAATTAGTAATATATCTACCTTTTATACGTTCTGGTGCACCCCATTCTTGTTCATCTGAAATTTTAAAAAATCACAATAATCATAATAATCAATCAATAAAATAAATGAAAAGATTTGACTCAAAAAAAATGCACCACAAGGTTTTTATCAATACTAAATCATCAATATGTATGCTCATTAAGAGAGTACATCTGGTCTGACAACTCAATTAAAAATATATAAGCGCACTAACAAAAAACATTCTTATTACTGTATGCACATCTACATGCAACAGTAATCAAGGGAACCAAGATTACAATTTCAACTGTTCATCCTAATGGAAGAATTTACATCAAGTAAGACAATGACTTCAAATGACTACGACAATGACCTATAACAACTAATATAATGAAACATGTGAAATACAACAAGAAATGACTTTCAGCAAATAAGACAAAGACCTACAACAAATAAGACAACAACATACAACAATTTCAGCTATGACTTACAACAACAAAAACAATAAAATACAACACACAAAAAAAACTTACAATAACTGACAAATATAGGCAACTTGCAAACTACAACGAAGCAGAAAGAGGGTGAACTTTTCCATAGAACTTTGTTCGTAGATAATAGAGAGCCAGACAAATATGCACATAAAAATAATTCTATCCATCAAACAAGACAATGAAACATAGACAGATGGACTCACAAGTCTCCAAAGACAGATAGACATTATACAGTACTAATCATAGACAGCCAGATATGTTATTAAACATGGACAGATAAGCAGACTATCCAACATTGACAGATAGACAGACTATCAAAGTGATGAACAGCTAGTTACACAATAAAACTTTAACAGATGTACAGACTTTCCAAAATGGGCGGATAGACAGACACACCACCATAGACAGAGAAACAGATCACAGAATATGGACAGAATGACAGATACACCAAAATGGGACAGAGAGACAGGCTATCCAACACAGACTGAAGGAGAGGCTATCCATGCTGGACAAGGAGACAGAATAGCTAGAACGGACAGAGAAGAGACACACCAACATGGACAAAGAGACAAGCTATCCAACACAGACATAGATTATAAAAAGCCATACAGTAAGACAGAATAGCCAAAATGCAGACAGAAAGAGGACAAGTCAAACATTTACAGAACAGGACCACCTTTTTTTAAAAGTGTTTTTGTTTTGCTTTTGTTTTTGTTTTTGTTTTACATTAAAAGAAATTAACATCAAGCTTCAAAAGGCTGATGTTCATCTAAACTCTCCCCATGAACAGCTGGACAAATTTTCCTATTTCTACCACAGCCATCTATCCAATATAGACAGTCTTATCAACAAGAACTTGTGGTTAGACAAGCCAACACAGACTACGCAAAGACGACAATAAGAAATACTACCACAGATGAACAAAAG
Source organism: Perna viridis (assembly GCA_037379345.1). Lineage (NCBI taxonomy): Eukaryota > Metazoa > Mollusca > Bivalvia > Mytilida > Mytilidae > Perna > Perna viridis. The sequence goes on from CM074525.1 coordinate 26,401,074, forward strand.
TTAGATTAATCAACATTGACAAATACATTAGTAAACATACTTTCCAACATTATACATGGACAGATAGACAAACTATTAAACATTGACAAGTAGACAGATTCTGTTTTAGTTTTAATTTAATTTTTTTTTATTATAGCTACTTTATTGTTCTTTGCTGTGTATGTCTGTTTTCCGTGTCTGGTCTTTGTCCCTGGATTGCATTCTTTTGATTACCGCTATAACCTTGGTTCCCTTGATTACTCATCCAATATAATGTATATATCAGATGTGTGTCAAACAGTGTAAAGTTTGTTTTAAATCGAAAATTGATGCATGGGTCAGAAAATGATTTTAAACTTCCTAAACAAAATAACCAAGTTTGCTCAAATTAAAGAGTTATCTCCATTTTTAATGAATTTCAGGTCTCACTAACCACTTCTAACGTTTCCATTATTTTACATGTCCCTGGATTACATTTTTTTTATTACCGCTATAACCTTGGTTCCCTTGATTAAAACATCGACAATTAGACAGACTCTAAGACATGGACAATCAGACAGACTCTAAAACATAGGCAGATAGACAGATTCTAAAACATGGACTGATAGACAGATTCTAAAACATGGACTGATAGACGGAAAAACAAACATGGATTGATGCACATACTAACTGACATGGACAGATAGACAAACTCTACCAAGCCAAAAGTATTATCATTACAAACTGACAAGGAACAGAGTTATTTGTTTAACCAGACAAACACTCTTATTTTGATTTTTTTTAATTTACATATCATATTGTTTTTAGCCTTACCTATTCTTTTCTCTAATCTTCTGATCGATTGTTCTGTTTCTTGGCTTTTCTAACAGATGGAAAACAAAAACATACAGTTAAACAACTAAAATGTAAATATAATCCTCCCATTCTAAGATGGTAAATATAATCCTCCCATTCTAAGATGGTAATTAAAGATGCATGTGACTTTTTGACCAATAGGCAGTGATCTACAAGTGTTTTTCTACCATTTCATATCGTCCAAATTTCCTACAGATATCACTGTAGAAACTGATTCTCCTTTAGTATATGTTCAATCTATTCTTGTTTTAAATCATTTATTTCTGCACTCTCTATGGTAATATTTAGATTATAACTTGCTGGCCAATGCTTGCATCCTGAAAATCTAAATTTTACCTTCTTAAGTCCAAAATTAATTTAATCCTTTCATTACTTAGTAAGAATATATAATTCTACAAATTTGATAATTAAACAGAATCCTTCACCTGGTAGATTTTTTGCTGTTCAATGAGTTTTTCCAATAATTTTGACTTAAGAACACTTTGGTAGGACTCATCATAAGGATTTATGTCTATTATAGTTTTCAAGATATTGGCTGAAAACTGCAAAATACGACAACTTGGATCACCTGCAGACTTTTGTAGGCCTTAAAATAAGGATCATTTAAGCAATTTGGAAATGAATGAGGAAAAACTTCTGATCAACCCCTTTGCTCTATTTTTAGTAACAGTGGCCATGCTTTTAGACTGATCAAAAACCCCAACAACAGATGTACACAAAATACATGACAGAATATTCATACTAACTTTGGTTCTTATTGGTCTGGTTGTTTCAGAGAAATGACATTAAAAATAGGGATACAATGTAGAAAAAAAAGTAATAACTCCAACTTGGCTAAACAGATTATCAAAAAATTTGGCCAAAATAGCTATCATCATGATGAACATCTTTACTCCCAGATCAGTACGTGGCTAAACCTAATGGTTATGTACAAAACACTGTTGCCATATGTTGTACTATAAAAAAACAGGGTTTACATTTGTCACAAAAGAAAAATTCCAACATCAGAAATACCCTAAACCTATTCATACCAAGTTTGGTTCTAACTGGTGTCACACTTGTGTCAGAAAAAACAAGAGAAAATTGTTAACGACAACAATGGATACCAAGTGATGGCAATAGCTCATATGTACCGTTAGGCCAGGAAAGTTAAAAAGAGTTTGGTGTAGTGCCACAGTTCAATATGTCAATATTCAATACATGTATGTATATCATCAATTTTGAACAATATTATTTTAATTAAAGTTATTGATTACACAATGTTCCATACACAACGTAAGTGACTACAAAAATGGCTTACTGCGAAATTACTATTGTTTTTTGGGGTACCAATTTTTGTGGTTTTCGTGGATAGACTAAACCACAAAATTTGATTTGTTCATTGATGTGTATACTGAAAATATCAAAACCATGAATTCAAGAATCCACGAATTTGTGTTTCTTTGCTAATCGACGAAAATTGGTATCCATAAATTAAAATATTTTAACAGTAGTTCAACATGCTAAAAAGTAGGAGGGGAAGTAATCAAGATGATGCACATCTTCAACATACATGCAATCACTTTTCAAAACTTGAATGATATTGGTACAATACTGTTTGAGTTATGTATTACACTAAGTTGGTATTTTAAACATAATAAAGAGACAAAAATGGCTCAGTTTGACATGCTATAAAGGACAACTTGCCAGTAAAGATATTTCTGCTTGATCTGTGAGTCTCTGTTCCACATCAGTTAACTCATTTTTCATCTCCATGATCTGCTCTGGAATAACAGCAATAGTTTGAACAAGAAGTTGTACTTGTGTCTTTATTTCTGTGAAGCCAATACATTCAACAGTTGTTCCATCAATAAACTGTTTACCTAAAATAAAAGACAGATATAATAAAAAACATATTTTGATGTTTATAATGTATGAAGACTTCAAAAAGTTAACTATAGTTCTTCTTTAACTTTGCAAGTACAAACTCTAATATTTAATTGTCAGCATTTTTAAGTTTCTAAACTGTAGATCCAAGTTTATGAGAACTATAAAGTTTATGAGAAAAGAGGCTGACCATGAAAAAGGTTTTTCCTATGATATTTGTGCAATTTGGTTCCAGTGTAAAGTTTATATCATGTGTATGTCAAATAGTAAAACAAATTCCTTAAATTGAAAAATGATTTTAATGCTCCCTAACAAAGCAATCAAAATTTTGCACAAAATAATAATTTTATTGCTTTCAATGTAATTCATTCTCTAATTTAAATATTTGAGAAAAGATGCATAAAATGTTATGTGCCAGCCACTACATGGACATGATCTGAAACTTTGAGCAGATTATAATTTTTTTTTCCATTCAGGAGACTAAAAAAACATAAAAATTGAAGGTTCTAAAGTTTACTGTTTGTTGTAAATCAGGAGTCAAAACAAGCAATGAATTGTCTGTGGCAAGCAAACTCATGAGGGAAAAGCAAAAAACTTATTGCCTGGTGGGCCACCTAATTTTGGGTGTCATTTTTTGCTGTCCAACATATAATACGGGAAGAAAACAAATGGCAAGTTCCCTTTCAGGGAAACTTGCCTGCATGATCAGTTGGATGACTTTTTATTCTATTTCTTTTATCAAATATTTAGAGTAAAATATACCTTTTTGTGTAAGCATTAAAACAATTGCTTGAACACTTTACGATTCACCCTATCATATACCCTAGTATATAGTATACCCTATATAAAACCTCTGGACCTTTATGGCATACCGTAAATAACACATCTGGACCATTGTCTCTAACACTATATGACAACTCTGGACCTCTACCACATACCCTATAAAATCTCTGGACCTTTATCGCATACCCTACATAACACGTCTGAATCTTTATTGCATACTCTATATAATACCTCAGAACCTTTATCTTGTACCACATATGTCACCTCTGGACCTTTATTGCATACCCTATATAATACCTCTAGACCTTTATCGCATATCCTACATAACACCTCTGGACCTTTATCGAATTCCCTAAATAACACCTCTGGACCTTTATTGCATACCCTGTATAATACCTCTGGACCTTTATCTCATACCCTACATAACACCTCTGGACCTATATTGCATTCCCTGAATAACACCTTTGGACCATTGTCTCTAACACTATATAACACATCTGGACCTTTATCTCATACCTTACATACACCTCTGGACCTTTATCGAATTCCCTACATAACACATGTGGACCATTGTCTCTGACAGTATATAACACCTCTGGACCTATATTGCATTCCCTGAATAACACCTTTAGACCATTGTCTCTAACACTATATAACACATCTGGACCTTTATCTCATACCTTACATACACCTCTGGACCTTTATCGAATTCCCTACATAACACATGTGGACCATTGTCTCTGACAGTATATAACACCTCTGGACCTATATTGCATTCCCTGAATAACACCTTTGGACCATTGTCTCTAACACTATATAACACATCTGGACCTTTATCTCATACCTTACATACACCTCTGGACCTTTATCGAATTCCCTACATAACACATGTGGACCATTGTCTCTGACAGTATATAACACCTCTGGACCTTTATTGCATATCCTACATTACACCTCTAGACCTTTATTGCATACCCTACATAATACCACTGGACCTTTATCGCATACCCTACATAACACCTCTGGACTTTTATTGCATACCCTATATAATACCTCTGGACCTTTATCTCATACCAGGGATCATGCTTGGCTTTGCCAATGTCACAATTTGCCATTTTTTATTTGATCTGGCAACAAAAATAACCAGTTGGCAATTGTCTTGGCACCTAGGTTTTGTATATTAAAAATTAATGGTCCATTCTAGTTTACTAGAAATTTTATCACTTGAAAAAAGAATCAAGTTTGTTGAAAATTTATAAATAAAAAATAAAATTATACAATATATTTGAAGATAAACTTAATTAGACCACGTAGGACAAAGGTAAACATGTTTTAAAATTAGGGACTATATGAGCATAGTAATATAAAGTCCTTGATAGAAATAAAACACCTTTTTCTGGAGTAGTACTTTATTATTTTGCATACAAAAAGTGACTAATGGTTTTATATCCTGACTAAAAACCTGCTTTATCTTGGATACATGCATGTCATGAATGAAGGGGTTATTATGATAAATTTACAAAGATAACTCATCACTGGACTTAATACTGTCATATTTTAAAAAAATTGAAAAAAAAATGTTGCACCCATTTTTGCTACAGTTTCTGAAAAATGGTGACAAAACTTGGCAGCTGGCAATTTTCCTGGGGACAGAATTTTAAAGCCAGAGCAGCCCCTGCATACCCTACATAACACCTCTGGACCTTTATCATTTACCCTACATTACACCTCTGGACCTGTATCACATAACCTATATAAGCACCTCTGGACCTTTACAGGGGTACAAATAAAGAAATATATGCTCAGGTAGCCCAGAGTACATTATTTTTTAATATTTTCTATATGTTCAACTAAATTCAACTCAAAAGTTTTGTAACCCAGCTCTGAATCTAGTAGCCATTGGGTACTGGGTGACAGCTAGATTATTATCCCTGTTTTATTGCATACACTATACAACACCTCCGGACCTTTATCACATACCCTATATAACACCTCTGGACCTTTATGGCATACCATTTATCACACACCTAGACCTATATTACACTCCTTGAAACCTTCACATTTCCCTTTTTAGCATTCATGCATTGTTTATCGTGCGTTTACACATTGTTTTGCGTTTTTTGCTATTATTTATATATTTTCATTAATTTTATTTTATATCTTTTTCTTTCTTCATTATTTGTTAATATTATTTTTTTCATCTTTTGTCTATCGTGGGTTTAAATGCATGATAAGAGCGTTCATATACCATGTGTTTAAAAGCCTGCTGGGAGCATTCGTTTAAACGCATGATACAAGTGTGCCTTTATTGTGAGTTTGGTGAGGGTTTAGCGTGCATAAGCATTTGGGTATCATGTGTGCATGAAATCTATACATCTCAAGAAGTGTACATACCTTATAATGCACCCATATATCTAAATCACATACCCTATATAACACCTCTGGACCTTTATGACATACCCTATATCACACCCCTACACAGAACACACTTGAGTAGTTATAATATGATATTATGAACATGACATGTCAAAATCTGTACCACATGCCATATCAACCCTAAAACTATATTGGCTGATGGCCCTTTGGATGATATAGGAGTCTCAGGTTGATATGCCAATTGATACAGATTTGGACTTGTAATAGTCAGTATATATCTACTCCTAACGCATACATATAAAGGTCATACTAGTATAAAATAAACAATTACCATAGAGATATATCTTCTCTGTTACACATGAATGATGTTAATGGTGTGTACAATGAGGCCAGTGACCCCCATGACAGTTCAACAGAGGGTCATTTTCAAATAAAAGGGGACCAATATGGAAGTATGATAGGAAACATTTTTAGGTATAAAGGTCATACCAGTATTATATGAACTATTATTATATAGTAATATTTTTTCCCTATTTAATCCAATGAGAAAAATCATGCAGTATATTTCCATAATTTACTCCATGCCTTAGCCTTCATAGATAACTTCAGGGTAATTTACAGGCATGTTCCAAATGTTGATTTTCATATTGTACGCTTGTCGTCTGGTAAACAATAAAAGATGGAGGATCAAAAGACATGACCTTTATGTTAAAAAGGGGAGAATCGTCAGAAACTCCCAAATCTGAAGCAAATGAATTTAATAGACTTGTCGATAAAAACAAAGTGAAAGATCTCATTTATCAACAGAAGAAACAGTCGACTGTTAATTGTTCAATAAGGGACTTGAACATTTTCTACAAGTGACTCATTGTCAAGATCAATTGAAAAAGACCAGTAAAAAAAAACGCAAATAACAAACAAACAAACAAACATATTTTTTCTTCTGACAATTAAAAAAAAAATTTTTTTAAATACCGTATCAGGAACACAGAAAAAATATTGCATTATAGCAAAACAGTGTTCCAATGTCCCCTGCGTAAAAAGATAAATTTCAACCAACAGATTGCTTTCTTTAAATTCAATGAAAGTCAAAGGGCCCTAACTTCTGTAAATTCATTCAACCATAACTGAAGTCTGTTACATCTCAAATGAAGACTGCATACAAAAGATAAAATCATGGTTACCCGGAACTTGTCACTTTGGACATGGTTACCCGGAACTTGTCACTTTGGACATGGTTACCCAGAACTGGTCACTTTGGACATGGTTACCCGGTACACGACACTTTGGACATGATTACCCAGTATGTGACACTTAGAACATGGTTACCAGGAACTTGACACTATGGAAATGGGTACCTAGTATTTGACACATTGGACATGGTTATATGGTACTTGACATTTTGGACATGGTTACCTGGTACTTGACACTTAAGGAACTTGTCACTTTGAACATGGTTACCTGGTACTTGACACTTAAGACATGGTTACCAGGAACTTGTCACTTTGAACATGGTTACCTGGTACTTGACACTTAAGACATGGTTACCAGGAATTTGACACTTTGAACATGGTTACCTGGTACTTGACACTTAAGATATGGTTACCAGGAACTTGACTTTGGACATGATTACCCAGTACTTGACACTTAAGCAATGGTTACCAGGAACTTGATACTTTGGACATGATTACCTGGTACTTGACACTTTGGACATGATTACCCAGTACTTGACACTTAAGACATAGTTACCAGGAACTTGACACTTTGGACATGATTACCTAGTACTTGACACTTAAGGAACTTGTCACCTTGAACATGGTTACCTGGTGCTTGACACTTAAGACATGGTTACCAGGAACTTGTCACTTTGAACATGGTCACCTGGTACTTGACACTTTGGATATGATTACCCAGTACTTGACACTTAAGACATGGTTACCAGGAACTTGACACTTTGGACATGATTACCTGGTACTTGACACTTTGGACATGATTACCCAGTACTTGACACTTAAGGAACTTGTAACTTTGAACATGGTTACCTGGTACTTGACACTTAAGACATGGTTACCAGGAACTTGACACTTTGGATATGGTTATCTGGTACTTGACACTTTGGACATGATTACCCAGTACTTGACACTTTGGACATGGTTACCCAGTACTTGACATTTTGGATATGGTTACCCGGTACTTGACACTTAAGACATGGTTACCAGGAACTTGACTTTGGACATGATTACTCATTACTTGACACTTAAGCAATGGTTACCAGGAACTTGACACTTTGAACATGGTTACCTGGTGCTTGACACTCTGGACATGATTACCCAGTACTTGACACTTAAGACATGATTACCAGGAACTTGACACTTTGAACATGGTTACCTGGTACTTGACACTTTGGACATGATTACCCAGTACTTGACACTTAAGGAACTTGTCACTTTGAACATGGTTACCTGGTACTTGACACTTTGGACATAATTACCCAGTACTTGATACTTAAGACATGGTTACCAGGAACTTGACACTTTGAACATGGTTACCTGGTACTTGACATTTTGGACATGGTTACCCGGAACTTGTCACTTTGAACATGGTTACCTGGTACTTGACACTTTGGACATGATTACCCAGTACTTGACACTTAAGACATGGTTACCAGGAAATTGACACATTGGACATGGTTACCTGGTACTTGACATTTTGGACATGGTTACCCGGAACTTGTCACTTTGAACATGGTTACCTGGTACTTGACACTTTGGACATGATTACCCAGTACTTGACACTTAAGACATGGTTACCAGGAAATTGACACATTGGACATGGTTACCTGGTACTTGACATTTTGGACATGGTTACCCGGTACTTGACACTTAAGACATGGTTACCAGGAACTTGACACTTTGAACATGGTTACCCGGTACTTGACACTTAAGACATAGTTACCAGGAACTTGACACTTTGAACATGGTTACCCGGTACTTGACACTTAAGACATAGTTACCAGGAACTTGACTTTGGACATGATTACCCAGTACTTGACACTTAAGCAATGGTTATCAGGAACTTGACACTTTGAACATGGTTACCTGGTACTTGACACTTAAGATATGGTTACCAGGAACTTGACACTTTGAACATGGTTACCTGGTACTTGACACTTTGGACATGATTACCCAGTACTTGACACTTAAGGAACTTGTCACTTTGAACATGGTGACCTGGTACTTGACACTTTGAACATGGTTACCTGGTACTTGACACTTTGGACATGATTACCCAGTACTTGACACTTAAGGAACTTGTCACTTTGAACATGGTTACCTGGACTTGACACTTTGGACATGATCACCCAGTACTTGACACTTAAGACATGGTTACCAGGAAATTGACACATTGAACATGGTTACCTGGACATGGTTACCAGGAACTTGTCACTTTGAACATGGTTACCTGGTACTTGACACTTTGGACATGGTTATCTGATACTTTACACTTTGAACACTCCTTCATAAACCATGTTTAACATTTGACATTGAATGTAAAGCACAACATAATAAGTATACCATTCTGATTCCATCTATCTAGCTGTCCAATTATTGCAATTTCTTCCTCATTTGAGAGTCCAATTCTCTTAACAAGGTCCTTCATCAGATCTGAGCAATGATTATATTTAGTTTCATCCCATTCTCCTAAATTACAATGAGCCCAAGGATTCCGTATCTCAGACCTAACCTACAATGTAAAAATGTTACATGTACCTACATTACAGTGTGCCAGGGATTCTGACCTGACATAAAATGTTTTAAATGTTACATGTACCTAAATCACTGTCTGAGTAGAGATTCTGTATGTCTGACCTGACCTAAAATGTAAAAAAAATGTATAATGTATCTAAATTAAAGTGTGACCAAGAATTCCGCACCTCTAATCTGACCTACAATGTACAAATGACAATGTACATAAATTAAAATGCGACCAGGGATTCTGCATCCCTCATCTGACCTACAATGTACAAAATGTATAATGTACCTAAATAAAAGTGTGATCAGGTATTCTGTAACTCTCACCTGACCTGTAAAATGTATTAAATATTACATGTACATGTACATTAATCATACTTGATCCAGGTCTCAGTTCTGTAACTGACTTTACTTTCAATGTATAAAATGTTACATTTACCTAAATCATAGTTGGTCCTGGAGTTCCGTACTTTGGATCTGGGATCCTTTTCACAAAAAATCATAAGTTTAAAATTAGTCGTAAGTTATGACATCACAGTTCATCTAAGTATTGTAACGTCCTAACTTACAACTCATTTTACTCTTAGGACTTTTTATGAAAATGGCTACTGATCTTCAATGTATAAATTGTTACATGCACTTAAATCACAGTGTGTCATAGGAATGTAACCTAACCTTCAATATACATTTCACATATGCATATAGATATCACATTCACCCATAACTTTATTTGTTCAACACAATTTTATATCATATCAAAGGTTAGACTTTGTGTGTTAATGGTATGTCTTCATTAAAAATCAATTGAAATTAAAATCCTTCCCCAATATGATTATACCTACAAATTGTTGATAAATGGTTGTACATGTTCAAACACTATAAAAAAAAAACAGTGTTCCAATGTCCCCTGCGTAAAAAGATACAATTTCAAATTTTAAATTCACTGAAAATATTATGGGTCGGAGCTTCTGTAAAAATCATTCAACCATAACCAAAGTCGAACTTAATCGGTAATTTCTCATAGTAAGACTACATACAAAAGATAAAATCAACTGGTAAAAGCATTTCACAAAAAATGCGGAAAACTTTACATTCACTGAAACGTTCGAAGTCCAAAGGGCATAACTTCTGTAAAAATCATTCAACCATAACCAAAGTCGAACTTAATCGGTAATTTCTCATAGTAAGACTACATACAAAAGATAAAATCAACTGGTAAAAGCATTTCACAAAAAATGCGGAAAACTTTACATTCACTGAAACGTTCGAAGTCCAAAGGGCATAACTTCTGTAAAAATCATTCAACCATAACCAAAGTTGAACTTAAGCTGGAACTCTTTATAGTACAGCTACATACCAAAAACAAACTTATTTGGTACATTGTAGGAGCATTACATAAAAAAGTGCAGAAAACCCGGATGGACAAACAGACACAGGGACGGATGGACGGACACCTGGCATTTCCATGTCACATTATGACATGTCGTGGGGAAACAAACACCAATATTTCATTCAAAAATAATATGCCATAATAAACATGATATAGAAACAAACCTTTTCAGCACACACTTTCCCATTTGTAGAACATATACCAGATTTGATGAGTATTCCTAAAAGAGCAGTTGCATCGCACTTGTCATCGAATGCAGTATATTGAGATGTATGTACATCAAGGAACAATTTAGATAGGTCTATATAGTTCTTTACTTGGTAGTCATATCGATCCTGTTGTCTCCCCCATTTCATTTTGTTGTCATTTATTGTTTCATAGTTGAGGTAGGTACCATTATGACTTTTTAACTGATTTTTGTAAACCTGGTTATCAATATTATTGGTATTCATCAGAGTCTGCCAGAGTTGGTCAAGTCTTGGTTCTACATACTTCCTCAAGACAGGGGAAATAATTGTATGAAGACATGTTCCTATTAGCAACCATCTTTTCTTGCTGTCTTCCAAATCAATCAGACTTCCTGAAAGTAGAGAAAAAAATATTTAAACAAGAGACCCTCTTTTGAATCACATCATGTTTATATTGATGTAATTTTTTTTCATAATGACATGTTTTAGAAAAAAATGCTTGTAAACCTTATTTTTATGATATCTATTTTCACACCTTATCAAAGAATATATATATGAGACAAAGATTCCTCACTTTTATGTACACCTTACCGTGTCTGAATTTGTAGGAAAAAAACAGTACTGAAAATTCACACTTTTTTGCTTTTTCATAAATTTCATTTTCCATATTTTTCATTTTGTCACCAAATTTATGTTTGCTTTTTATCTGATGAAGACATACATACAAAAAATATTTAAAAAAACAGAATTCTAAGGTTATCAGATTGATCGAAGTTTTAATTTTTCGACTCTATACAATACAACTCGGATTTTCCACTACACTTCATCAAACATAAAATTTGCATATCTTTTCAAAAATAGATTGGAATGTGAATATATATGTTCAATAAACTTAAAAGCTATGTTAATGGGAACTTTTTATATGGTTAAAGCATTCAAAATTCATGTTAAACAAGGGAACAGATATGTAGAAACACACCATGCTGCAAGCTCAGCTAACTACTTGAAAATATTTGACTAAAATAGGAAACTGACAAAATTAGATTAATTAAGGTAAATCACCAAAACGTGCTTAATTCATAAATTATTTGTTAAACAATTTGAACTTGAACTTGATATCACAAAGCGATATATTGTGCAGTAATAAACAGAGCATGGCCAAAATTAACTAGAGGATTTAAAAGAAATAAAGTGTAAGAAAAAAAATATATTAACATTTCACACTTTAGCCAGACCTGCGTAAGGATATTTGTGTACATGTACTTTAAATATAGAACATATTTTAAGAGTGTTTTATTGACAACACTTTCGTACACTTAGGCAATACCATGATAAATTGTTAAATTATTGAAATTTCCATAGAGATCAAATGTGCATCACTTATTGCAGACCTCTGAATCACAATTATGGCTAGTACAAATTAACCCCTAGCAAACAACATTTGGTAGATTTCATATCACAAGCTAGTAAAAACATTCACAAAACTTTTCAACCAATACAATGAACTCATTCTCAAATGCAGACATACTTGAAAAGCATTAATACGCGTGTACCTTTCACACTATATTTTACGTTAACATTCTACACAAAGCATGGAAAGCTCAATATTCACTTAATTAGTTTACTAAACCATTGAATAGGCTTATACATAAGGGATATTCATGTAGCGTGATATTGTTGTCAAATCATTAAAGATGGCATTTTTTGGTAACAACACTGATTTGCTCATGTCTTTACATAGGCATTAAAACTGTATTTAAAAGCAGTTTTTGTACATGTATCACTTATGATGTATTGTGATTCTCAAACCCCCATGGGAAGATTTTGGATTAATTTTACATACTATTGGGATATAACTTTTTGTAGATTTAAACTGGTTTGGAGCTGGCATGTCAGTAACTGCTAATAGTCCTTAGTTTGTACATTTGTGTTTCTTAATTTTCATTGTAACAAAGGACTCAAACAATTTTGAATTGATTTTTAGATGTGCTTAATTTTGTAATATTTTCCAGAGTGGCCAGATTTTAAACACGGAAGGATTGTGATTACGTCAAAGTGCTTTCACCATGCCACATTTTTTGCACCATCCAAAGTCAGAACTTCTGGCTTCTATATGTCTTACTTTGTTTTCACCTTCAATTTACTTTTACGTCACGTTACTTAATTATATTTATTAAAGGCAACTCTTTCGCTGTACCTGTGTATAATGATGTTATGGGACCAGCAGCAGGTTGCCCTGTGATCTGAGGTTCTCCTCATCATTCATTGTTCAAAGACCAATGGGTGACAACGAGCTGATATTTTCAACCCAGTGGGATTGATGTCTCATATGCATTCTCATTATATTGTAACAGGAGAGCATGATTTGACTCACAAAATTATACTCTGCCACCAAAGGTCGAACCCTAGACTGCTCAGTGACAGGCCAACAACAAACCAATTCGGCTAAAGAATTAATTCTTTAGCCAAGTCCGTTAACTGGCTATTTAATTCTCACTACCTACTACAATGTAGGCTGTCCTGCCAAAATATTATAGTATTATTATATTTGAGAATTGGTTCTCAATTCATAGATTTGAGTGGTTGAAATGCATGGGGCTTCTGTATTTTTTATATGATTTCTACAACTTGCAGTGAAAAATATTGAAAGTTTTGGTTTGCAAGCAAATATATGCTTACAGCTGTATCAATTTAAACCACTTCGAGAAAGAAAATGATAAACTATGTCAGAAATATTAAACTATTACATGTATGAAGACCGGACTATCCACAGTCAGACGACACCACTCCTGTTCGAAGATTACATAGAAATATTTCATTATGTTCTTTCATGTAATGATGTAAGATTGTACTTTTTACATAAAGTAAATTAAATTCATATTCTATGATTTAAACTGTTGCAATCTCGATCTTCAATGAAGATATTGATTTCACCCCTTTTTACAGAACCTTACCCTTCCTAGTACCAGGAAGAGTAATATAAAGTCCCTGCAAGTACAGAGGATAATATGAACATGTTTATTCGATAACCCAAAAGGTTTGCATGCTGAAGCTTCCTCGTGTTCTATATCTTTTTTTACTGAAATTAATTATTTTAATTGTCCTGTAAAAACATATTGTCCATACAAGAAAAGCTCCCTTAAACTCACCTAGGGTCACCTATTACATGTATATACTGTGTATTGTGTCAAAATTGTAAATTGTTTTATTTCAAAATCCTTAGACAAAAGAAATTCAATTAAATTTCAATTGTTATCGAAGTAATACACCTTCATCGACATCTGTGTCAAGGGTCGCCAAACCGCGTAAAGATAACAGAAGCCACCCACGCTTGGTAATAAGTCTACTGCCACAGATAACTCTGAAATTTTAACTACATTAGCACTAGTGCAATATGGAAATGTATTGCACCCGATGTGGCATGTTTTTTCTATGCAGAAATTGTATTGCTATACAATAAATGTCAATATGTCATGAGAAAAGTCATCTTTACCAATTTTAATAAAATGCATGTACACTGTATTTGTACATGTACATGTAGTTCAGGTTCCCTAATTATACTTTTTATGCAATTACGATACTGTTCCTAGTACATTTTCTTTCACTGTCATGATTGTTTTAATGATGTAACCCTCTTTGGTTATTATCATTTCAGTGATCGTCTGAATATAGCTGAAATACTGCTGCTTGGACGTTAAACACCAACAAACAAAACATCATTTCAGTGATAAGTAATAATGCTCTGTGTGGTGAAATAACATGTACATGTATTACCTGTTGTCTCAGCAACTTTATTCTGAATTTCATCAAGTTGTTTACAGAGTTCATTTGGAGCAATTCCCTTGACACTGGTTACCTCTGCTATTTCACTGATTGGAGCAATTCCCTTGACACCAGTTACTGCTGCCATTTCACAGATTGGAGCTATATTTCCATGTAGATTTCAACTGATATTCTACATCAGTCTTTTTATTTTCACACACACTTATGGCACCGTTCTTACTGCAACATCTGAGAAAATACCAAAATGAAAAATGAAAATTGCACTTCTTTGATAGGTTGACTACATCTAGAAACCTGCCTAAAAAATCAAGCTTATTTTATTTGACTAAGTATTTCCCCCATTAATACTATAACCCTATCATGCCTATGGTGAATTTGGAGCTCAAATAAAACTCAAATATTAAACTCATAAAGATTTAGAGTAGTTAAAATGTATATCATGTACATGTATATGTTACAGTGAATATGTGTAATCGGTGAATACATGTACATATCCTTAGTAAATTGAAATGAAAAGTCCAGAGTAGATAATAATAGAGGAAAACTATGACATAATCGGGTTTCATGGTGCAGATAGATACACTATAACTATCATTATGATAGCAATAAAACTTCTGTAGTGATGACTACTGTATTCCAGGAACACAATCCTGTTTCAGAAGCCTAATTGTAATAAGTCTAGCAGGGAACAAAAAGTCTGTGTAGTTATAAATAGCTCTGATATAACATATCAGATGTAATCATGGATTTCTAGATGTAGGTAAAGTTACAAGGGTGACCTCACATTGTCTGTAGTACATGTAGTATCAGTGTTCTAGCTAGGATTTGATAATAGAGGGGCGCATGGAATAGGGCACTTGAACGTGCAGCATGTTTTTTCAACAAAAAAGGAACATTGATTTTGTATGTTTGTGTTAAGTCAGTAATTTGTATTCTTATTGCTTACCTGCCAACTTTTGAAAATGAAGGTCACATCATAATTTGCAAACTGAGTAAATATGATTGCATGATTAATATATGCATGACACCCTTATAGTATTGAAAGACCTTTCTCAGATGACCAAGTGGTTTCAGAAATTTAATACATACATGTAATATAGAGGTGAGTAAGCTGAAAATGTATATCTGAAGCCATATGATCCTTTATGAAAGAGTGAAGTAAGTGTCAGTTTCTAATTGATCAGATTGTTGTGTGGACAAGATTTGTCATAGTTCTTGCACTGAGGCAACATGTTAACCTTTGATTGTGATAAGGGCAAGTAATTCTTTACATTTATGACATACTTTGAGGTGAAATGTTGCATTAAATGTTACAAATATTCAATATTACTCAAATTAAATATCAAAATCTTAAGTAAGTAGAAGGAATGTCATTTCTTATAACTATTGCAATTACAACTTATGGAAAATGTCCTATACTGTTGAAGATATAAAAAAACAATTTAAATATTGAAATTATAAGGGAGGTACATGTAAATGACATTTTGAATAAACAAATATGTGCAACATACAATTGTTTACACCAGTAGCTCTACAAAATTTAAAATTGAGGGTTAATTACGACAGGATGTGGTTAATGAAGGTGACACTTCTTAATTGGCTTGGGATAATTTATTGTTGGTATGTTAGGACCATAACCAAGTATTGCATAAAGAATATAGGACGGAAAGTCACAGGACAAAAAGTCACGGACGAGAAGTCACAGGATAAAAAGTCAGAGGACAAAAAGTCACAAATAATATAATGTTGATAATTTTTAAGGCAAATATGAAATAGAAATATTTTTTTTTAAAAAAACCACATAAGTCAACCACATAACCATGCACCACAAGAAGACTCAGCAAATCTCATAAGATGTAGCAACAACATGAACCACAAAGCAGAGTCCACTTTCAACAAGCCCAGCCAGATCTTCGCAGAATGTGTATCAACTACATCCAATGCAGTAAAAGCCATGCTTCCTACAGAAGACAACGTTAAAAGATCCATGAGACGTCGCAGACCTCAACTTCCTGTTCCAGCATCTCTACAAGAGCTTACAGTGCCACCTGAGTTATCAGTTACAGTAGATGACGACCCGCAGACTTTCCTCCTCCACGACAATGGTCCAGAAGCCAATGACCGTCCTCAAGTGGTTTCAGCGTGAGCGGTCTACTGTAACAACGATCGTTCTCCAAGACGCAATCGGTACACAGCCAGCAAAGAGAGTTCCGCAGAAGATAGTTCATCTCCAGAAACGACTCCAGAATCTGTGCCAAGACCGTGTATCAGGCAGAAAGACAATTCCAGAATTCCTGAATGGTGTCGCCTTCAACATTTGCCTGGGTAGACGTACTACAGCTGCAGGTGCAGAGTTAGACGTTTCTAACTATATAGACTTTCAATAGTGTATGCTAAAACAGTGACAATAGTGAAAATGAACTCATGTGTTTAAACAAAATGCTCAAAGTGATATTGTATGTTTGAAGAAAACCTTGCAAAACTTTTTATTTATTGACTTTCTGTGCTTATATTGTTGTTTGTTTATTGTTTTGTATAAAATGTCTATGGTGCTATATAAAGTATTGTGACTTTTTGTCCTACCGAAATTGTGACTTTTGGTCCTGTGACTTTCCGTCCGTTTACCTCGCATAAATACATGTAGTATAAGTTCGCGTCAATAAAGAATTTGTAATTAGTAATATGATATCAATAAATGGAAAATAAATTCCACAACGACTTAGCATTTACATGTACATTATATCTTTAATTAATGTTCATTATAAGGACATTGTCCCTTATTATGAAAAAAGGGGGGAGTAATCACTGACTTATACAGGGGTCGCGCTGGGCTTCGCCAATGTCGCAATTTGCGATTTTTTATTTTATCTGGCGACAAAAATAGCCCGTTGGGCGATTTTCTTGGCGCCTAGGTTTTGTACATTCAAAATCAAATTGACAGGAAGTTTATCAGCAACAGATATTCTCTCTAATTAAACAATTGAGTTGACACCTGATCATAGTTAATTGACTATGTGCAATTTACGCCTGAAGGTAATTAGACCAGGCGACTGGACTGACAATATCCTTATGGGAAGTGTCAATCAAATGTAAATATATTACTGAGCCAATCAAAACTCTCATCATCTGGTCAAAGGTAAACACAATTAAGGCCAAGTGTACGTGGCTACACACAAGTTTCACAGCCCTATTTAACCATGTAATACATTGATAAACAGACTTACCTAATAACGGAATAAAATAAATCCAATTAACAATGATTGTCCCATCAGGAAGTGTCTAAATACTTCGAAATGAAAGAATTGATAAAAGAAAATGGATGACACTTGTTTACACTTTTGCCATGTGACTTTTTTAGCGGGAAAATCGGTAAACAAAATAGAATGGGGATTCCCATAATCTAATTAAGGAAATGCTATTGAGATATCAAGACACGATTAATGGTCCATGGTACAAACTGTAGTTTGATAGAAATTTTATCACTTGAAAAAAAAAGAATCAAGCTTGTTAAAAAAAATTAAAAAGTAAATTATATTGTACTAGATGAATTAGACCATACGCATAAAGGACAAAGGTGAACATGTTTTAAAATCAGGGACTGTATGAGAATAGTACTATAGTCTTTGATAGAAGTAAAATACCTGTTTTTGGAGTAGTACTTAATATTTTATGCATATGAAAGTGACAGACTAAAAAACCTAAAAAGCTCAAAACCTACTTTATACATGCATCAAGAGTGAATCTTGGGTACATGTATGTCATGAATGGAGAGGTTATTTTGATGAATTGACAAAGATAATTCATCAGTGAACTTAATACTGTCTTTTTTTTTAATGTAATTTTTTTGGCACCCTTTGGCTCTAATTTCTGAAAACTGGCGACAAAAAAATGGCAGCTGGCGATTTTTCTGGCGACAGAATTTTGGAAGCCAGAGCAGCCCCCGCTTTTATCCTACATTTCATATTATTTCATTTTTTTATTTTTTACTTTGAACTTTAATTTGCATTGACTAGAAATTGTTTTCACTTAAAAATCAATATCTGACCTACAGATTTCAAACACTGTTTTTGGCCTCTGGTGATTCGTTTCTCAGTTTCCAAGCAACAACTGTCATATTGAAAACGAAAGTAAAATTCAAAAAAAACATTCGAATTACTAGTTAATGACAGCATTATGTAACAAAAGAAAATGCTATCAATAGATCATATTACGAGGATGTTCTTTAACACAAGGCAGATGTTATAGTGACTTATTTGACGATATTTTCTTCAGATATTTTTTACGATTCGCCGTGCGTGCTTCAAATTCCACTAATTCCACTTCCCATAGGCTTCTATGCTAATTTCACAATATTCAATGGCTTCTCTGGACTTTACCTTAACTTTAACCTGCAGAGGACTATATATCAGCATGATTCTACATATGTCAGCTCACAATCCTCAGAATGGCATGTGGGGTTAGCAGACTTGCAGTACAGTAGGCACGAAACCACAATTAATTTTCCCACTGTCTTCTTTATAGCCTTTCTGTAATTTAAAAAAATTCCACCGGCGCAATTCAATTCAGATTTTCAGGGATGTTAATTTGAACCTTCCAACAACTTATATAAAAAATATAAAAAAAATTTACCATTATTTTTTTCAAATTTTATGCATAAACACAGAGATACCCTAAAAAATGACCCAAAATGGCTTCTGGATGTCACAAACTTGACCTTTTTTTACCTCACCAAATCACAACCTAAATGTCAAATTTCTCATTTCAACACATCTACTAAAATAATTTCATTATTCCTCTTCCATTTGAGCACAAAAAGTATGTGAAATTCTGAAAGGAAGTGTTTCTAAAAAATTTTTGAAAAATCCCCTATTATTATAGGAACTATATGGAAGGACATGAGCCAGTCCTCCTCCCATTCAGCTGCAGCTGATAGATCTTCTTGGAGCTGTTCAGCATCTGTGTATTTTTGATAGTTTTAGATATGATGCTGTCATCTGCAAAAAGCCGTTAGATTTTATGTTTGATGTAGTCATTAAAGTCATTGATGTATACAAGAAATAGTATAGGATCCGGTACTTTCCATGTGATACACCGGATGTGGCATGAATTGTTTCTGAACTCTCATCAACAAAGACTGTCTGTATTCTTAGTGAAAGGAAATCGTCAATCCACTTTAAGCTGTAATAAGCTATGCCATAGTGACTGAGGTTATAAAGGAGTCTTTTGTGCGGGACCTTGTCAAAGGCTTTGGCAAAGTCCACCACAATTACATCCGTCTGAATGTTGCTATAGTTATTTTGAGCAAGTACTTGAATAAATGAAACTAACTGGGTTTTGCAGGATCTTGAATGGTGAAATTCATGCAAAAGGCCGTGTAAGATGTTTTTACACTCAAGTTGTTTCATTACGCTACTTGCAATGATATGCTCCTTGACTTTGCAGAGAATGCATTCGAGTGATATTGGTCTATAGTTTATTACGTTGGCCCCGTGCAGGTCCGGGTGTTAAAAGAATAGGCCTGCAGCAGCGCTAAGCTTGTCGTAAAAGGCGACTAAATAGTGCTCAGAACCCTAGCCGGGGGCTAGGGCGCTCTGCCCACAGAGCAACTGGGATGTGTGCCCCAGGTGGTGGAATGGGGTACCCCTGGCGTGTTACATGCTGGGGTTGTCAGGCTTTAATACGGAAAACCTGACCGCAAACCATAGTGGTGCACCGTGTTGGGAAGGATGCCACATTCCTCGCACGTTAAAGAACCCTACTGTGGTATTCTCCCGTAGTAAGAACCATAGGGCTCCGCCACAGGAGGCTATATTGCCCGACTCTACCCACCTCTCCCTATTTCCAGTGGCAATCAAAATTTGTCGACCCAATTGTCCTTGTGTCCCATCCCTTTTTCATTTCATCATCATTTCATGTTCATTTTATCATCAATTTCATGTTCATCGTCTGAATATAGCTGAAATATTGCTGCTCGGACGTTAAACCCCAACAAACAAACTTTATTACGTTGTGTTTTTCTCCTCTTTTGAAGACTAGGAGAACATTTGCACGTTACCACAATCTATTGGTATTCTACCGGTGTCAGTGTTTTGTTTTGTTTTGTTTTGTTTTTTTGTGTTGTTTTGTTTTTTTTTGCATGTAATGATGCATGTTTGTTGCCACTTCTGTACTTAGTTCTTTTAGTCCCTGTCCACATATCAGATCAGACCTGTGGCTTTGTGTGGACTTATTTGTTTTAAGAGTTTAGTTGCATTTTATTTTGTGATGTTGATTTTTCCATTAGTGGATGAGTTGATTTGCCTTTATATGGTAGTGGTTTATCAGTAGTTTCAGTTTGGAATGCTTTTTCGAATTGGCAGTTGAAGATGTTTGCTTTTTCAGATGGATTTTCAGTGAGTGTGCCATTATTTCGTAGTGCTGCTATGCCGTTGTTGTCGTTTTTCATACCTTTGATCTAAGTAAAGAGATTTTTTGGATGTTTTTTTTTTCCTGTTTTCATTAAGCTCGCATGCTAGCAAGTCAAATATAAAGTTTTGGATGTAGCACCAGTAGGCTTTTCTCATATCTTGTGATGATTATTTTGTGATGTTTATACTTCTTTGTATATTCAGCACTCTTGTCTTTTTTTTTTCATAAAGAAGTTTTGATTTGTTAATTTTTTAGTCTGAGTTTGTTGTCAATCCAAGTAGTTTCTTTCTGCTTGTTTTGTGGGATGCTGTCATCAATAGGCTGAGAGACAAACTGCAAAACGAGGTGAGCTTCGTAATCGATAGATTACCTATGTTTTAAATGACTGACTCTTATTATCAAGTTTTCGATAACTTTTCATAATTCATCAATATTATAGAGGACTGCTTTTTATTTTGGGAATAAATCTTGGCACTTAAACTGTCCTTACCATAAGTAGATCACCTTAATCGACATATTTTATTGGCTTTGAACAAGCTTTCAGTTAAGTTCAATATCTCATAAACTACCCGTAGTTAAGGGTTGATATTTGGTCACTGGATACATCTTGGATAGTCACTTACACATATGTCATGAGTACGAGATTTAGATCACCCTGAAGTTTTTATGATAGCATGATTGATTTTCCATACCTTAGCAACCACAGTGGTGGAAGTACATGTATATTTGGTCAGTCAGAAAGAGGATAAAACTTGCTGGATAATAACTAACATCCGCACCAGGATAAAGTCGTCTTGACGTGTATTTTCTGCATGATTGATTTTAAGTTTTTGGTCATTGTCATCTCAGCAACAAGTTGCAGACAGGTTGACATTTTCAATTAGTCAGTGGGTACATCTTACATATAGGTAGTAACCTTACAAGAAAAAAGTTATCTTGAAATACATCTTCCGCAGAATTGATTTGATCAAGTTTTTGTTAATGGCCATATCTATGTTCGTGTTGGACGGGTGCTTAACATTTTGCACATAACACTTGGTTAACGAGCCTTAAAACATCATCCAAATCCACCGACCAAATACCATCCAATCTCTTATAGATGTTGAGATATTTCAAGTCAAGTTGAACATGTTACTTAAACAACACATTTGTGTGGGTTTTTTTTATATTTTTTTGTTTCTTGAAGAAAGACCAAGCCCTTCTTTTACCTTTGTGCTTTTAGCTAGAGATCTCTAAGCATACCCCTAGATGGAATGTGTGACGGGTGGGGAGCAGGAGAGTAACCTTGATGTTTTCCAGAACTTGGAATATGTATTTCATGAGTGGTCACACGTACTTTTCAATCGGTATTCCTCCATTTTCTATTGTTTTGATATTTAGGAAATAATACCACACAATGGGAGCCTGAGCAATGAGAAGTGTGTGTAGCTATTATATTACGACGGGGAATTATCACAGGGAAGATGTTTGTAAAAATATATTAGCTACGCACGTTCATGGACAAGGACTTCTTTTTGACCGCTACAACCTATACATCTACATCGTTTTTGCGTCCAAAATAACTGTTGCATTTTATTCCGCTATTTTGAATTTTTTTGGGGTTGAAACTTTTATATTTAATTGATAATTTATAATTGCATTCTAAAATTGTCGAGGATATTACAGAAAGGAAATTTTGCATCTTTTCCATACTCGTCTGCAAATGTTTTTTTGGTTTTTTTACCTGAATATCTACTTACCGTTCAATCATAGATACAACATATGCTCACATTTTCCATTGTTCAAATTCCCATGGAGTGAACATAGAAACAAGAAAATGAGTCTCTAAGACACGGATGTTCCGCTCGGCACTTATTTGTGGAAACCCCCTAACCTGTATGCAGTTCATTTGTTATTGTCATGATGAATAAGTATACAAATTTTCATCAAGATCAGACTTACAGCTCCAGAGAAATCAACTGAAATGCAAAGCTTAACATAGGTGTGACGGTCGAACAAACATACCGAAAAATATATATATCCTACAACAAAGATTGGGGAGATAAATAAACAAACGAACCAACCAATAAAATAAAATAAAATAAGACAAATAACGCCAATTAGAAGTGATTTTTTGGTTGAAATTCTTATTAACAAGGGCATTCATACCAATTTTATTTTCTCTCGCTTCAAAAAATGCCTCCTTTATATAATCAATGTAATACATGAGATATATAATTTCGTAAGGCGATATATAAATCAACATTGGAATAAGGACCATCGTTTCTTATCCATCCTATCTCCTCTAATATATTGTTACAAAAAATCATATATGTCAACGTCGCATACACGATCATTGTTGAAAGAACATTCATTCAAACAAACGTCGACTTCGTCTTCATTTACTTTACGGAAATAATGTTCAGCATCAAGCAACGCTGGCATTCTGTGTAATAGGTATGGCCTCCCTGAAGGTGCGGCTGTTGATGAGTTGTGCCTTATTTTGTGCTGATTCAAATCCGATACAAAAATTTTTATATCTTTCTAGAAAAAATAAGCAAATATTATCAATAATCAGATTACTAATTTCCTAATCCGCTTGGGGTAGCCATAAAATGCGAAACGAAATCGAACCGAATCGAAACGAAATCTATAAATTGCGAAACGAAACTGTAACATTCGAAACAAAGCGATAAAAAATCATTATTTTGTCACGTAAGAGTTGAAACGTGTTTCGTATAATTTATCGCTAACGCTCATGGTAAAATTTTAGGCATAAATTGACTATCCATAGTAAAATCCCCAGAAATTTACCTTTCCACGAATAGACCCTTTTTTGCTAACAATGGGTTAGTCGATGAGCATGCGTAGAGCATGCTCAATATACACTTCTGCCAGGAAAATTTTTTTGTTCTACCGAAGCCCTACCTCGCGGAAGTGTATATTGAGCATTCTCATCAACTTACCACAAAATGGTCTATTATGTGTTAAATAAACTATGAAGGAGACGTTATATTGTGCACGGGATGTAGACAAATCATTTACAATCATGACCAGCATGTACCCCCATAAAACATTATAGAAAATGTATCTAGGATCATCTAGAAATGGGATTTCTCTTGCACTCGTGAAAACTTTTAGAACTTGTAAGAACTAAGATTTATACATACCTGAATAAGCTCCATAAAACAGAATTGAATTACGTTGACGTTCAAGATTGATCCGTTGAAAAAATTATAACGTTTCAGCAGTTTGAACAGATTTATCCAAAACTTCGCACACTGTTTGCGGAACATTGCCCACAGTGATTCAATTCTCTGATCGTGTGTACTTGAGCCGTACATATAGCACTTAACTGAATGGATACTATTTCGGTGGAAGAATCGCTGCATATGTTCAACAAACATATTTTCTGTTCCAAAGTCACTTCTGACCGATTTCGGGCAACCTCCCAGTCCTACGACAGCTTCGATATAGTATCCTGCTATAACTTTTGGGTCATTGTTCGTTATTCTAGCCTTCAACCATATAAGTTTTCTAGAAAAACCATCTATACATCCGTGAATGGTCATGCCGAAAGGTTTGAGTTTATCGTACCCGTCTATATGCCAAATGTTGTTGGATCCACCAGATGTGTACGCTCTGCGTTTTAACTTGCGTCTTTTCCGAAATTCAACACCTTGCCTATCCAAAGCTTTCAGAATAACACGAACGTTCTCCATGCTAATCACTAAGTTGTTCTTTATACACTGTTGATGAACAAAGCAATATCCATGTGATCCATTTGTCTCTGTCAGGAACGATTGAATAAAATCATAGCATCTTTCTATACTTGATTGTTTGCGTTTATAAAGCCCAATAGAATTTGTAATTCGACGTAAATGCCGTTTACTAATACAGATATCATGTTTATCCTGAAGTAAAAGCTTCATTTCTGAGTAAGAATATCCGTGTCTGAAATAGGAATACAGAGATGGAAGCCACCATTTTTCCATATTCTAAGAAAAATCTGAAAAAGAAATATTAATATGTTTACATCGGCGCTGGACTTTTTGGGTGCAGTAAAGCAAACTATACAATAATTTTTTATTGGTAGCAATTAAAACATCTTGAACATTTCTTAAAAAATCGAAAAGATTAATTAATTTGATTAACAGAACTACTGATAAATTAAATTTGCACATGCATGTGCACTACAGCATGGAATGCAACCGCCACATATATGCACAATCTGTCTGTTTAGAGAGGGAACATAGCAACTTTCTCCTGCGATAAGATAAAATGTGCATTTTGATATACATGTTTGATTTTATGTTACATGTACCAATAGCAGAATTTGGACCTTTCACAACTTAGTATTTCGATTGAAAGATCTTCTATCTATCAGAAAATCGGGCTTTCATCAACAACCATCAGATAGCCGCTAATTGATTTACTTTTTCACTTTCTCATTTGCGTTTTCCCAAATAAAACATATTCATGACTCCCTTTTCTGCATTCATTTGATCTATTAGCATTCTGCTTTTCTACACATTTTTAAAGTTCTGTCAGCCCTATTCTGCTTTTCAGTCATTCTACTCCGATCGAATTCCAGTAAACTATATAACAATTCATTCTATTCTTTTTCAATAAAAAAAACCATAATAATATATAATTGAATTAAAATAAAATTAATCACCTAATATGGGGTTCCACAATGCAATATATTTATACACATAATCTCTCATTTTATTTATTTATTTTTTACTATTATTTTTTTTTTACTTTTGTGAATCATGTGCACATGCTTAAACTCCCAAATAATATTTTTTTCTATTTTCCTTATTTTACTACTTTGGCTTATAAATACATTTTTTATTTGCTTCTATGGCTAAACTTTTGGCCATTTTTAGGTCCACGTGTAAATTTTGGATTTATATTTTACACTTGTTAAATTCTAAAAGTTGACCAATCTAACCAATGATAATCAATCCAGTTTTCAAACTTATAAAAAAAATTGGTCAACCCATTCACCAGAAGCATGAGCTTGAACGGTCTTGTGTGGCGTTAGTAAAACTGCGCACTAACGTCGTGTGCTAGCACGGTAAAATCTGGGAAATACGCCCGGCTAGACAAGACAGTCTAAATTTACATACACTTTTGGGCTCGGCATAAATTTTTCGGCATTCTAAAAAAACATACACCTTTGGTAACTGAAACTCCAACATTATCAATTATTAAATTTGCACTTCACCTTTGGATATTCACTAAACCACACCCATTTGACTCTAAAACGCATGCACTTTTTGGCAATCTAAATCACACAGGTCTCCCCTGCCTTCTGGGTCCGACTGGTTATCCTTGGCTTTTCTCTATCCAACTTGGCATTTTCCTCCTTTACATGGTCCATTTTCAAATTTTATTTTGGCTATTTACTATTTAATATCTAACATTTCAGCTATTCATAATGTATATTACTTTTTTCCTATACTTTTTAAACAACTTTCTTTTTTGGTTAAAAATACAATTTAAATAAATAGCAAAATTATTTAAAGCCCACCAAATTGGGCCGTCCGTGCGAGACCCGACAGGGTAGTCAAGGACGTTAAAACCACCCCTTTGTTTTATTCTTTTTTTTTGGTTTATTCTTACGTTTGTTATTAACACAAAATACAGATACTCTTGGTCTTTTTATATACCTTTGATTTCGATTTTTTGTCTCTTTCAGTTGCATGTTGTAATTGCAGAGATGCGTATAAGTGTCTAGTTCTTGTTATCTTAAGCGGAAATTCATGATTTCGTTTTATTTCTACATTACCCGATCGACGGAAAACGTTCCAAACGTTCAAAAAGTGAAAGTTCGACAAATCGCTAGACATTTGTTTCGGTCGAATTTTATCCGTTTTAAATGGTTTAAACCATAATAAATGAAATAAGTGTATTCCTGAGTTAATGTACAATTACAAAATATCATTATTGCATAGAAGAAATTGCCAATGGATTGTAGAATTGCGTTGGAGCATGGCATTTTCTCAACGAATTACCCGGAAAATATTGACATCCGACATTTCGCTAGACGTTTTCAAAAAAGATGTTTTTTGTTTGTACTGGAAATTTCATCAAATGCCGACGTAGAATTGCTGAAAGTATGTACATTTTTAGGAAATATTAATCGGAAAAGAATATTGTGTAAATAAGTTCTTACATTAATAACAGAATATGATGACTGAACGCTCTTAGAAATCTGACCATTTACCAACACCTTCATTTTTGCATTGAATATTTTTTTTGCCTAAAATGAACGCAATTTTGATAACTATCTCAAAAAGAACATATGAAATTATTCTTCCATGCAAAATTTGGCAAATTTGATACCCTCTGCAATACGCAATTCACTATTTTAGCTTTTTTGAACCTACTCTGTCTTATACCTGACATAAAGGAATTTTGACTTTTTTTACGGGTTTTTGGAAAGTTTAATTGATTATAAAGAATAAGAAGTACCATTTGTGACAAATATTCAGAACTTATTACTAGTTCAGATTCCAACAGTATATAGCTTTCACATAATCACAGTTTTGATTGTTTACAATGGTCATTTATAGTTGAGATAGGTGTGTTTTTCAACGTCATATACTAAAGGTTCTAGAGAGCTGAATCGCTCACCTTGTTAAACACATGCATAAACTACAGATGGTCAAATACTTATGCAAATTTGCATGAAGAATAGATCTTATTTGATTAAGCTTTTAATTTTTTTTCCTATTTACATGCAATTAATCTGCTATTATTTCCGAAATAATCAGCAAAATGACACTTTTATGAGCTATTACTTTTAAAAGATCAACAATTTTTTCTGAAATTTTAACAAATTATATACCTTATTATTGCAACCATTTTTCTCAATTACATTAATTATCAGTCTGTCATTATTTTCTTAATAATCTGCTATAACTGGAAAAAATTACCAAGAATTACTCTTTCAATGGTCGTAACTCCAAGAAGGACAAACACATATTTCTGAAAAATGCACCAGGAATAGATCTTACAATGCTCAACAATTTTCAAATGTTATTTGAACACCAATCTGCTTCCGTTTTCTAAATAATAAGGAAAAACTGGAAAAATTCACACACAAAACTTTCAAGGACTCTAACTCCAACAAGAGTTACATTTTTTGTCTGAAATTTGAACCAACGATAGATTTCAATGTTTGGGGGTTAGGGAATAGTGAGCTAGTGTGCGTTAAGAGGCGCTTTACCTTTTCGGGATCAATCTCTTTAAGTCACTGTGACCATCACGTCTTGACTCCGTAGTCCCCTTGTGCAGAATGAGAGTTGTCTGTACGGAATTATAAATATGTTGTGGGAACGAGATATTTTCTTGTGGGAACGACATATTATCTTGAGGGAACAACGTAATATTGATTATGTTGTGGAAACGAGATATCTATCTTGTGGGAACGAGATATTTACCTTGTGGAAATGACATATATTATCTTGTGGGTACAATATAGTTATCCTGTGGGAACGACATAATATCTTAAGGGAACGATATATGTATCTTGTGGGAACGAAATAGTATCTTGAGGGGACGACATAATTTCTTGAGGGAACGAGAAACTTATCTTGTGTGAACTACATACTTTCTTGAGGGAACAACATATTATTTTTTTTCATGGCCGCATTCTGCCACCGTAACATTTAGATATATTACAAGAAGTATTCAGTAGATTTGAATCTGGTAATTTGAAACTTTCACCAGAAAAATTTAAATTTTCAGTTGTAAAATGTAAATTTTTAGGAAGTAAAATTTCTAAAGAAGGAATAAGACCACCTGCAGATTGCATAGTAGCAATTTCTGAAAAAAAGAAGAGAAAGAACCAGTTCATCATCGTTCTAGTTGTAGTCGAATACGCAAAATTCCAGAACGCTATGGAGATAGAGTTAATTTAGATGAAGTCCTGTCTTCAGCAGATGCATTATAGATAAGATGGGATACCATAAGATTAAACGAATCTTAGGTCAGAAGTTTCAGGACAAGAAGAAGTATTTTTGGTTCATTTAGTTAGGGGCCATCAGATCATGCTGCTTGGGTACCTTTTGTAAACTTAAATAGTAAAGCTTAAAAGGTCAATTCAAGTTTCGCATACCCCCTGTTATTGTTCAAATGGAATGATGGGATAAAAAAGGAAATTAAATAAGAAAGATATATATTACGAATATTTTATATGTTTAAATATATATAAATGTTGACTTATTAATGGGAGATAAACCAGAAATAAATATGCATCATATTTGCAGTAAAAGGTTGAAATTCCACTGGTCAAATGGTTACATTATGGATAATGTGTAAAAAGAATTACCAGTAAATCATTTAATCCATTAATATGAGTTAAGATAAAGCTAAACTATTTGTTTGCATTATATTGTATATTGTTAGTATATAGCCATGGAAAGATTTTGTATATATACATGTAGATGACGTACATAAATATTTCAATTGTTTTCATATTCATTTTGATTTATGATTTTTAGTGTATTACATGTATATATTATGTTCATGTACGAGTGCTTGAATTTTTTTTACTACATGTACATAAATAAAAAGAAAAAAAAATATATATATATATATATATATATATATATATATATATATATATATAGTAATACAAGTTAATTTTTTAATGTGAAGTTAGTAGCATTGAAATGTTATTTTAAATTTTGATGCATGTATTATATGTATAATGCTTTTTTTGCATGATTATTTTTCATATGTATTTCATTGTGTAATTAATTGACGTATGAAAGTGGATGAGATATTGAAAGAGTTAAGGACATGGAAGGAGATATCTGAAAAAAGAATGTTAGCTGAATTGGTTTTGTTTGTTTGTTTTTTTTATTTTTTTATTTTTTTTATTTTTATTTTATTTTTATTTTTTATTTATTTTTTTTTTATTGTTGTTGAAATATTTGAATTGTGTTATATTATTATATGTTATTTTTAGTCACCCATAGACTTCTATAGTGAAGTGCATATTTTATGATTTTTTAAAAAATATGTAAATTGATTCAATAAAACTTTCACTTATGTAGCATTTCTAAGGACATGTGAAAAAATAATTTCCTGCAAAGAAAATAGGGTGAGTCCACGAAGATTGGACAGAAAAGTAGTCTTGAACTATAAATAGCCATTTTCCCTACTTTCACTTTCGTTTTGCACTCACCTAACCAACCTTTTCAGTGTAACATTTTTATGATATTATGTTAGATTTTCTTTTAAAAAAGTTCTTCATCTTACAGTGTGATGTTTGCTCTATTTTTTAAGTCATTGTTCATGTCTTTTGACAAAACATTAGTTTGTAGAGAGGCAAAAAGAAAATGCACTATATTTTTATGGCATCCATGTTTTGACGTACACCCGCTCAGGGATATGCAATACGATACTGGTACCTATTACTAATAAACATTTCAATATAATCCTAAAAGTTGTTGTTTTTCTGCTAGAGTATTCATTTCCATACTGAAAATTCAGAATATCATTGCCCTGCTACAAACATGAGTTTTCTATTAAACTTCTTATATAGGTACCCTATTCCAGGCATAAGACTAATATCTCAATGTTAGCCAGAAAATATTACTTTTGATAAAAAGCTGCTGCATTAATCAAACTAAGCAACTTTGTGGTTTATTCTGACATGGTAGATACATAAGCTGTACTATGAGTTCCAAATCATTATTTAATCCCCACTTGTGAGTTCCATATATGGAAATATTAATATCCGAACCTCCTTTTTTGTCTTTAACTCAAGGGAGCCTCTTGTTTAAAGTAAAGTATAATGACCGGTACAACCAACTGTTTTAAACTATAGATATGGTCATTTCAATTATAATAAATCCAGAAAAAATTATACCAATATCATAGTTTTAAAAAAAATATAGCTTTTCATATGCAGAAAATACAGATTTTAAGCCATTTTGGTACCCCAGGCAGATACAAATGGACCTCAATGTCACAGGAAAAGGACTTTTTCTTTAAAACAGATAGCTATGATGCAAGAAATATAGTTTACTGGTATAAATATTATAATAACAATTGTCTGCTTTAGATACTTTTTGAAAAAATTCAGTTTTTATATGAAAAAACACCATTATTTTTCTTGCCGCATTAGAATCTGTCCATTTGAACCACTTAAAAAAGTCCACTAAAAAATTGGCTGATGACTTTTGTGACATTTCTGTGTTTAAATCACCCACACAGTTATATGGCAACTCATTTTAGCTATTTATTTGAAAGAAAAACAAAAAATAAAAAAAATATTCATTTTTTCATATATAAGAGGCAATGTATGGAAAATGACTATTTTCAAGTCCTAACCACATACTTAAAATGTGTTGTAACTTGAAAACTATCCTTTATGCAGGAGTATTACTTGCTTTAGGTTGCCTGAATATAGATATGCTCATCATAAATAGTCAAGATAATAATTTTATTGAACTGATATCCTACAAATTCATGAAAACAAAATGCATTTCCAAATTTGGTCAAGATTAACCATAAATGCAAAAAACCAGAGCTACCATAAAAAATCAGGTTCAAAAGTTGGCTAATTCATCTTAAAAGTGTTACCTGTATTGGGGTACTACTTTTTCAGCTGGTAAAGACCACTTGCTGAATATCCAACTTTACTTGAAAAACTGGCTTACTAGGTCTCAGTATCGTATTAATTTTCCCATAGACCTCTATAGTGAAGTGCATATTTTTAGGATTTTTTAAAAAATATGTAAATTGATTGAATAAAACTTTCACTTATGTAGCATTTCTAAGGACATGTGAAAAAATAATTTCCCGCAAAGAAAATAGGGTGAGTCCACGAAGATCGGACAGAAAAGTAGTCTCGAACTATAAATAGTCATTTTCCCTACTTTCACTTTCGTTTTGCACTCACCAAACCAACCTTTTCAGTGGAACATTTTTATGATATTATGTTAGATTTTCTTTTAAAAAAGTTCTTCATCTTACAGTGTGATGTTTGCTCTATTTTATAAGTCATTGTTCATATCTTTTGACAAAATATTAGTTTGTAGAGAGGCAGAAAGAAAATGCACTATATTTTTATAGCATCCATGTTTTGACGTACACCTGCTCAGGGATATGCAATACGATACTGGTACCTATTACTAATAAACATTTCAATATAATCATAAAAGTTGTTGTTTTTCTGCTAGAGTATTCATTTTCATACTGAAAATTCAGAACATCATTGCCCTGCTATAAACATGAGTTTTCTATTAAAATTTTTATATAGGTACCCTATTCCAGGCATGAGACTAATATCTCAGTGTTAGCCAGAAAATATTACTTTTGATAAAAAGCTGCTTCATTAGTCAAACTAAGCAAATTTGTGGTTTATTCTGACATGGTAGATACATGAGCTGTACTATGAGTTCCAAATCATTATTTAATCCCCACTTGTGACTTCCATATATGGAAATATTAATATTCGAACCTCCGTTTTTGTCTTTAACTCAAGGGAGCCTCTTGTTTAAAGTAAAGTATAATGACTGGTACAACCAACTGTTTTAAACTATAGATATGGTCATTTCAATTATAATAAATCCAAAAAAAATTATACCAATATCATAGTTTTAAAAAAATATAGCTTTTCATATGCAGAAAATACAGATTTTAAGCCATTTTGGTACCCCAGGCAGATACAAAAGGACCTCAATATGACAGGAAAAGGACTTTTTCTTTAAAACAGATAGCTATGATGCAAGAAAAATAGTTTATTGGTATAAATATTATAATAACAACTGTCTGCTTTAGATACTTTTTGAAAAAATTCAGTTTTTATATGAAAAAACACCTTTATTTTTCTTGCCGCATTAGAATCTGTCCATTTGAACCACTAAAAAAAGTCCACTAAATAATTGGCTGTTGACTTTTGTGACATTTCTGTGTTTAAATCAACCACACAGTTATATGGCAACTCATTTTAGCTATTTATTTGAAAGAAAAACAAAAAATAAAAAAAATATTCATTTTTTCATATATAAGAGGCAATGTATGGAAAATGACTATTTTCAAGTCCTAACCACATACTTAAAATGTGTTGTAACTTGAAAACTATCCTTTATGCAGGAGTATTACTTGCTTTAGGTTACATGAATATAGATATGCTCATCATAAACAGTCAAGATAATAATTTTATTGAACTGATATTATACAAATTCATGAAAACAAAATGCATTTCCAAATTTGGTAAAGATTAACCATAAATGCAAAAAACCAGAGCTACCATAAAAAATCAGGTTCAAAAGTTGGCTAATTCATCATAAAAG
This sequence comes from Perna viridis, assembly GCA_037379345.1. NCBI lineage: Eukaryota > Metazoa > Mollusca > Bivalvia > Mytilida > Mytilidae > Perna > Perna viridis. The sequence goes on from CM074525.1 coordinate 26,434,756, forward strand.
TGTTACCTGCATTGGGGTACTACTTTTTCAGCTGGTAAAGACCACTTGCTGAATATCCAACTTTACTTGAAAAACTGGCTTACTACTAATAAACATTTCAATATAATCATAAAAGTTGTTGTTTTTCTGCTAGAGTATTCATTTTCATACTGAAAATTCAGAACATCATTGCCCTGCTATAAACATGAGTTTTCTATTAAAATTTTTATATAGGTACCCTATTCCAGGCATGAGACTAATATCTCAGTGTTAGCCAGAAAATATTACTTTTGATAAAAAGCTGCTTCATTAGTCAAACTAAGCAAATTTGTGGTTTATTCTGACATGGTAGATACATGAGCTGTACTATGAGTTCCAAATCATTATTTAATCCCCACTTGTGACTTCCATATATGGAAATATTAATATTCGAACCTCCGTTTTTGTCTTTAACTCAAGGGAGCCTCTTGTTTAAAGTAAAGTATAATGACTGGTACAACCAACTGTTTTAAACTATAGATATGGTCATTTCAATTATAATAAATCCAAAAAAAATTATACCAATATCATAGTTTTAAAAAAATATAGCTTTTCATATGCAGAAAATACAGATTTTAAGCCATTTTGGTACCCCAGGCAGATACAAAAGGACCTCAATATGACAGGAAAAGGACTTTTTCTTTAAAACAGATAGCTATGATGCAAGAAAAATAGTTTATTGGTATAAATATTATAATAACAACTGTCTGCTTTAGATACTTTTTGAAAAAATTCAGTTTTTATATGAAAAAACACCTTTATTTTTCTTGCCGCATTAGAATCTGTCCATTTGAACCACTAAAAAAAGTCCACTAAATAATTGGCTGTTGACTTTTGTGACATTTCTGTGTTTAAATCAACCACACAGTTATATGGCAACTCATTTTAGCTATTTATTTGAAAGAAAAACAAAAAATAAAAAAAATATTCATTTTTTCATATATAAGAGGCAATGTATGGAAAATGACTATTTTCAAGTCCTAACCACATACTTAAAATGTGTTGTAACTTGAAAACTATCCTTTATGCAGGAGTATTACTTGCTTTAGGTTACATGAATATAGATATGCTCATCATAAACAGTCAAGATAATAATTTTATTGAACTGATATTATACAAATTCATGAAAACAAAATGCATTTCCAAATTTGGTAAAGATTAACCATAAATGCAAAAAACCAGAGCTACCATAAAAAATCAGGTTCAAAAGTTGGCTAATTCATCATAAAAGTGTTACCTGCATTGGGGTACTACTTTTTCAGCTGGTAAAGACCACTTGCTGAATATCCAACTTTACTTGAAAAACTGGCTTACTACTAATAAACATTTCAATATAATCATAAAAGTTGTTGTTTTTCTGCTAGAGTATTCATTTTCATACTGAAAATTCAGAACATCATTGCCCTGCTATAAACATGAGTTTTCTATTAAAATTTTTATATAGGTACCCTATTCCAGGCATGAGACTAATATCTCAGTGTTAGCCAGAAAATATTACTTTTGATAAAAAGCTGCTTCATTAGTCAAACTAAGCAAATTTGTGGTTTATTCTGACATGGTAGATACATGAGCTGTACTATGAGTTCCAAATCATTATTTAATCCCCACTTGTGACTTCCATATATGGAAATATTAATATTCGAACCTCCGTTTTTGTCTTTAACTCAAGGGAGCCTCTTGTTTAAAGTAAAGTATAATGACTGGTACAACCAACTGTTTTAAACTATAGATATGGTCATTTCAATTATGATAAATCCAAAAAAAATTATACCAATATCATAGTTTTAAAAAAATATAGCTTTTCATATGCAGAAAATACAGATTTTAAGCCATTTTGGTACCCCAGGCAGATACAAAAGGACCTCAATATGACAGGAAAGGGACTTTTTCTTTAAAACAGATAGCTATGATGCAAGAAAAATAGTTTATTGGTATAAATATTATAATAACAACTGTCTGCTTTAGATACTTTTTGAAAAAATTCAGTTTTTATATGAAAAAACACCTTTATTTTTCTTGCCGCATTAGAATCTGTCCATTTGAACCACTAAAAAAAGTCCACTAAATAATTGGCTGTTGACTTTTGTGACATTTCTGTGTTTAAATCAACCACACAGTTATATGGCAACTCATTTTAGCTATTTATTTGAAAGAAAAACAAAAAATAAAAAAAATATTCATTTTTTCATATATAAGAGGCAATGTATGGAAAATGACTATTTTCAAGTCCTAACCACATACTTAAAATGTGTTGTAACTTGAAAACTATCCTTTATGCAGGAGTATTACTTGCTTTAGGTTACATGAATATAGATATGCTCATCATAAACAGTCAAGATAATAATTTTATTGAACTGATATTATACAAATTCATGAAAACAAAATGCATTTCCAAATTTGGTAAAGATTAACCATAAATGCAAAAAACCAGAGCTACCATAAAAAATCAGGTTCAAAAGTTGGCTAATTCATCATAAAAGTGTTACCTGCATTGGGGTACTACTTTTTCAGCTGGTAAAGACCACTTGCTGAATATCCAACTTTACTTGAAAAACTGGCTTACTACTAATAAACATTTCAATATAATCATAAAAGTTGTTGTTTTTCTGCTAGAGTATTCATTTTCATACTGAAAATTCAGAACATCATTGCCCTGCTATAAACATGAGTTTTCTATTAAAATTTTTATATAGGTACCCTATTCCAGGCATGAGACTAATATCTCAGTGTTAGCCAGAAAATATTACTTTTGATAAAAAGCTGCTTCATTAGTCAAACTAAGCAAATTTGTGGTTTATTCTGACATGGTAGATACATGAGCTGTACTATGAGTTCCAAATCATTATTTAATCCCCACTTGTGACTTCCATATATGGAAATATTAATATTCGAACCTCCGTTTTTGTCTTTAACTCAAGGGAGCCTCTTGTTTAAAGTAAAGTATAATGACTGGTACAACCAACTGTTTTAAACTATAGATATGGTCATTTCAATTATAATAAATCAAAAAAAAATTATACCAATATCATAGTTTTAAAAAAATATAGCTTTTCATATGCAGAAAATACAGATTTTAAGCCATTTTGGTACCCCAGGCAGATACAAAAGGACCTCAATATGACAGGAAAAGGACTTTTTCTTTAAAACAGATAGCTATGATGCAAGAAAAATAGTTTATTGGTATAAATATTATAATAACAACTGTCTGCTTTAGATACTTTTTGAAAAAATTCAGTTTTTATATGAAAAAACACCTTTATTTTTCTTGCCGCATTAGAATCTGTCCATTTGAACCACTAAAAAAAGTCCACTAAATAATTGGCTGTTGACTTTTGTGACATTTCTGTGTTTAAATCAACCACACAGTTATATGGCAACTCATTTTAGCTATTTATTTGAAAGAAAAACAAAAAATAAAAAAAATATTCATTTTTTCATATATAAGAGGCAATGTATGGAAAATGACTATTTTCAAGTCCTAACCACATACTTAAAATGTGTTGTAACTTGAAAACTATCCTTTATGCAGGAGTATTACTTGCTTTAGGTTACATGAATATAGATATGCTCATCATAAACAGTCAAGATAATAATTTTATTGAACTGATATTATACAAATTCATGAAAACAAAATGCATTTCCAAATTTGGTAAAGATTAACCATAAATGCAAAAAACCAGAGCTACCATAAAAAATCAGGTTCAAAAGTTGGCTAATTCATCATAAAAGTGTTACCTGCATTGGGGTACTACTTTTTCAGCTGGTAAAGACCACTTGCTGAATATCCAACTTTACTTGAAAAACTGGCTTACTACTAATAAACATTTCAATATAATCATAAAAGTTGTTGTTTTTCTGCTAGAGTATTCATTTTCATACTGAAAATTCAGAACATCATTGCCCTGCTATAAACATGAGTTTTCTATTAAAATTTTTATATAGGTACCCTATTCCAGGCATGAGACTAATATCTCAGTGTTAGCCAGAAAATATTACTTTTGATAAAAAGCTGCTTCATTAGTCAAACTAAGCAAATTTGTGGTTTATTCTGACATGGTAGATACATGAGCTGTACTATGAGTTCCAAATCATTATTTAATCCCCACTTGTGACTTCCATATATGGAAATATTAATATTCGAACCTCCGTTTTTGTCTTTAACTCAAGGGAGCCTCTTGTTTAAAGTAAAGTATAATGACTGGTACAACCAACTGTTTTAAACTATAGATATGGTCATTTCAATTATAATAAATCCAAAAAAAATTATACCAATATCATAGTTTTAAAAAAATATAGCTTTTCATATGCAGAAAATACAGATTTTAAGCCATTTTGGTACCCCAGGCAGATACAAAAGGACCTCAATATGACAGGAAAAGGACTTTTTCTTTAAAACAGATAGCTATGATGCAAGAAAAATAGTTTATTGGTATAAATATTATAATAACAACTGTCTGCTTTAGATACTTTTTGAAAAAATTCAGTTTTTATATGAAAAAACACCTTTATTTTTCTTGCCGCATTAGAATCTGTCCATTTGAACCACTAAAAAAGTCCACTAAATAATTGGCTGTTGACTTTTGTGACATTTCTGTGTTTAAATCAACCACACAGTTATATGGCAACTCATTTTAGCTATTTATTTGAAAGAAAAACAAAAAATAAAAAAAATATTCATTTTTTCATATATAAGAGGCAATGTATGGAAAATGACTATTTTCAAGTCCTAACCACATACTTAAAATGTGTTGTAACTTGAAAACTATCCTTTATGCAGGAGTATTACTTGCTTTAGGTTACATGAATATAGATATGCTCATCATAAACAGTCAAGATAATAATTTTATTGAACTGATATTATACAAATTCATGAAAACAAAATGCATTTCCAAATTTGGTAAAGATTAACCATAAATGCAAAAAACCAGAGCTACCATAAAAAATCAGGTTCAAAAGTTGGCTAATTCATCATAAAAGTGTTACCTGCATTGGGGTACTACTTTTTCAGCTGGTAAAGACCACTTGCTGAATATCCAACTTTACTTGAAAAACTGGCTTACTAGGTCTCAGTATCGTATTAATTTTCCCATAGACTTCTATAGTGAAGTGCATATTTTTAGGATTTTTTAAAAAATATGTAAATTGATTCAATAAAACTTTCACTTATGTAGCATTTCTAAGGACATGTGAAAAAATAATTTCCCGCAAAGAAAATAGGGTGAGTCCACGAAGATCGGACAGAAAAGTAGTCTCGAACTATAAATAGCCATTTTCCCTACTTTCACTTTCGTTTTGCACTCACCAAACCAACCTTTTCAGTGGAACATTTTTATGATATTATGTTAGATTTTCTTTTAACAAAGTTCTTCATCTTACAGTGTGATGTTTGCTCTATTTTATAAGTCATTGTTCATATCTTTTGACAAAATATTAGTTTGTAGAGAGGCAGAAAGAAAATGCACTATATTTTTATAGCATCCATGTTTTGACGTACACCTGCTCAGGGATATGCAATACGATACTGGTACCTATTACTAATAAACATTTCAATATAATCATAAAAGTTGTTGTTTTTCTGCTAGAGTATTCATTTTCATACTGAAAATTCAGAACATCATTGCCCTGCTATAAACATGAGTTTTCTATTAAAATTTTTATATAGGTACCCTATTCCAGGCATGAGACTAATATCTCAGTGTTAGCCAGAAAATATTACTTTTGATAAAAAGCTGCTTCATTAGTCAAACTAAGCAAATTTGTGGTTTATTCTGACATGGTAGATACATGAGCTGTACTATGAGTTCCAAATCATTATTTAATCCCCACTTGTGACTTCCATATATGGAAATATTAATATTCGAACCTCCGTTTTTGTCTTTAACTCAAGGGAGCCTCTTGTTTAAAGTAAAGTATAATGACTGGTACAACCAACTGTTTTAAACTATAGATATGGTCATTTCAATTATAATAAATCCAAAAAAAATTATACCAATATCATAGTTTTAAAAAAATATAGCTTTTCATATGCAGAAAATACAGATTTTAAGCCATTTTGGTACCCCAGGCAGATACAAAAGGACCTCAATATGACAGGAAAAGGACTTTTTCTTTAAAACAGATAGCTATGATGCAAGAAAAATAGTTTATTGGTATAAATATTATAATAACAACTGTCTGCTTTAGATACTTTTTGAAAAAATTCAGTTTTTATATGAAAAAACACCTTTATTTTTCTTGCCGCATTAGAATCTGTCCATTTGAACCACTAAAAAAGTCCACTAAATAATTGGCTGTTGACTTTTGTGACATTTCTGTGTTTAAATCAACCACACAGTTATATGGCAACTCATTTTAGCTATTTATTTGAAAGAAAAACAAAAAATAAAAAAAATATTCATTTTTTCATATATAAGAGGCAATGTATGGAAAATGACTATTTTCAAGTCCTAACCACATACTTAAAATGTGTTGTAACTTGAAAACTATCCTTTATGCAGGAGTATTACTTGCTTTAGGTTACATGAATATAGATATGCTCATCATAAACAGTCAAGATAATAATTTTATTGAACTGATATTATACAAATTCATGAAAACAAAATGCATTTCCAAATTTGGTAAAGATTAACCATAAATGCAAAAAACCAGAGCTACCATAAAAAATCAGGTTCAAAAGTTGGCTAATTCATCATAAAAGTGTTACCTGCATTGGGGTACTACTTTTTCAGCTGGTAAAGACCACTTGCTGAATATCCAACTTTACTTGAAAAACTGGCTTACTACTAATAAACATTTCAATATAATCATAAAAGTTGTTGTTTTTCTGCTAGAGTATTCATTTTCATACTGAAAATTCAGAACATCATTGCCCTGCTATAAACATGAGTTTTCTATTAAAATTTTTATATAGGTACCCTATTCCAGGCATGAGACTAATATCTCAGTGTTAGCCAGAAAATATTACTTTTGATAAAAAGCTGCTTCATTAGTCAAACTAAGCAAATTTGTGGTTTATTCTGACATGGTAGATACATGAGCTGTACTATGAGTTCCAAATCATTATTTAATCCCCACTTGTGACTTCCATATATGGAAATATTAATATTCGAACCTCCGTTTTTGTCTTTAACTCAAGGGAGCCTCTTGTTTAAAGTAAAGTATAATGACTGGTACAACCAACTGTTTTAAACTATAGATATGGTCATTTCAATTATAATAAATCCAAAAAAAATTATACCAATATCATAGTTTTAAAAAAATATAGCTTTTCATATGCAGAAAATACAGATTTTAAGCCATTTTGGTACCCCAGGCAGATACAAAAGGACCTCAATATGACAGGAAAAGGACTTTTTCTTTAAAACAGATAGCTATGATGCAAGAAAAATAGTTTATTGGTATAAATATTATAATAACAACTGTCTGCTTTAGATACTTTTTGAAAAAATTCAGTTTTTATATGAAAAAACACCTTTATTTTTCTTGCCGCATTAGAATCTGTCCATTTGAACCACTAAAAAAGTCCACTAAATAATTGGCTGTTGACTTTTGTGACATTTCTGTGTTTAAATCAACCACACAGTTATATGGCAACTCATTTTAGCTATTTATTTGAAAGAAAAACAAAAAATAAAAAAAATATTCATTTTTTCATATATAAGAGGCAATGTATGGAAAATGACTATTTTCAAGTCCTAACCACATACTTAAAATGTGTTGTAACTTGAAAACTATCCTTTATGCAGGAGTATTACTTGCTTTAGGTTACATGAATATAGATATGCTCATCATAAACAGTCAAGATAATAATTTTATTGAACTGATATTATACAAATTCATGAAAACAAAATGCATTTCCAAATTTGGTAAAGATTAACCATAAATGCAAAAAACCAGAGCTACCATAAAAAATCAGGTTCAAAAGTTGGCTAATTCATCATAAAAGTGTTACCTGCATTGGGGTACTACTTTTTCAGCTGGTAAAGACCACTTGCTGAATATCCAACTTTACTTGAAAAACTGGCTTACTACTAATAAACATTTCAATATAATCATAAAAGTTGTTGTTTTTCTGCTAGAGTATTCATTTTCATACTGAAAATTCAGAACATCATTGCCCTGCTATAAACATGAGTTTTCTATTAAAATTTTTATATAGGTACCCTATTCCAGGCATGAGACTAATATCTCAGTGTTAGCCAGAAAATATTACTTTTGATAAAAAGCTGCTTCATTAGTCAAACTAAGCAAATTTGTGGTTTATTCTGACATGGTAGATACATGAGCTGTACTATGAGTTCCAAATCATTATTTAATCCCCACTTGTGACTTCCATATATGGAAATATTAATATTCGAACCTCCGTTTTTGTCTTTAACTCAAGGGAGCCTCTTGTTTAAAGTAAAGTATAATGACTGGTACAACCAACTGTTTTAAACTATAGATATGGTCATTTCAATTATAATAAATCCAAAAAAAATTATACCAATATCATAGTTTTAAAAAAATATAGCTTTTCATATGCAGAAAATACAGATTTTAAGCCATTTTGGTACCCCAGGCAGATACAAAAGGACCTCAATATGACAGGAAAAGGACTTTTTCTTTAAAACAGATAGCTATGATGCAAGAAAAATAGTTTATTGGTATAAATATTATAATAACAACTGTCTGCTTTAGATACTTTTTGAAAAAATTCAGTTTTTATATGAAAAAACACCTTTATTTTTCTTGCCGCATTAGAATCTGTCCATTTGAACCACTAAAAAAGTCCACTAAATAATTGGCTGTTGACTTTTGTGACATTTCTGTGTTTAAATCAACCACACAGTTATATGGCAACTCATTTTAGCTATTTATTTGAAAGAAAAACAAAAAATAAAAAAAATATTCATTTTTTCATATATAAGAGGCAATGTATGGAAAATGACTATTTTCAAGTCCTAACCACATACTTAAAATGTGTTGTAACTTGAAAACTATCCTTTATGCAGGAGTATTACTTGCTTTAGGTTACATGAATATAGATATGCTCATCATAAACAGTCAAGATAATAATTTTATTGAACTGATATTATACAAATTCATGAAAACAAAATGCATTTCCAAATTTGGTAAAGATTAACCATAAATGCAAAAAACCAGAGCTACCATAAAAAATCAGGTTCAAAAGTTGGCTAATTCATCATAAAAGTGTTACCTGCATTGGGGTACTACTTTTTCAGCTGGTAAAGACCACTTGCTGAATATCCAACTTTACTTGAAAAACTGGCTTACTAGGTCTCAGTATCGTATTAATTTTCCCATAGACTTCTATAGTGAAGTGCATATTTTTAGGATTTTTTAAAAAATATGTAAATTGATTCAATAAAACTTTCACTTATGTAGCATTTCTAAGGACATGTGAAAAAATAATTTCCCGCAAAGAAAATAGGGTGAGTCCACGAAGATCGGACAGAAAAGTAGTCTCGAACTATAAATAGCCATTTTCCCTACTTTCACTTTCGTTTTGCACTCACCAAACCAACCTTTTCAGTGGAACATTTTTATGATATTATGTTAGATTTTCTTTTAACAAAGTTCTTCATCTTACAGTGTGATGTTTGCTCTATTTTATAAGTCATTGTTCATATCTTTTGACAAAATATTAGTTTGTAGAGAGGCAGAAAGAAAATGCACTATATTTTTATAGCATCCATGTTTTGACGTACACCTGCTCAGGGATATGCAATACGATACTGGTACCTATTACTAATAAACATTTCAATATAATCATAAAAGTTGTTGTTTTTCTGCTAGAGTATTCATTTTCATACTGAAAATTCAGAACATCATTGCCCTGCTATAAACATGAGTTTTCTATTAAAATTTTTATATAGGTACCCTATTCCAGGCATGAGACTAATATCTCAGTGTTAGCCAGAAAATATTACTTTTGATAAAAAGCTGCTTCATTAGTCAAACTAAGCAAATTTGTGGTTTATTCTGACATGGTAGATACATGAGCTGTACTATGAGTTCCAAATCATTATTTAATCCCCACTTGTGACTTCCATATATGGAAATATTAATATTCGAACCTCCGTTTTTGTCTTTAACTCAAGGGAGCCTCTTGTTTAAAGTAAAGTATAATGACTGGTACAACCAACTGTTTTAAACTATAGATATGGTCATTTCAATTATAATAAATCCAAAAAAAATTATACCAATATCATAGTTTTAAAAAAATATAGCTTTTCATATGCAGAAAATACAGATTTTAAGCCATTTTGGTACCCCAGGCAGATACAAAAGGACCTCAATATGACAGGAAAAGGACTTTTTCTTTAAAACAGATAGCTATGATGCAAGAAAAATAGTTTATTGGTATAAATATTATAATAACAACTGTCTGCTTTAGATACTTTTTGAAAAAATTCAGTTTTTATATGAAAAAACACCTTTATTTTTCTTGCCGCATTAGAATCTGTCCATTTGAACCACTAAAAAAGTCCACTAAATAATTGGCTGTTGACTTTTGTGACATTTCTGTGTTTAAATCAACCACACAGTTATATGGCAACTCATTTTAGCTATTTATTTGAAAGAAAAACAAAAAATAAAAAAAATATTCATTTTTTCATATATAAGAGGCAATGTATGGAAAATGACTATTTTCAAGTCCTAACCACATACTTAAAATGTGTTGTAACTTGAAAACTATCCTTTATGCAGGAGTATTACTTGCTTTAGGTTACATGAATATAGATATGCTCATCATAAACAGTCAAGATAATAATTTTATTGAACTGATATTATACAAATTCATGAAAACAAAATGCATTTCCAAATTTGGTAAAGATTAACCATAAATGCAAAAAACCAGAGCTACCATAAAAAATCAGGTTCAAAAGTTGGCTAATTCATCATAAAAGTGTTACCTGCATTGGGGTACTACTTTTTCAGCTGGTAAAGACCACTTGCTGAATATCCAACTTTACTTGAAAAACTGGCTTACTAGGTCTCAGTATCGTATTAATTTTCCCATAGACTTCTATAGTGAAGTGCATATTTTTAGGATTTTTTAAAAAATATGTAAATTGATTCAATAAAACTTTCACTTATGTAGCATTTCTAAGGACATGTGAAAAAATAATTTCCCGCAAAGAAAATAGGGTGAGTCCACGAAGATCGGACAGAAAAGTAGTCTCGAACTATAAATAGCCATTTTCCCTACTTTCACTTTCGTTTTGCACTCACCAAACCAACCTTTTCAGTGGAACATTTTTATGATATTATGTTAGATTTTCTTTTAACAAAGTTCTTCATCTTACAGTGTGATGTTTGCTCTATTTTATAAGTCATTGTTCATATCTTTTGACAAAATATTAGTTTGTAGAGAGGCAGAAAGAAAATGCACTATATTTTTATAGCATCCATGTTTTGACGTACACCTGCTCAGGGATATGCAATACGATACTGGTACCTATTACTAATAAACATTTCAATATAATCATAAAAGTTGTTGTTTTTCTGCTAGAGTATTCATTTTCATACTGAAAATTCAGAACATCATTGCCCTGCTATAAACATGAGTTTTCTATTAAAATTTTTATATAGGTACCCTATTCCAGGCATGAGACTAATATCTCAGTGTTAGCCAGAAAATATTACTTTTGATAAAAAGCTGCTTCATTAGTCAAACTAAGCAAATTTGTGGTTTATTCTGACATGGTAGATACATGAGCTGTACTATGAGTTCCAAATCATTATTTAATCCCCACTTGTGACTTCCATATATGGAAATATTAATATTCGAACCTCCGTTTTTGTCTTTAACTCAAGGGAGCCTCTTGTTTAAAGTAAAGTATAATGACTGGTACAACCAACTGTTTTAAACTATAGATATGGTCATTTCAATTATAATAAATCCAAAAAAAATTATACCAATATCATAGTTTTAAAAAAATATAGCTTTTCATATGCAGAAAATACAGATTTTAAGCCATTTTGGTACCCCAGGCAGATACAAAAGGACCTCAATATGACAGGAAAAGGACTTTTTCTTTAAAACAGATAGCTATGATGCAAGAAAAATAGTTTATTGGTATAAATATTATAATAACAACTGTCTGCTTTAGATACTTTTTGAAAAAATTCAGTTTTTATATGAAAAAACACCTTTATTTTTCTTGCCGCATTAGAATCTGTCCATTTGAACCACTAAAAAAGTCCACTAAATAATTGGCTGTTGACTTTTGTGACATTTCTGTGTTTAAATCAACCACACAGTTATATGGCAACTCATTTTAGCTATTTATTTGAAAGAAAAACAAAAAATAAAAAAAATATTCATTTTTTCATATATAAGAGGCAATGTATGGAAAATGACTATTTTCAAGTCCTAACCACATACTTAAAATGTGTTGTAACTTGAAAACTATCCTTTATGCAGGAGTATTACTTGCTTTAGGTTACATGAATATAGATATGCTCATCATAAACAGTCAAGATAATAATTTTATTGAACTGATATTATACAAATTCATGAAAACAAAATGCATTTCCAAATTTGGTAAAGATTAACCATAAATGCAAAAAACCAGAGCTACCATAAAAAATCAGGTTCAAAAGTTGGCTAATTCATCATAAAAGTGTTACCTGCATTGGGGTACTACTTTTTCAGCTGGTAAAGACCACTTGCTGAATATCCAACTTTACTTGAAAAACTGGCTTACTAGGTCTCAGTATCGTATTAATTTTCCCATAGACTTCTATAGTGAAGTGCATATTTTTAGGATTTTTTAAAAAATATGTAAATTGATTCAATAAAACTTTCACTTATGTAGCATTTCTAAGGACATGTGAAAAAATAATTTCCCGCAAAGAAAATAGGGTGAGTCCACGAAGATCGGACAGAAAAGTAGTCTCGAACTATAAATAGCCATTTTCCCTACTTTCACTTTCGTTTTGCACTCACCAAACCAACCTTTTCAGTGGAACATTTTTATGATATTATGTTAGATTTTCTTTTAACAAAGTTCTTCATCTTACAGTGTGATGTTTGCTCTATTTTATAAGTCATTGTTCATATCTTTTGACAAAATATTAGTTTGTAGAGAGGCAGAAAGAAAATGCACTATATTTTTATAGCATCCATGTTTTGACGTACACCTGCTCAGGGATATGCAATACGATACTGGTACCTATTACTAATAAACATTTCAATATAATCATAAAAGTTGTTGTTTTTCTGCTAGAGTATTCATTTTCATACTGAAAATTCAGAACATCATTGCCCTGCTATAAACATGAGTTTTCTATTAAAATTTTTATATAGGTACCCTATTCCAGGCATGAGACTAATATCTCAGTGTTAGCCAGAAAATATTACTTTTGATAAAAAGCTGCTTCATTAGTCAAACTAAGCAAATTTGTGGTTTATTCTGACATGGTAGATACATGAGCTGTACTATGAGTTCCAAATCATTATTTAATCCCCACTTGTGACTTCCATATATGGAAATATTAATATTCGAACCTCCGTTTTTGTCTTTAACTCAAGGGAGCCTCTTGTTTAAAGTAAAGTATAATGACTGGTACAACCAACTGTTTTAAACTATAGATATGGTCATTTCAATTATAATAAATCCAAAAAAAATTATACCAATATCATAGTTTTAAAAAAATATAGCTTTTCATATGCAGAAAATACAGATTTTAAGCCATTTTGGTACCCCAGGCAGATACAAAAGGACCTCAATATGACAGGAAAAGGACTTTTTCTTTAAAACAGATAGCTATGATGCAAGAAAAATAGTTTATTGGTATAAATATTATAATAACAACTGTCTGCTTTAGATACTTTTTGAAAAAATTCAGTTTTTATATGAAAAAACACCTTTATTTTTCTTGCCGCATTAGAATCTGTCCATTTGAACCACTAAAAAAGTCCACTAAATAATTGGCTGTTGACTTTTGTGACATTTCTGTGTTTAAATCAACCACACAGTTATATGGCAACTCATTTTAGCTATTTATTTGAAAGAAAAACAAAAAATAAAAAAAATATTCATTTTTTCATATATAAGAGGCAATGTATGGAAAATGACTATTTTCAAGTCCTAACCACATACTTAAAATGTGTTGTAACTTGAAAACTATCCTTTATGCAGGAGTATTACTTGCTTTAGGTTACATGAATATAGATATGCTCATCATAAACAGTCAAGATAATAATTTTATTGAACTGATATTATACAAATTCATGAAAACAAAATGCATTTCCAAATTTGGTAAAGATTAACCATAAATGCAAAAAACCAGAGCTACCATAAAAAATCAGGTTCAAAAGTTGGCTAATTCATCATAAAAGTGTTACCTGCATTGGGGTACTACTTTTTCAGCTGGTAAAGACCACTTGCTGAATATCCAACTTTACTTGAAAAACTGGCTTACTAGGTCTCAGTATCGTATTAATTTTCCCATAGACTTCTATAGTGAAGTGCATATTTTTAGGATTTTTTAAAAAATATGTAAATTGATTCAATAAAACTTTCACTTATGTAGCATTTCTAAGGACATGTGAAAAAATAATTTCCCGCAAAGAAAATAGGGTGAGTCCACGAAGATCGGACAGAAAAGTAGTCTCGAACTATAAATAGCCATTTTCCCTACTTTCACTTTCGTTTTGCACTCACCAAACCAACCTTTTCAGTGGAACATTTTTATGATATTATGTTAGATTTTCTTTTAACAAAGTTCTTCATCTTACAGTGTGATGTTTGCTCTATTTTATAAGTCATTGTTCATATCTTTTGACAAAATATTAGTTTGTAGAGAGGCAGAAAGAAAATGCACTATATTTTTATAGCATCCATGTTTTGACGTACACCTGCTCAGGGATATGCAATACGATACTGGTACCTATTACTAATAAACATTTCAATATAATCATAAAAGTTGTTGTTTTTCTGCTAGAGTATTCATTTTCATACTGAAAATTCAGAACATCATTGCCCTGCTATAAACATGAGTTTTCTATTAAAATTTTTATATAGGTACCCTATTCCAGGCATGAGACTAATATCTCAGTGTTAGCCAGAAAATATTACTTTTGATAAAAAGCTGCTTCATTAGTCAAACTAAGCAAATTTGTGGTTTATTCTGACATGGTAGATACATGAGCTGTACTATGAGTTCCAAATCATTATTTAATCCCCACTTGTGACTTCCATATATGGAAATATTAATATTCGAACCTCCGTTTTTGTCTTTAACTCAAGGGAGCCTCTTGTTTAAAGTAAAGTATAATGACTGGTACAACCAACTGTTTTAAACTATAGATATGGTCATTTCAATTATAATAAATCCAAAAAAAATTATACCAATATCATAGTTTTAAAAAAATATAGCTTTTCATATGCAGAAAATACAGATTTTAAGCCATTTTGGTACCCCAGGCAGATACAAAAGGACCTCAATATGACAGGAAAAGGACTTTTTCTTTAAAACAGATAGCTATGATGCAAGAAAAATAGTTTATTGGTATAAATATTATAATAACAACTGTCTGCTTTAGATACTTTTTGAAAAAATTCAGTTTTTATATGAAAAAACACCTTTATTTTTCTTGCCGCATTAGAATCTGTCCATTTGAACCACTAAAAAAGTCCACTAAATAATTGGCTGTTGACTTTTGTGACATTTCTGTGTTTAAATCAACCACACAGTTATATGGCAACTCATTTTAGCTATTTATTTGAAAGAAAAACAAAAAATAAAAAAAATATTCATTTTTTCATATATAAGAGGCAATGTATGGAAAATGACTATTTTCAAGTCCTAACCACATACTTAAAATGTGTTGTAACTTGAAAACTATCCTTTATGCAGGAGTATTACTTGCTTTAGGTTACATGAATATAGATATGCTCATCATAAACAGTCAAGATAATAATTTTATTGAACTGATATTATACAAATTCATGAAAACAAAATGCATTTCCAAATTTGGTAAAGATTAACCATAAATGCAAAAAACCAGAGCTACCATAAAAAATCAGGTTCAAAAGTTGGCTAATTCATCATAAAAGTGTTACCTGCATTGGGGTACTACTTTTTCAGCTGGTAAAGACCACTTGCTGAATATCCAACTTTACTTGAAAAACTGGCTTACTAGGTCTCAGTATCGTATTAATTTTCCCATAGACTTCTATAGTGAAGTGCATATTTTTAGGATTTTTTAAAAAATATGTAAATTGATTCAATAAAACTTTCACTTATGTAGCATTTCTAAGGACATGTGAAAAAATAATTTCCCGCAAAGAAAATAGGGTGAGTCCACGAAGATCGGACAGAAAAGTAGTCTCGAACTATAAATAGCCATTTTCCCTACTTTCACTTTCGTTTTGCACTCACCAAACCAACCTTTTCAGTGGAACATTTTTATGATATTATGTTAGATTTTCTTTTAACAAAGTTCTTCATCTTACAGTGTGATGTTTGCTCTATTTTATAAGTCATTGTTCATATCTTTTGACAAAATATTAGTTTGTAGAGAGGCAGAAAGAAAATGCACTATATTTTTATAGCATCCATGTTTTGACGTACACCTGCTCAGGGATATGCAATACGATACTGGTACCTATTACTAATAAACATTTCAATATAATCATAAAAGTTGTTGTTTTTCTGCTAGAGTATTCATTTTCATACTGAAAATTCAGAACATCATTGCCCTGCTATAAACATGAGTTTTCTATTAAAATTTTTATATAGGTACCCTATTCCAGGCATGAGACTAATATCTCAGTGTTAGCCAGAAAATATTACTTTTGATAAAAAGCTGCTTCATTAGTCAAACTAAGCAAATTTGTGGTTTATTCTGACATGGTAGATACATGAGCTGTACTATGAGTTCCAAATCATTATTTAATCCCCACTTGTGACTTCCATATATGGAAATATTAATATTCGAACCTCCGTTTTTGTCTTTAACTCAAGGGAGCCTCTTGTTTAAAGTAAAGTATAATGACTGGTACAACCAACTGTTTTAAACTATAGATATGGTCATTTCAATTATAATAAATCCAAAAAAAATTATACCAATATCATAGTTTTAAAAAAATATAGCTTTTCATATGCAGAAAATACAGATTTTAAGCCATTTTGGTACCCCAGGCAGATACAAAAGGACCTCAATATGACAGGAAAAGGACTTTTTCTTTAAAACAGATAGCTATGATGCAAGAAAAATAGTTTATTGGTATAAATATTATAATAACAACTGTCTGCTTTAGATACTTTTTGAAAAAATTCAGTTTTTATATGAAAAAACACCTTTATTTTTCTTGCCGCATTAGAATCTGTCCATTTGAACCACTAAAAAAGTCCACTAAATAATTGGCTGTTGACTTTTGTGACATTTCTGTGTTTAAATCAACCACACAGTTATATGGCAACTCATTTTAGCTATTTATTTGAAAGAAAAACAAAAAATAAAAAAAATATTCATTTTTTCATATATAAGAGGCAATGTATGGAAAATGACTATTTTCAAGTCCTAACCACATACTTAAAATGTGTTGTAACTTGAAAACTATCCTTTATGCAGGAGTATTACTTGCTTTAGGTTACATGAATATAGATATGCTCATCATAAACAGTCAAGATAATAATTTTATTGAACTGATATTATACAAATTCATGAAAACAAAATGCATTTCCAAATTTGGTAAAGATTAACCATAAATGCAAAAAACCAGAGCTACCATAAAAAATCAGGTTCAAAAGTTGGCTAATTCATCATAAAAGTGTTACCTGCATTGGGGTACTACTTTTTCAGCTGGTAAAGACCACTTGCTGAATATCCAACTTTACTTGAAAAACTGGCTTACTAGGTCTCAGTATCGTATTAATTTTCCCATAGACTTCTATAGTGAAGTGCATATTTTTAGGATTTTTTAAAAAATATGTAAATTGATTCAATAAAACTTTCACTTATGTAGCATTTCTAAGGACATGTGAAAAAATAATTTCCCGCAAAGAAAATAGGGTGAGTCCACGAAGATCGGACAGAAAAGTAGTCTCGAACTATAAATAGCCATTTTCCCTACTTTCACTTTCGTTTTGCACTCACCAAACCAACCTTTTCAGTGGAACATTTTTATGATATTATGTTAGATTTTCTTTTAACAAAGTTCTTCATCTTACAGTGTGATGTTTGCTCTATTTTATAAGTCATTGTTCATATCTTTTGACAAAATATTAGTTTGTAGAGAGGCAGAAAGAAAATGCACTATATTTTTATAGCATCCATGTTTTGACGTACACCTGCTCAGGGATATGCAATACGATACTGGTACCTATTACTAATAAACATTTCAATATAATCATAAAAGTTGTTGTTTTTCTGCTAGAGTATTCATTTTCATACTGAAAATTCAGAACATCATTGCCCTGCTATAAACATGAGTTTTCTATTAAAATTTTTATATAGGTACCCTATTCCAGGCATGAGACTAATATCTCAGTGTTAGCCAGAAAATATTACTTTTGATAAAAAGCTGCTTCATTAGTCAAACTAAGCAAATTTGTGGTTTATTCTGACATGGTAGATACATGAGCTGTACTATGAGTTCCAAATCATTATTTAATCCCCACTTGTGACTTCCATATATGGAAATATTAATATTCGAACCTCCGTTTTTGTCTTTAACTCAAGGGAGCCTCTTGTTTAAAGTAAAGTATAATGACTGGTACAACCAACTGTTTTAAACTATAGATATGGTCATTTCAATTATAATAAATCCAAAAAAAATTATACCAATATCATAGTTTTAAAAAAATATAGCTTTTCATATGCAGAAAATACAGATTTTAAGCCATTTTGGTACCCCAGGCAGATACAAAAGGACCTCAATATGACAGGAAAAGGACTTTTTCTTTAAAACAGATAGCTATGATGCAAGAAAAATAGTTTATTGGTATAAATATTATAATAACAACTGTCTGCTTTAGATACTTTTTGAAAAAATTCAGTTTTTATATGAAAAAACACCTTTATTTTTCTTGCCGCATTAGAATCTGTCCATTTGAACCACTAAAAAAGTCCACTAAATAATTGGCTGTTGACTTTTGTGACATTTCTGTGTTTAAATCAACCACACAGTTATATGGCAACTCATTTTAGCTATTTATTTGAAAGAAAAACAAAAAATAAAAAAAATATTCATTTTTTCATATATAAGAGGCAATGTATGGAAAATGACTATTTTCAAGTCCTAACCACATACTTAAAATGTGTTGTAACTTGAAAACTATCCTTTATGCAGGAGTATTACTTGCTTTAGGTTACATGAATATAGATATGCTCATCATAAACAGTCAAGATAATAATTTTATTGAACTGATATTATACAAATTCATGAAAACAAAATGCATTTCCAAATTTGGTAAAGATTAACCATAAATGCAAAAAACCAGAGCTACCATAAAAAATCAGGTTCAAAAGTTGGCTAATTCATCATAAAAGTGTTACCTGCATTGGGGTACTACTTTTTCAGCTGGTAAAGACCACTTGCTGAATATCCAACTTTACTTGAAAAACTGGCTTACTAGGTCTCAGTATCGTATTAATTTTCCCATAGACTTCTATAGTGAAGTGCATATTTTTAGGATTTTTTAAAAAATATGTAAATTGATTCAATAAAACTTTCACTTATGTAGCATTTCTAAGGACATGTGAAAAAATAATTTCCCGCAAAGAAAATAGGGTGAGTCCACGAAGATCGGACAGAAAAGTAGTCTCGAACTATAAATAGCCATTTTCCCTACTTTCACTTTCGTTTTGCACTCACCAAACCAACCTTTTCAGTGGAACATTTTTATGATATTATGTTAGATTTTCTTTTAACAAAGTTCTTCATCTTACAGTGTGATGTTTGCTCTATTTTATAAGTCATTGTTCATATCTTTTGACAAAATATTAGTTTGTAGAGAGGCAGAAAGAAAATGCACTATATTTTTATAGCATCCATGTTTTGACGTACACCTGCTCAGGGATATGCAATACGATACTGGTACCTATTACTAATAAACATTTCAATATAATCATAAAAGTTGTTGTTTTTCTGCTAGAGTATTCATTTTCATACTGAAAATTCAGAACATCATTGCCCTGCTATAAACATGAGTTTTCTATTAAAATTTTTATATAGGTACCCTATTCCAGGCATGAGACTAATATCTCAGTGTTAGCCAGAAAATATTACTTTTGATAAAAAGCTGCTTCATTAGTCAAACTAAGCAAATTTGTGGTTTATTCTGACATGGTAGATACATGAGCTGTACTATGAGTTCCAAATCATTATTTAATCCCCACTTGTGACTTCCATATATGGAAATATTAATATTCGAACCTCCGTTTTTGTCTTTAACTCAAGGGAGCCTCTTGTTTAAAGTAAAGTATAATGACTGGTACAACCAACTGTTTTAAACTATAGATATGGTCATTTCAATTATAATAAATCCAAAAAAAATTATACCAATATCATAGTTTTAAAAAAATATAGCTTTTCATATGCAGAAAATACAGATTTTAAGCCATTTTGGTACCCCAGGCAGATACAAAAGGACCTCAATATGACAGGAAAAGGACTTTTTCTTTAAAACAGATAGCTATGATGCAAGAAAAATAGTTTATTGGTATAAATATTATAATAACAACTGTCTGCTTTAGATACTTTTTGAAAAAATTCAGTTTTTATATGAAAAAACACCTTTATTTTTCTTGCCGCATTAGAATCTGTCCATTTGAACCACTAAAAAAGTCCACTAAATAATTGGCTGTTGACTTTTGTGACATTTCTGTGTTTAAATCAACCACACAGTTATATGGCAACTCATTTTAGCTATTTATTTGAAAGAAAAACAAAAAATAAAAAAAATATTCATTTTTTCATATATAAGAGGCAATGTATGGAAAATGACTATTTTCAAGTCCTAACCACATACTTAAAATGTGTTGTAACTTGAAAACTATCCTTTATGCAGGAGTATTACTTGCTTTAGGTTACATGAATATAGATATGCTCATCATAAACAGTCAAGATAATAATTTTATTGAACTGATATTATACAAATTCATGAAAACAAAATGCATTTCCAAATTTGGTAAAGATTAACCATAAATGCAAAAAACCAGAGCTACCATAAAAAATCAGGTTCAAAAGTTGGCTAATTCATCATAAAAGTGTTACCTGCATTGGGGTACTACTTTTTCAGCTGGTAAAGACCACTTGCTGAATATCCAACTTTACTTGAAAAACTGGCTTACTAGGTCTCAGTATCGTATTAATTTTCCCATAGACTTCTATAGTGAAGTGCATATTTTTAGGATTTTTTAAAAAATATGTAAATTGATTCAATAAAACTTTCACTTATGTAGCATTTCTAAGGACATGTGAAAAAATAATTTCCCGCAAAGAAAATAGGGTGAGTCCACGAAGATCGGACAGAAAAGTAGTCTCGAACTATAAATAGCCATTTTCCCTACTTTCACTTTCGTTTTGCACTCACCAAACCAACCTTTTCAGTGGAACATTTTTATGATATTATGTTAGATTTTCTTTTAACAAAGTTCTTCATCTTACAGTGTGATGTTTGCTCTATTTTATAAGTCATTGTTCATATCTTTTGACAAAATATTAGTTTGTAGAGAGGCAGAAAGAAAATGCACTATATTTTTATAGCATCCATGTTTTGACGTACACCTGCTCAGGGATATGCAATACGATACTGGTACCTATTACTAATAAACATTTCAATATAATCATAAAAGTTGTTGTTTTTCTGCTAGAGTATTCATTTTCATACTGAAAATTCAGAACATCATTGCCCTGCTATAAACATGAGTTTTCTATTAAAATTTTTATATAGGTACCCTATTCCAGGCATGAGACTAATATCTCAGTGTTAGCCAGAAAATATTACTTTTGATAAAAAGCTGCTTCATTAGTCAAACTAAGCAAATTTGTGGTTTATTCTGACATGGTAGATACATGAGCTGTACTATGAGTTCCAAATCATTATTTAATCCCCACTTGTGACTTCCATATATGGAAATATTAATATTCGAACCTCCGTTTTTGTCTTTAACTCAAGGGAGCCTCTTGTTTAAAGTAAAGTATAATGACTGGTACAACCAACTGTTTTAAACTATAGATATGGTCATTTCAATTATAATAAATCCAAAAAAAATTATACCAATATCATAGTTTTAAAAAAATATAGCTTTTCATATGCAGAAAATACAGATTTTAAGCCATTTTGGTACCCCAGGCAGATACAAAAGGACCTCAATATGACAGGAAAAGGACTTTTTCTTTAAAACAGATAGCTATGATGCAAGAAAAATAGTTTATTGGTATAAATATTATAATAACAACTGTCTGCTTTAGATACTTTTTGAAAAAATTCAGTTTTTATATGAAAAAACACCTTTATTTTTCTTGCCGCATTAGAATCTGTCCATTTGAACCACTAAAAAAGTCCACTAAATAATTGGCTGTTGACTTTTGTGACATTTCTGTGTTTAAATCAACCACACAGTTATATGGCAACTCATTTTAGCTATTTATTTGAAAGAAAAACAAAAAATAAAAAAAATATTCATTTTTTCATATATAAGAGGCAATGTATGGAAAATGACTATTTTCAAGTCCTAACCACATACTTAAAATGTGTTGTAACTTGAAAACTATCCTTTATGCAGGAGTATTACTTGCTTTAGGTTACATGAATATAGATATGCTCATCATAAACAGTCAAGATAATAATTTTATTGAACTGATATTATACAAATTCATGAAAACAAAATGCATTTCCAAATTTGGTAAAGATTAACCATAAATGCAAAAAACCAGAGCTACCATAAAAAATCAGGTTCAAAAGTTGGCTAATTCATCATAAAAGTGTTACCTGCATTGGGGTACTACTTTTTCAGCTGGTAAAGACCACTTGCTGAATATCCAACTTTACTTGAAAAACTGGCTTACTAGGTCTCAGTATCGTATTAATTTTCCCATAGACTTCTATAGTGAAGTGCATATTTTTAGGATTTTTTAAAAAATATGTAAATTGATTCAATAAAACTTTCACTTATGTAGCATTTCTAAGGACATGTGAAAAAATAATTTCCCGCAAAGAAAATAGGGTGAGTCCACGAAGATCGGACAGAAAAGTAGTCTCGAACTATAAATAGCCATTTTCCCTACTTTCACTTTCGTTTTGCACTCACCAAACCAACCTTTTCAGTGGAACATTTTTATGATATTATGTTAGATTTTCTTTTAACAAAGTTCTTCATCTTACAGTGTGATGTTTGCTCTATTTTATAAGTCATTGTTCATATCTTTTGACAAAATATTAGTTTGTAGAGAGGCAGAAAGAAAATGCACTATATTTTTATAGCATCCATGTTTTGACGTACACCTGCTCAGGGATATGCAATACGATACTGGTACCTATTACTAATAAACATTTCAATATAATCATAAAAGTTGTTGTTTTTCTGCTAGAGTATTCATTTTCATACTGAAAATTCAGAACATCATTGCCCTGCTATAAACATGAGTTTTCTATTAAAATTTTTATATAGGTACCCTATTCCAGGCATGAGACTAATATCTCAGTGTTAGCCAGAAAATATTACTTTTGATAAAAAGCTGCTTCATTAGTCAAACTAAGCAAATTTGTGGTTTATTCTGACATGGTAGATACATGAGCTGTACTATGAGTTCCAAATCATTATTTAATCCCCACTTGTGACTTCCATATATGGAAATATTAATATTCGAACCTCCGTTTTTGTCTTTAACTCAAGGGAGCCTCTTGTTTAAAGTAAAGTATAATGACTGGTACAACCAACTGTTTTAAACTATAGATATGGTCATTTCAATTATAATAAATCCAAAAAAAATTATACCAATATCATAGTTTTAAAAAAATATAGCTTTTCATATGCAGAAAATACAGATTTTAAGCCATTTTGGTACCCCAGGCAGATACAAAAGGACCTCAATATGACAGGAAAAGGACTTTTTCTTTAAAACAGATAGCTATGATGCAAGAAAAATAGTTTATTGGTATAAATATTATAATAACAACTGTCTGCTTTAGATACTTTTTGAAAAAATTCAGTTTTTATATGAAAAAACACCTTTATTTTTCTTGCCGCATTAGAATCTGTCCATTTGAACCACTAAAAAAGTCCACTAAATAATTGGCTGTTGACTTTTGTGACATTTCTGTGTTTAAATCAACCACACAGTTATATGGCAACTCATTTTAGCTATTTATTTGAAAGAAAAACAAAAAATAAAAAAAATATTCATTTTTTCATATATAAGAGGCAATGTATGGAAAATGACTATTTTCAAGTCCTAACCACATACTTAAAATGTGTTGTAACTTGAAAACTATCCTTTATGCAGGAGTATTACTTGCTTTAGGTTACATGAATATAGATATGCTCATCATAAACAGTCAAGATAATAATTTTATTGAACTGATATTATACAAATTCATGAAAACAAAATGCATTTCCAAATTTGGTAAAGATTAACCATAAATGCAAAAAACCAGAGCTACCATAAAAAATCAGGTTCAAAAGTTGGCTAATTCATCATAAAAGTGTTACCTGCATTGGGGTACTACTTTTTCAGCTGGTAAAGACCACTTGCTGAATATCCAACTTTACTTGAAAAACTGGCTTACTAGGTCTCAGTATCGTATTAATTTTCCCATAGACTTCTATAGTGAAGTGCATATTTTTAGGATTTTTTAAAAAATATGTAAATTGATTCAATAAAACTTTCACTTATGTAGCATTTCTAAGGACATGTGAAAAAATAATTTCCCGCAAAGAAAATAGGGTGAGTCCACGAAGATCGGACAGAAAAGTAGTCTCGAACTATAAATAGCCATTTTCCCTACTTTCACTTTCGTTTTGCACTCACCAAACCAACCTTTTCAGTGGAACATTTTTATGATATTATGTTAGATTTTCTTTTAACAAAGTTCTTCATCTTACAGTGTGATGTTTGCTCTATTTTATAAGTCATTGTTCATATCTTTTGACAAAATATTAGTTTGTAGAGAGGCAGAAAGAAAATGCACTATATTTTTATAGCATCCATGTTTTGACGTACACCTGCTCAGGGATATGCAATACGATACTGGTACCTATTACTAATAAACATTTCAATATAATCATAAAAGTTGTTGTTTTTCTGCTAGAGTATTCATTTTCATACTGAAAATTCAGAACATCATTGCCCTGCTATAAACATGAGTTTTCTATTAAAATTTTTATATAGGTACCCTATTCCAGGCATGAGACTAATATCTCAGTGTTAGCCAGAAAATATTACTTTTGATAAAAAGCTGCTTCATTAGTCAAACTAAGCAAATTTGTGGTTTATTCTGACATGGTAGATACATGAGCTGTACTATGAGTTCCAAATCATTATTTAATCCCCACTTGTGACTTCCATATATGGAAATATTAATATTCGAACCTCCGTTTTTGTCTTTAACTCAAGGGAGCCTCTTGTTTAAAGTAAAGTATAATGACTGGTACAACCAACTGTTTTAAACTATAGATATGGTCATTTCAATTATAATAAATCCAAAAAAAATTATACCAATATCATAGTTTTAAAAAAATATAGCTTTTCATATGCAGAAAATACAGATTTTAAGCCATTTTGGTACCCCAGGCAGATACAAAAGGACCTCAATATGACAGGAAAAGGACTTTTTCTTTAAAACAGATAGCTATGATGCAAGAAAAATAGTTTATTGGTATAAATATTATAATAACAACTGTCTGCTTTAGATACTTTTTGAAAAAATTCAGTTTTTATATGAAAAAACACCTTTATTTTTCTTGCCGCATTAGAATCTGTCCATTTGAACCACTAAAAAAGTCCACTAAATAATTGGCTGTTGACTTTTGTGACATTTCTGTGTTTAAATCAACCACACAGTTATATGGCAACTCATTTTAGCTATTTATTTGAAAGAAAAACAAAAAATAAAAAAAATATTCATTTTTTCATATATAAGAGGCAATGTATGGAAAATGACTATTTTCAAGTCCTAACCACATACTTAAAATGTGTTGTAACTTGAAAACTATCCTTTATGCAGGAGTATTACTTGCTTTAGGTTACATGAATATAGATATGCTCATCATAAACAGTCAAGATAATAATTTTATTGAACTGATATTATACAAATTCATGAAAACAAAATGCATTTCCAAATTTGGTAAAGATTAACCATAAATGCAAAAAACCAGAGCTACCATAAAAAATCAGGTTCAAAAGTTGGCTAATTCATCATAAAAGTGTTACCTGCATTGGGGTACTACTTTTTCAGCTGGTAAAGACCACTTGCTGAATATCCAACTTTACTTGAAAAACTGGCTTACTAGGTCTCAGTATCGTATTAATTTTCCCATAGACTTCTATAGTGAAGTGCATATTTTTAGGATTTTTTAAAAAATATGTAAATTGATTCAATAAAACTTTCACTTATGTAGCATTTCTAAGGACATGTGAAAAAATAATTTCCCGCAAAGAAAATAGGGTGAGTCCACGAAGATCGGACAGAAAAGTAGTCTCGAACTATAAATAGCCATTTTCCCTACTTTCACTTTCGTTTTGCACTCACCAAACCAACCTTTTCAGTGGAACATTTTTATGATATTATGTTAGATTTTCTTTTAACAAAGTTCTTCATCTTACAGTGTGATGTTTGCTCTATTTTATAAGTCATTGTTCATATCTTTTGACAAAATATTAGTTTGTAGAGAGGCAGAAAGAAAATGCACTATATTTTTATAGCATCCATGTTTTGACGTACACCTGCACAGGGATATGCAATACGATACTGGTACCTTAAGCTGATGTTTGGTTTGTGAAACTGAAACTACCATCTTGAGAAACAGATCATGTTTACGTTTTGTTCTGCTGATTTTTACCGAAATTACTTGCCTTGGGCTGAGCAAATTTTCAAAAATAAAATTTTTGGGACTTTTTTTTCTAAACGCTTACAGATATCAAGCTGGTATTTGGTATGTAACTCTACCATGATGAGTATCTATAGGTTTTGTTCTGCTCCGCTGACTTTTACCAAAATTACAGGCCTTCGAATTAACAATTTCTTTTAAATCAACAGTTTTCAGGACTTTTTGTCTCAACATATTGAGCTGATGTTTGGTATGCGAGTTCACAGTGTATCATGATCAGTTACAGATCAAGTTCATGTTATGTTGAGATTTTCTATAAGGCCCCTGAATTTTTTAAAAAATACTTTTAATTTGAGTCATATTTGTGGATGTGTGGGTTAAATTAGCGCACTCACTAAGGTTCTTTGTATTAAAAAGTGTCTGTTATCGACAGGTATTCATGTTCAGTTAAGACAGGTTTAAGTGTTCTGTTTTACATATAAAAATAAAAATTTCACTGTAACTTATTAGTGTTCTTTGTTAAATACTAAGGTCATTAGTTCACTGATACCAGATTAGTGTTTAGTATTAGATATTAAGGTCATTTGTTCACTTGTTACTGATTTTATGCATGGAAGTACAGCGTTCTTATTCTTGTTCTTCTTTTTCAGGACATTTGTATCTCTAGTGGCATTGAAGAATTTGTCAGATGGAATCAGTCTGCTTTGATCTCAATTGTTCCATGTTCATCTTGACTGTGTATATATCATCTTCCAGTACTATGTGCAAAGGGCTGTTTGAGATTATGGCATTTCATCATCATCCGTAGATTCAGCAACTGGGGACCTACCATAGAATTTCTACTCTTCAATCTTCCAGAATGGATTTCAACTCTCCCTTTCTAAAGACAAATGTAAGATCAGCTTGACCTCTTGAGTATTCTAAAATATATTTAGGCCTTCCTTTTTTAAGAACGACCTAACCGCCTTTTTTAAGACCAGCCTAACCTTTTTTTTCAGACTATCCTAATTCTCTTTTTTTAAAGACCAGCCAAAACCTCTTTTTTAAAGGCCAGCCTAATCCTCCTTTTTTTAAAACCAGCCTGACCTTTTTTTTTTTGGGGGGGGGGAGGGGGGTGGGTTGAAGTATAACCAGTTAGGATCATCTTGTTACATGTCTGATGTATTTTTTTCAGTGTAATAAACTCAGAAGTGATTAAGGCTTTCCAAATCTGTAGGGTTTAGGCCATTTGATATGACAATTTACATTACAATTCACATATTACACAAACAGTGCAACTAACTAACAATCTGTGCCATTAACTCAATTAGCTACTAAATGAACAGTCAATTTCAGTAATTTTTTCTTGAGAACACAACTGAAACTCTCACATGTTTCAAAAACCTGAGTCAGTTTTTACTAGTTTCAGGTTTTGGGCAAGCTGTTTAAGGCACAAAATGAACTGACGAAGGAATGTCGCAATATTTATTTATCTATGAGCATTATTTTATTAAAACTACATAGTGAGAAATCTATCTAAACCTATATATTTCAAATTTAAAACTGGCTCGGTTCAGACTTGTATAGGTGGTTGGTTTTCTAAGGTTCCAAAATGTACATTTACACTGATATAAAGATCTTTAAAAAAAGTGTTCGGTATAGACAGGTTTCACCGTATATGAAACCATCTTAATTTTGTGTCAAACTTTTTTTTAATGTGAAGTGAAAACTTTCTTGAATTACCTCCCTTAGACCATTTTTTAGCTTCTCTCAAATTCACTCTTAATATTTATAGTCATAATATTTGAAAACTTTTTTTCACAACCCAAAGAAAACTGAGGACCAACACTATATCCATCTTAGGCACTGAATCTTTTTAATACTGAAGGTATAGGGGGTGGGGTCGGATAATTTGGAGAAAAGTAATTTTCAAAATTTAAGCCATTTTTAGCTCACCTGGCCAAAGGCCATGTGAGCTATTGCCATCACTTGGCATCTGTTGTCGTCGTTAACAATTATACACAACTCTTCTCCTCTGAAACTACTTGACCAATTGAAACCAAACTTGGTATGAATGTTCCTTGGGGTATCCTGCATAGAACTAATGTGGGGATTTTTGATTCGTCCAAAAACATTGCCGCTGTTACTAAAACAAGAACATAGGGGTCAGTTTTTCACATATATTTCCTAAACCGTTAGGTTTAGCTAAATTCTGACATGGGGTAAAAGTGTTCAGCATGATGAGATCTATCTCAGGTCAAATTTTGGTTTTAATCCCTTAGGTCTCACTAACCACTTCCGGGTCAAATGGCCACCCCCCTATGTAGAACCAAAAACACACTGAACCTAGACATATGCATTGTAAGTGCATTATTTGTGTGTATTATTATTAAAAGTAGTCAAAATAAAGCTGAAAATGTGTACTTTAAAATCATATATGCAATTAACTACAAAAGTGTATAAATATTGTTTACATGTTTGAGTAACTTGCCTCCATGCTGTCAGTTAGCAGAACAGATAAAAATATGGATTTTCAGTATTATTTATTCAAGTAAATTTTGTGAAGAATTTCTACAATCATCGTACCATTAGCATAATGATTTTGGAAGCCTTATTTTCAAAGCTTCACAACGGTATGCAACTTTAAGATGTCATTTGTCCTGGGAATTCACTGTGAGACTTTGAAAATTACCTTTTTAACATGTAAAGTAATGGAAATGTTAGAAGTGGTTAGTGATACCTTAAGCCATGTTGGAGTTGTTGCCCTTTTTCAACGATTATTGCCATTTTCAATGTTATTTCTTTCAAAAATCTTCTCCTCTGACACTACTTGACTAATTGAAACCAAACTTGGTATGAATGTTTCTTGGGGTATCCTGCATAGAACTGATGTGGGGATTTTTGATTCGTCCAAAAACATTGCCGCTGTTACTAAAAATAGAACATAGGGGTCAGACAGTAGTTTTTTCACATAGATCTCCAAAACCGTTAGGTTTAGCAAAATTCTTACGATAGCTGAAATGATCCATATTATTAGGACTACAAAAGTCTTCAGGGATAAAAGTTGTCAGATGAGTTATTGCCCTTGAAAGGGGAAAAATGACTCCTTTTTTAACAGTTTTCAGTCAATATCTTGAGAACTATGATAGATTTAAAGAAACTTTCAATTGTTGAGAAGATCTTATAATAAGTCCTACCAAAGAATTCTCGAGTCAAAATTGTTGGACAACTTCTCGTTAAAATTTATTGCCTTTGAAAGGCAACATTTAACCAGGTGAGCGATTCAGGCTTCCGGGAGCCTCTTGTTTCTCTTCTTTTTTCTCGGGCATTGACAGAAACAAGAAAGAAGAATTGAGTAGAAAAAAAAAATTCAAAAATTGATTTTCGCCTCAATGAGGTATTAAAATTTGCCAAAAAAATACAAAAATGCTTCAGTTTATCTCTTGGTGTCAAAAAGATTCGGAAATGGGAGGTATAAGGGTACCTGAAAATCATAGTTTAGTTGATTAGGGTGGTGGGTGTGCATGGGTGCTATCTCAGCTCACGCGCTATAGTTCCATGTGGGGTATAAGGGTTAGAACCACCCTTTTGATAATTTTGTCTTCTTAGTCTAATATATTTCCCTTTAATCTGTTTCTTGTACCAATTGTTAGGCACATAACATTTTTTGTACTGAGGGGGAGGTTTGGTTTGTTATGGAAAAAATAAGATTACTCCAAATTTGAGCCATAAGTATTTTACTCAGTCATTGATTGAAAAAAAAAATATTAATATTGTTTAATATTTCCACCATCCCTTAACAATATAGATATTCAAATACAATTTTTAACTACGGCTGCTGCTGAAAAAAGAAATACTTTTCGTGTGTGGGCAAAAATTAACTCAACATTAAATCCGAGCCCCTTCAAAAAGAAAATGGTCTGTGTCTTACTTTAATATTAAGCAAAAGAAATTCTTCGCAGGGCAATGTTTGATTAGAATGCAGATGTCTAATCATGAACAGTTGGGCCAAAATTTTACGCGCATTCCAAGCTTGATACAGATCTCAATTTTAATAGCAATTAGCCAGGAAAAGAACTTGATCCCAAAGTCACTGTTTTGCCCTTTATTGCTCAATAAGCACAACCCCCACAATCAATCAAAGCCTTTCTTTTAAGGATAGGTATGTCACCTTGAGGCTCATTTATAAGATCTATTCATCTTTACTCAAGCTATTATCTGCAAAACAGGAAAATGTTTGTTTCTGATCCCTCATTCGTAATTAGTTCAAGTTGAAAACCGTAAAATCAATCCCAGACTTTCTTTGGTGGTTTAATTTCATGAAAATTGATACACTCAATGTATACTAACATGAAAAATCTACAGACGACAACTGACGACAGCATGATACCATTATTCCACTGCAGTCAACAATGATGAAACTGACTATAGCATGATATCATTTTTCCACCGCAGTCAACAATGACGATAGCATGATGTCATTATTCCACCGCAGACAACAATGACGAAACTGACGAGAGCATTATACCATTACTCCATCACAGACGACAATGACGACACTGATGAAAGCATAGTACCATTATTCCACCAGACAATGACGAAACTGACCATTGTTTAAACCATTATTCCACCACAGACAACAATGATGAAACTTGACGACATCATGATACCATTATTCCACCACAGACGACAGAGGTACTGACGACAGCATGGTACCATTATTCCACCACAGACAACAATGATGAAACCGACTAAAGCATGATACCATTATTTCACTGCAGACGATAATGACGAAACTGACGACAGCATGATACCATTATTCAAATACTGATAACAATGATGAATTGACGACAAGCGTGATACTATTATTCCACCGCAGACAACAATGACGACACTGATGAGAGCGTAGTACCATTATTCCACCAGACAACAACGACGAAACTGACTATAGCATAATATCATTATTCCACCGCAGTCAACAATAACGATAGCATGATACCATTATACAACCGCAGGCGACAATGACGAAACTGACGACAGCATGATACCATTATTTGATGGCAGACAACAATAACGAACTAACGACAGCGTGATACCATTATTCCACCGCAGTAAATTATCTGTTTCAAACTTTTCTTGTGTAAAATGTACTAGTGAAATTGAAAGGAACCCTCTTTAATAAGGCCTCCAACATGGATCTCCTTAGTAGATACAATCAGGAAGACATGACCTCTTTAGGAGATAAAATCAGGAAAGCATGAAACATATCATCATATGGTTGTGATAAATTGGGCACATCTTGACAAAACATCAACAAGACCACACTTTAACAGTCCTTCCATTGACACTAGAGCTAAAGCCAAGAAGAGATAACATGACGTCATACCATTGTGTTGGAAATGCGCAAAATTAACCCCTCATGGGAACATCTTCAGAAAATGGCCACAGACAGGCCAGGACATTAAAACTAGCCCTTAAGGGCAAACAAAGAGATTTTCGTACAATATGTTTTATTTTTTTTTACACCAGCAGTCTGAATACTATTACATGACAATTTACACAAAAAAATATCAAATTTGCTTGGATTAGAAGTAAAATTCTGGATACTTGAAAAAACTCAGGAACAATAACTCTTCTCTTCTAATATGGAGGACTGCAATGGCTTGATAATGTTTCACAGTAATTTTGAATTGAAAGCATATTTAATTTACACATGATCAAAATTGACATACATGTATTATTAAGTTATTGCAATAGTAATTTTAGAACTTTAACTTCTATAGCATTAAAAAAAAAATACAAAAAAATCAAGTGGTAAATGTTGCTAAAATATTGTAATAAAGTGTACAAAAAAGAACAAAGAAAAAAAAACGAAACAAAACAAAAAAACAAACAAAACAAAAAAAAAAAAAAAAAAAAAACAATAAAAGTCCCCACTATGAAAAACATCTTGATGATTCAAACTCTTGTTTGTTCACAGAAACAAAATTTTACTACTGATGAATGATGGACAGCATTGACATGGAAGAAAAATGGATTATCTCCCTTAGAACTACCTGTACAATGTAATACAATATACTTAAGAATTAATATTATTGAACTGCATCTCTGTTGATACTAAATAATTAAGTGTAAGTTTTAAATCAGGAAAAATGCATGTCCATAACCCACAAATATGACAGAATAATTTTACTCAAGGATACTTTCTTTATTTGAAAAGATTATGCTTTGATCATCTGTTCAGAATAATTTTTTAAGAGAATGTAAGAAAAAATAAATTTTTGACAGAATTAGCAATGTTTTCCAATTTAGCCAATTACCAATAATGTTTTTAAATTTGGAAATCTCTACAACTGAATGAATAATTACAAATGAACACTACATGTACATGTATTTTATAAGTGTTATTAACTTCACTCTTCAACATGCTGAAGTGCAAGTTCAAACAAATAATCAAGACACAATGTATAATACATGAAAAACCTTTGATAGCTTATTTCTGCATAAATGGAAGTTCTCACTAGAAAAAATAATTCCATCTTAAAAAAAGAATCCGAATAGTTTGCCTTTCATGCGATAATCTTTATTGGCAGAGCACATAATTGAAGACTCCGTGAATCAGCAAAGTCTCTTGAACTATACGCAATCTTTAAATAGTTCATGTTTACTGTGTCCTGAAGATGAAAACATATTCCACAGACTCTATTGGAATGTGTCACATTTTTGATGGACATTAAATATTAGGTTTGTCATTAATATCCATACTGATCATGATAAAACATGTTGGATTCGCCCATTATCGGAAAATCCAAATTCACTAAGTGTTTAGAACTAACTTCCACCATGCCTTGGCCATCTACATGTAGATACATGAATATTGTTCCTAGTGTATCATAAGATAAATTCCAAATCATTCTACCATTTAATGTACATGAACATGTAATTCCATATGGCTAGGCCTTATTAGTTCTAAAATAAAAACTGGGTTTATTCATCTCAGGAAAAAGCCTTGTTAACAAGTCACTTGAGATTTCCTATTAAATTGTCAGACTTAGGTGGAATTGAACTATAAATAATTGATGTAAACATATTTACAGTGGGTATCCAGGGGGTTCATGGGGTGATAGAAAATTTGTGTTACATGTATCTTCATTCAAAATATCCAATGAGCAAATAATGACCTGAGTGCTCTTGGGGGACCCCCCTTTTTTAAAATTTTTCAATCCAACTCTGGAAGTACATTGTACATACACACGAAAACGAAACATATATATTTACAAAAAAAAATAAGAATAGAAAATAAACAAATATTGTAAATAAATAAATGTGCATTCTACTCATGCCATGTACATTTATATACTGATAAAAATTACATTTAAACATAGATGATGTACTGTACACATGGTAAGTATTGAAGAAATCTCCATGTATTTACAATTAGTGAAAATAATTTTCAGTTTATTTACATAAAGTCAAAAATATTTTGAATTTCAAGAAAAAAAATAAATATACATGTAACTTCAGAAGGATTTATAAATGTACATTACATGAAGAAATGTATTTAAATTTAAAAAAAATAAATAAATTTGACTTGCATGTACATGTACAAGGATATCACAAGTTGTCAAAGTTGAAGGTGAAATGTCTTGTAAAACAATTCAAATCCTGGACAAAAATAAAAATTAAAGTATAGTACATGTTTTTGCATAACTACTTCTTTTACAGTTTCATTTTAATTTTTTGAAAGTATTGTTTTTATAAATATTCAGTAAAAGGATACATACATGTACATGTATTCATAATATTTATAACTACAATAAGATATAACTATTTGTTCACAGTGCCTAAAATGTTCATTGTTTTTGAGTCTTTTCAAAGAATATACATGTACATGTATATATGATATTCATGACAAATAACAAATAAATATTTCTTAAATCATTTGAGTATGACTAAATCAAAGATAGAAACATGAAAATGATAAATACAACTATATACATGTACAACAACAATGAAGTGAACAGATTTTCACTGATGACACATCTAGATACATGTATCTGAAAAACTTGATGAAGACCAAGACTTATTAATAAAGAAATATGAAATAATTTCCAAAAAAAATCAATCATTTTACTATATAAACTAATTTTGTATTATTTCTTTTAAAGATTTTTAATTAAGTTAATTGCAAAATGTATTACATTTATGTAAATAAAAAAGTATAAAGTTATTAAAGATAATTAAGTCAATAAATTAAAACATGTTTCTGAAAAACATTTCTTAGAAAAAAAAAAAAGATAATTTCTGATATCGTTATAAAGATTTCTGATAAATTAAATCATTATAGATTAAACATATTTTATTTATCTTTATATCTGAGTTTGTTTAATAAATTAATATTGTCTTAGTCCATCAAGAGAAAAAAAAAAACACCAAATCATTCTAAATGCACCATTCAAAGTACATATACATGTTACAATCTTATTAGTCATAAAAATATGAACTGGCATTGTTCCTCACATGAATCATTCATTAGGTTTGAACTAATTATAAAATACAGATATAGGTGTTAACATAATTACAGTGGAGGATCCAGGGGTTCAAGATGTAACCCCCCCCCACACACACACACACACACACACAAAATAATTATTAATTTTTGTAATCTATGGACCTTAATGAGCAGATAATAACCTGGCACCCCTCCCCTTTTTCATAATTTCTCCTTCCGCCCCTGTTAGTGCTTAATATATCAAATCAAATACACATACATGTACATATATATTTACAACAACTGACTTAAAAATCAACATTTATACATGTAGATGTACATGTACCTACATGTGAATCAATAAATTGGAGATACATGTATTCCTTTTAATTATTGAAGTTGCAAGTACATGTAATCACTGTTCTGGGTAATTTAATGTCCTTAGTAGCATCTTTCAATAATATACATGTAATTGATATTTCAAGAAAAAAAACAATAAAAGTTCTGAAATAAATGAACCATTTAAAAAAAATTTGTTCATTTTAGTTGAAGCAATGAAGACTTATAAGGATATCACATGTTGCCAAAAAAAATTCTATTAAATTAATTCAAACCATGACCAAAAAATGCTACATGTACATTACCTGACTGTACTTTTTTAATTATTGTTTTAAAGAAAGTTATTTTTAAAGGCCTACATCTAAATACTGGGTATGAATAAATCACTAATACAGTACATGTACATGTACTTAATTTTTACCATATTCATATTTTGATGTTGTAACTTGTAATGGTGTTAGATATTTACACAAAGCAATACTAGTATTAAAATTTTAAATTTTAATTATCTTCAGTTTTCAAACGAGAAAATTTCATTTATTTAGAAACATGAAAATGCAAATATATACAACAAAAGCAAAAATTATTTTCAATGATGACACATCTACATGTAGATACATGTACATGTATTTGACAATCTTGATGAAGACCAACACTGATTGATAAAAAAATATAAATCAAATTTATTTTACACTGTACTCAATATGAAATTTCTGTACTATTTGAAAGATTTTTTAATAAATTAATAATTATCATATTTTTGTAATCTTATGCCAAGATAAAAGTAGAAAGTTCTGTCAAATATTGTTAAGATTTTTGAAAATAAAGTCCAAAAATTAAATCCTGTTTCTTTTCTTTTAATCATGTTAATTATCATATGAACAAATGTATGTTTATTTATGTCTGACAATTAAAACAAAGGTGGAAATGTCTGATATTATTAAAATTACTTTAGAAAAACAAACCTTATATACTCGAATTCACCTCAGCCTGTTTTTATTTTTTTTAATTATATCATTTTTCTCCTATTTACATTTAATGAAATAAAAACCCGAAGTTCCGAAAGAAAATGTTACAACTGGTACCTAATAGATAACTTACCACATATAGTATTCAATTGGCAGGGAACCAGATATGTGGCGGGAAATCATGGTACTTCAACTCTTCAATTGTGAGATAATAGGGAACATTTCAAAATATCCATAGAAACAAGATGGCGGATAAACAATAAGCTCAATGCAAAATTCTCATAAAAAATAAATATGGAAATATTTCGATCTCGGAGGTAAGAACGAAAAATAATTGTATGAAAGTTGTAGTACAGAACGACATGAATAAAATGGCATTTTTTTTAAAAAGAACTTATGAGTAATGCAAACGGGCTGAGGTGAATTCAAGTATACATATAAAAAATAAAACATGTTTTCTTACCTTGAAATTGAATTAATCTCAATAATTTGTTTATCTCAGTGATGGTTCTCCATCGAAAGTCAATATACAGTAAATATCCTGACCTTCTTCCTATCAACAACAGTGAGGAGATGGGTCACTTTATCATAATGTACACACCGAGGGAGATACAACCCATCACCTCCACTGACTACAACTTCATGTTTATCTCCATCCCTTGAAATTAGTAATAAATTATGTTTGTTAATATCACACACAAAAACATTCTGCTGTTCATCCATTGATATTCCAAAAGGCCGTGACATTGTATTGTGATCCTTGAATGTAAAGATAACTCTGAGATCAGAATCTAAGACAGTAACTGTGTTGTTGTTGTTGTAAGGACAGGTATAACATATTCTGTTGCCATCTGTGTCTATATATGAACCACCATGAACAGTCTGGTCATCATGGAGTTTGTCTATTTTTTCTGTATCTATATTAATTTTTCGGATTCCTACCCGATGTACACAGAAGTATAAATGTCCATCACTATGTGTAATTCCACTGACATCACTCTTTATCTGAAGTGTTTTAATGATTTTACTCCTGTCTACATCTATGATGGAGATTGTTTTATGGTCAGGATTAGAAACAGCAACATGGTTCTCATTGATGACTGTTACATCCCATGGTCTTCCTCCATTAAATCTGACTGATGATTTGTGTTGACCATCACTGTGTAGTATGTTTACTACACCATTGGACCCATCAGTCAACACCAGGAGTCCATTAGGCAGCCTACAACAACCACGACACCAACCTTGATCTACTGTAAACTGTTGTTTAAGTGTCAGTTGTCTGGGGAATCTTGTCTTCACCTCTGCCTGACCTTTGTTTGGTTTGTTTATGTCTATGGAGGTTGTATTTTTTTCTTTTGATACTTTAATGTCACACAGAGTTTTTATTCCAAAAATTGTGTCGTCTGCTGTGATGTTTTCATTCATTTCTATGTCTGTATTATCCATGGCTCTTTCTTCAGATAATTTGTGTAAGATTTCTTCTGATTCTTCAACTTCTCTCTCCATTTGTTTTGTTGCTATGAATGTTTCGAAATTTGATGCGTGTTTCTTAATGAGTTCCTCCTGTTCCAATAATTCACCAAGTTTTCTTTTATTTGATTCCAGGATTTTTGTGGTGGCTTTGATTTCATTTACATTTTCATTTACAACTGACTCTAACTCTGATAGTGTTTTGTTTTCTAGTTTCTTAATTTGATCAATAAGATTTTGTGTTCTTTTTTTCACCTCTGTTGATAGTTTTTCCTTTTTTTCCTGTAGGTTTTTCATATTTTCTTCCCTATCAATGATTGCATTCAAGACAGCTTGATGATTTGTTTTTATATTGGTCCACAAATCCTCGAAAACTGCAGATGATTTTACTTCACAGATGACATCTTCTATATCTAAAGTGTCTTTACACTTTTTATGGGACTCCAGTCGACATTTTTGACAAATAACACAATCGTGTGATCTACAGTAATATTGATATCTTTGTTTGTGTTCTTCACAGTCGAGTTGAATTTTTTTGTCGATGAATGATGCCATTTTCTGCAATATAAAGAGAAAAAATGAATTTTAATTTTAGTCCAGGAGACAATTCTCTTAAAATCAATTATATATTGCTTAGTATTTTTGGGATTTGGCATTGGTTATATTTTTTTGTTTTGACGGTGGTGGTCAAAGCAAAAAATTTCCTCCAGCGTCAAATCCAAAAACAGATAAAGCTTGTTACAAAATGTATTTTTTATCGACTTTTGAATGAGTTTAGACCTTTCATACATGTTAAAATCAGTTACATATAGCTGTGCTGTGAAACGTAGCTTTAACTATTATTTTGTGATTTGGCAATGGGGATTTTTTTTTCTTTTGACGGCGGTGGATTCAGCTTATTACCAATTTTTTTTATCGACTTTAGAATGAGTTTATATAAACCTTTCATCTTTCAACTACCCTGGACTTTTTATGAGCAACTCGGCAGGTGTTTCTAGAAAAGCAGAGGACACTTAACCTACTTTGTATGTATTATTTTATTTACATGTACTTCATGTTCTTTTTTTTTGGTATGTGTTTTCCATGTATTGTCTTCATCACTGTATTACTTTCTTTTGATTTCTGCTAGGACCTTGGTTCCCTTAATTACTATTCATACAGCGGGTTAATTCTCATGGAGCGAGTGGTCAAAACACTAAGCCTCTTGACCTGACTTTGCAGATACGTACATCAGTCGTTTGAATTGTAGCGACAAATAGCAATATTTGACTCTTTTCTTGCTACTTGTCACTAATATTCAAATGACTGTGCGTACATGTATATTAAGCCCTTGTTTTCCGTTAAAAAAAATCCAAAGTTGTGATTACACAGATTAAACCTACTCCAGCAATGCCAGAGGCTATTTGGCAAGCTATTTTCTGACTTGGCGCCATCCTAAGAGTTGGGGTATGAAGGAACGGAATTCAAACTTCTTACGTTGTAGGAGTAAGGTTAAACCTCTCAGAAATCTCAAATTTAAGTACTGGCATCCCTTTCAGGATCGGTGGTGGTCAAAACAAAAATATATTTCCTGCACCGAATCCCAAAAGGTTACTGTCATGTCTTAATTTGGCACAACCGTATATATCAAGTTTGAAAATCAACACAGTTATTGAGGGACAATGTATGACTTACAGACATGCAACACAGTCAGGGATTTAAATTAGCGGTAGTTCTGCGCCTTTCAGACAGACGCGGAGTTTCTGTTTCAATGATGACGTCAGTCTGCGAGTCTCACTAATTGACGACAAGAAGTGACAAAAAGCGACAAAAAACAACAAGTGGAATAGCGCAAAGGAAATTTTGTTTTCATTTAAACAAAGACATACAATTGTTTATTTATGTGTTTGATTTAAAGCAAAAAACAAAAAACAAAAAACAAAAAACAAAAACCAAAACAAAACAAAACAAAAAAAAAGAAAATATTGTTTTTAAAAACCAGGAAAAGAATATTTTTCAGGTAAACATGTGAAGATAAAAGGTTGTTTGAAATATTTCCAAAATGATAGTAGCCTCATGAAGATTTTTTATGAATATTCATATTTGGTCATTAAATAAAATTAAGAGATTGCTTTGGTAAATAAAGACAGGTCCGACAGCACGTGATACTGGTTTTTTTAAGGGAGCTCAACCCAGCCCTGGTATCACTGTGTACGTGTAGGATAATAAAGAGTAAAAAGTTGATATCTTTATTTACCAGGTACGTGAACAATTTAAATTTGATATTTTATTTCCAACTTTTATAATTAGAATTTTAGAAGTAAAGTTTTTAGTTGAAGTTCCATTTAAAGCAACTAAGTAAATATAAATAATTAAATTCTTATTTATCAAAATAACTAAACGAAAAAGTATATTAATTAAATAAATAAAAGTATAAATAGTATTACGCTTATATTATTAAAAAAAATATATTTTGATCATTACTTGTGTACGTTTAGGACAATAAAGAGTAAAAAGTTGATATCTTCATTTACCAGGCCAGCCTCGAAAGCATGCAGTGTCCGATGGGCCACGGACACAAAACAAAAATAAACGTATGCCAGAGTCACAGCAAGAAAATACCACCACCGCTCCACCAGACTCTACCATTAACTAGTTTTCCCCAAACACCAAAATGTCACTCGAAAAGAAAACTATAGTGACTGTCCATAAAAACGTGTCGGAGGGGGAGGCAGTCGACATCTCGAGGAGCCATGCCATGCCCTCGACCTCTCAGCTCCGACCACACAATTTACGACATACCAATACACCCAATTTTTTTTAGAGTAAGGCATATTGCTAATCTTGGTATTATTTTTTCAAGTTTTCATATCTCTCTAGATAATAACCTATTCTATAATATATTTTGAACTAAGTTCTTCTATAACAATGCATGTTGCTATATTTTTCTTTAAAGAAAAAAAATCACCCTTTCTTTAAAACATACTACTTAATATTGTTTCCAAATAATTTCCTTTTTTTATTTCACATAAAACATGTTTCTATACTTTTATCAATTTGAAAACACATCAAATCAAATCTAATATATATAGATATAGTTTCTTTATGAATTGTAGTATCTAATTTGTTCAAACGGTTCATTGGTCAAATTGAAAAGATGTTATTTTAAATTTGTATCAGTTGACTTTCGTTTTTTTCTAAATTTTCCTAAAAATAATTAACTCATTTTTTCAATAATTATCTCATTTTTTTCCTATGTCACTTTATTTTGCCTATAAATGAAAAAAAAATTGTCGCTTTAATTTCTCGAATTCTTGACCTTTCTTGTCCCCACTTGACACCTCTTGTCACTAATTAACTATAAATTTCTATAGGAAACATTTTGTTATAGTTTGCCAAACAATGCGACATTGAGTCACGGTAAGATAGCTACTTGTTGCAGTTTGTGTTAAAGCTTCCTGGTTCAATCATAATACAGAGTATCAGAAGTACCTGTGAAGTCCGAAACGAACTCAATATAACATCAAACGAAACGAAGAACGAAATCGAAAGAAATGAAATATAACAGAACCCAGATCCATTATTTTAATACAGAAATTGAAACATGCCCCAATAATCATTTTAATTATTAGGATTTTAGGCTATGCCAATGATGGACGGAGCACTTGTGCAATCGTCTACTTCCGTCAGAATATTTTAGCCATTCATAGTTCTGGTCATGCATTCTACATACATTTATGTAGGTCGCTGACGCTCCGTTCAAACAATTAATTGTGTTTTGGGTAGGAAGGAAAAACTATTTGAAAATAATATACGTTGTGAAGTGGCTCAGTTAAACGTACATAAGAATAATGAATAAGTTAACGATAGCCACATTTAAAGGGAAAAAGGGAACTACA
Source organism: Perna viridis (assembly GCA_037379345.1). NCBI lineage: Eukaryota > Metazoa > Mollusca > Bivalvia > Mytilida > Mytilidae > Perna > Perna viridis. The sequence continues at coordinate 26,476,918 of CM074525.1, forward strand.
TACGACTACATTCAAGTTACCTATTCATTTTTAAATGCATAATAAACCATTTGATGTTTAACTAGAAATGAAAACCCAGCGAGATTGTAAATAGTCTTCAATCATAGAAAAGGAATGATAAAAGGAATGCCGAGTACTAATTGGGAAAACTGTCTTATGCAGGCATTGAGGCCTATAAATTTGAATTATTGAACAGACAGTTTCGACCTGGAGGTCGATAAACTGAATTTCGACCTGACAATTTAAAAACTGGGAATGGTCAACTAGTAGTTTGTAGTTCAATTATGGGCTATATCGGAGTGTTCCATGTAAACCGATATCGAACCTGAACATTATGCGAACTGGCACGCTACTATGATGCATTATAATGCATTTTAGTGTGTGTATTTTTAAATATTTTTCATAATCAGAATGGTGAATTTAAGAAAAATAAAACGATGAGTTTAATATTAACCATTTATAACAATAAGCTTATGTTAAGATACGTTTGAATTCGATTCCCGTACTTCCCCTTTATTCCATATTTTTGCAATACGACGAATATTTGAGGCGATAGAACGATCGATAAAGATTGATTCAGTACATGAGTACTTTGATTCTACACCATGAGTCACGTCTACCATTGACAGTGTCTGAATTCTACGTGGATTGGTACTTGAAAATACATGTATTAAATACTTGTTATACATGAATTTAACGAGTGTACACTGTATGTGGCAGACCTCATTCTGTTTTGATATTTCCAAAAAAAAAAAAAAAACAAAATAAAAAAAAAACAAAAACAAACAAACTAGTCTTAGTCTTAAGGTTTGACCCTTGACATATTTATCAACAATTATGAAATAATAAAATACGGACAATATAAGAAGACGGTACAATGAACTGAGGTAAATGCTGAATGGAAAAGTAAATCTTACTCTTTACTGGTCAGTATTCCCAATTAACACAAAGTTAACTTATTTGAACGTGCCAGGAAAACGCCCTGTTGGTTTAGTATGGAATGTTATCTTTTTACTTCCTGGTATAACCACAGATTACACACGATTAGTTATGGAAGCTCATAGGGTACACCCGATTCCTAGTTTTTTTTTCAAAATAAGTCAGAATAATTAGTTAAAACTCGTCTTGTCGACATTTCAAAGGTCAGAATGTTGTTTTATAAGCAAACATGTCGACTTTTATCATCAATTATTTCTCGTTTTTTCCTAGTTCAAATGATCGAAGTTTGTGCATTATGCATGTATCATGGCGGCTTGTTTTTGTCAACTTTGTAAACCACATGTCCACATGTTTTATTTCAAAACACAATTACGCATGCGCAATCACGAATGTCGAACGCCTGTCAGATCGTTATTTACATCGGCTAGTTCTACTTCGCATCAACAAATAATTTATTTGAACAAAATACAACTTGCTAAGCTAATATAATATTATTTCCACAGAAAACACAATATTAATGCTACAGGCATATGCTTTTCTCCCACAGGCGTATGCAGTCGTATTTAAGTAGGACCGGATATATCTGCCAATCAAAATCGAGCTACGTAAAGGACTTCGTCGACATTAAAATGATATTTTTTAAATAATACTTCACTTGAGAAATAATTTCTTAAATTGTTTTTTTAATTAAACCATTCAAACAAATACTCTCTTCAAACTATTTTAAATCAGTTTCATTTTAAATTTTCGATTTTCGTCGTATCTCGAAAATGCCCGTATGTGTATACGATCAACGGCGGAATGCTTGAAAACGAAGTGCAACGAGAAAACAATGACATCTTGGTAGGTATCTGTCGAAGAAGAAGCGAAGTTATATACCAAGAAGAGGGGTATACAACGACAATATTACCATGATGATTGAAGCGGAGTTCTGACGGAGGTGTCAACAAATTAAATCTGCACACGGTTGCTGTAGTCTGTACACATGTTAAGGCACGAAACCACAATTAATTTTCCCACTGTCTTCTTTATAGCCTTTCTGTAATTTAAAAAAAATTCCACCGGCGCAATTCAATTCAGATTTTCAGGGACGTTAATTTGAACCTTCCAACAACTTATATAAAAAAATATAAAAAAAATTACCATTATTTTTTCAAATTTTATGCATAAACACAGAGATACCCTAAAAAATGACCCAAAATGGCTTCTGGATGTCACAAACTTGACCTTTTTTGACCTCACCAAATCACAACCTAAATGTCAAATTTCTCATTTCAACACATCTACTAAAATAATTTCATTATTCCTCTTCCATTTGAGCACAAAAAGTATGAGAAATTCTGAAAGGAAGTGTTTCTAAAAAAATTTTGAAAAATCTCCTATTATTATAGGAACTATATTCGTATACAACGAAAAGCTAAGGGCAGATAATTGTGGTCTCGTACCTATTAGATGCGCTAAAGTTAAAATACTGTAATAAAAAACTATTTTCTGTTATTTCATCATATTTCCAATCATTCTGCAAAGTTTCGATCAAATCGGTTCATTATCATGTCCACAAACCAGCTTCAAAGACAGCTACCCAAAACTGTTTGCAGCTCTTCTTTCTTATCTGAAAAATTCCAAAAGTTAGATATGACCACTTTTATCAATATTGCAATAACTGTTTTACTTTTGGAGATATTTTCACAAACTAAAGTGTTTTTTTCTCTTGGATAATTATAGTATTTGAATTACAAATTTTCTTTTATCAAAATAGTTTTAAAGTGGTTTATTTTTTTTTTTCAAATTCCAAATATGGAAAAAAATAGAATTGAATCAAATGAAGCTAAAATTAAAAATACTTCTACTTCATAAAAAAAATAGAAAAAAATATTGTAAATTACTTTAATAATTCAGAAAACAGCCCCAATTTACAGATTATTGATAAGTTGAAAAGTATTTGTGTAAATAATTATTTTCTACAGGTGGCAATATGACCAATAATCTAAAGGCTCAGGGTTGCATACTCATACATAAAGTTCTTCAGATAAGAAAATTTTTGAATAATTACACAGGTATTTTAGGAAATTTTCATCACAGCAAGTTTTTTTCTTCACATTTTAAAGAAAACAAAATTGATTTATCACATTTGGGTCTCAAAGAACGAAAATTATAATATAGTGGTGCAAAAATGGTCAATTTAATTTTTTTTTTTTTTTTCTAAAGGCATTTTATTTTTTTTTACTAGTATCTACTTAAAAAGTACAAAAACAATCCCAAATCAAATATTTGTTATCAATAATACGGAATTAAACCACCATATTGGCTTTCTTTTGATGATTCTTTGAAAACCCCCCATCACTCAGGGGGCAGTCTAGTATCCTATTAGGATCAAATTATCTGATCTAATGAGTAAAAGACTGCACCCTGAGCCTTATTAGAACTAAGTAAACATTGTCAGCATCTAGAAATTCTCACCTAAACTATCAAAAGAACCAAAAAGTACAAATAGTAGCCCTTTCGAGACTAAAATCATACCAAATTTTGTTGCGGAAGCATACAAGAAGAAGATTCAAATATGTTTACTGATGGTAATACTCCACACAACAAAGGCAAAACTGGTCTAGCAGGAAGCCACAAGGTTAGTAATGCTGGACGGTTCAAGAAAGGTCATACTCCGTGGTCGAAAGGTCTCGTTTTTGAGAATGCAGTTTCATCAGATGAAGAAGAGTCAAAAGCTTACATCCGAATGAATCTGCAAGATCACCAACAAGACGACATCAAAGCTGATTCCGTATCCAGGACTGACAGCTCACAAGTGGTAAAAGAAGATGGAAGTGGTGTGATTAAATCCAGTATGATCCTGCGGCCACGGTTCCTGAAAGCAGACAAAGAAAAGGTGACATCAAATAATTCTCATATTATTGAGAGTGAAAAGATGTTTGACATGTTCAACTTGGCGTACCAACAGCACAGGGAAACACCAAAAACTTGTAAGAGGCCATGGATGGAGCCACATAGTGACAGAAAATGGGGTGCCTGTATCATGTACAGAGTTCGGTGTGCAAACTGTTGGTTTGTGACTCCAACACTAGCAAAGTTGTACTCAGAAGTTGAAAACAACAAGCCAGGGCCAAATCCAGCCGGTACTAACATTGCGCTAGTTTCAGCAGGACTAGATAGTCCAATAGGAAGCACCAAGACCCAGGAGATTTTAGCGCGTGTAAGTGTTCCACCTCCATGCAAGAGTGGTATGCAGAGAAACACCGACCGAATTTCTAAAGTTATGGTAAAGCAGAACAAGGACGACATGAAAGATAAGGTTGAACAAGTGAAGGCATACAACAAAAAGAAGGGACAACCAGAAAATGTGATAGATGTGACCTTAGATGGCAGGTACCCAACTGCAACAAGGTCCAGCAGGAAGAAACCAGGGTTAAATGCATCACAGGCACAGATGCTTGCGATTGAACAAAATACTCCATGGAAGTTTGTAGTCGCATCATCTTCACTAAACCAGCTATGTTGGAAGGGAGCTTGGCTCAGAGGAAAGGGATTTGATGCAGAGTGCCCAGGCCATGAAGACTGTACTGCTACCCTTCATAGAACTATACCAATATCAGAATATGCCATGGGAAAAGAAATTGGAAATCAGCTTGCACTGCAAGGTATGCTTATCCGTTATGCCACAACAGATGGAGATGCACGTTCCGCTAAAGGAGTAGAAGATGCCATACATGTACTGTATCCTATGTGGGAAGTGCAGAGACTGGCGGACCCAGTACATCTAAGCCAACATCAATTCCGAGCGGGAATGCGAGCTGAGTTTAGTGAGACCATGTTTCATGGACAAACTAAAGAAGAGAACAAAGACTTGAAGAAAATGTTTAGCCTGGACTTGAAGTGTCGCAGTTCCATGATATTGAACCAGTTAATGAATGAATATAACAAGGACACAGAAAAAGTATGTAAAAAATTACCTACCATCCTTTCAACTACAGTCCAGTGTTATGGTGGAGACTGTTCATCTTGCCTTAAGGAGTCTGTGGTATGCAAAGGTACAGTCAGTGATAACTGGTGGACTAGATCCTTTTACCTAAGCACTTACAACATCACTGTGCTGAAAATAGATGAAATTGATGAAATTATACTGCTAGAACTACTGAAAATGATACTTAGTGAGGAAGCAGTCAATAGCATGAGAATGTTCCACACAACAAATAAAAATGAAGGAGTTCATTGTGCATTGAGTGTGAGTTTACCAAAAAATGTAACTCATGGAAAAAACATGGAAGGCAGACTTCATTCTGCAATACACAGGACCAACAACAGACCTGGTACATCAGCCAAGATGAAAAGCAAAGAGTTGAACATTAAAGTGTCCGAAGACTGTGAGACCTTCTTTGATAAAATGGACAGAGAGTATACTTACAAAAGGAATTATGAGCAGAAACCTGAAGTAAAGATAAGAAGGTTACAACAGACAGCTGTCAGACTGGAGGAACACAAGATTCATAAAGAGCTCCACAAAAAGAGACCAGACTATGTAAAAGGGCAACTAGATCCTGTACCAGATGAGCTGATGCATGATGCATACTGCAAGAAGAAGATGCCTAAGTAAAAGACAGACAGCTTAAAAAAATCAAAGGTCCTTTTAAGGACCACCCAAATCTTTCAAAAAGATTTCTTATATTGATACGAATAAAATGAAATTTAATGAATAAATGAACACTTTCCCCTGCCCATTTTCTTTTAAATCCATTAAAATACCTAAATTATTATCTGGCATCTTAAGGTGCACTAAACAGGGGGGAAAGGGGGCAATGTGACCTATACATTCCCCTTTCGACACACATGTTTGCCTACTGTTGTTGATACCATGTGGTTCCAACACCAGATGAGCTACATTTATGCATTTGGTATTGTGGCACAGGTGTGATACATCAACAGCTGCTAACTGTGCAGCCCTATGCTGTATCATGTATGCAAGCCTGTGCACATATAATAATTTCCACCCAATGGCACCAGGAAATCTACAATGTATGACCCCATATTTGCCATTTGGTGTACATGACCCTGTCCAAATAAAACACTCTCCATTTAGCCCAAGGGCACATTTTTCCTCTAGCTTTTGATGGTACTTCTGAAAAAAGGCATCCATTTTGTAAAGTTACTTTTTCAAGCAAGATTGAGTAGGAATATTTCTCAAAACGAGGATTTGGTACTCCTCAAAACCACAAAAAAAGTCCAAATTTGAGATATCCATCTCCTATCTTTTGAAAAATGGCTAAATTATGCAAAATTTCCTCAAAATATAGTAAATTTGATATATTTCAATAGTACTGTACCTCTACTACACATATGAAACATAAAAATACTCACCAATATAAAAATGTAGCCATATCAGCTGTTTTTGTATGCAAACATACCTCTCTATTAGGCACGAAACCACAATTAATTTTCCCACTGTCTTCTTTATAGCCTTTCTGTAATTTAAAAAAATTCCACCGGCGCAATTCAATTCAGATTTTCAGGGACGTTAATTTGAACCTTCCAACAACTTATATAAAAAATATAAAAAAAATTACCATTATTTTTTCAAATTTTATGCATAAACACAGAGATACCCTAAAAAATGACCCAAAATGGCTTCTGGATGTCACAAACTTGACCTTTTTTGACCTCACCAAATCACAACCTAAATGTCAAATTTCTCATTTCAACACATCTACTAAAATAATTTCATTATTCCTCTTCCATTTGAGCACAAAAAGTATGAGAAATTCTGAAAGGAAGTGTTTCTAAAAAAATTTTGAAAAATCTCCTATTATTATAGGAACTATATTCGTATACAACGAAAAGCTAAGGGCAGATAATTGAGGTCTCGTACCTATTAGATGCGCTAAAGTTAAAATACTGTAATAAAAAACTATTTTCTGTTATTTCATCATATTTCCAATCATTCTGCAAAGTTTCGATCAAATCGGTTCATTATCATGTCCACAAACCAGCTTCAAAGACAGCTACCCAAAACTGTTTGCAGCTCTTCTTTCTTATCTGAAAAATTCCAAAAGTTAGATATGACCACTTTTATCAATATTGCAATAACTTTTTTACTTTTGGAGATATTTTCACAAACTAAAGTGTTTTTTTCTCTTGGATAATTATAGTATTTGAATTACAAATTTTCTTTTATCAAAATAGTTTTAAAGTGGTTTAATTTTTTTTTTTCAAATTCCAAATATGGAAAAAAATAGAATTGAATCAAATGAAGCTAAAATTAAAAATACTTCTACTTCATAAAAAAAATAGAAAAAAATATTGTAAATTACTTTAATAATTCAGAAAACAGCCCCAATTTACAGATTCTTGATAAGTTGAAAAGTATTTGTGTAAATAATTATTTTCTACAGGTGGCAATATGACCAATAATCTAAAGGCTCAGGGTTGCATACTCATACATAAAGTTCTTCAGATAAGAAAATTTTTGAATAATTACACAGGTATTTTAGGAAATTTTCATCACAGCAAGTTTTTTTCTTCACATTTTAAAGAAAACAAAATTGATTTATCACATTTGGGTCTCAAAGAACGAAAATTATAATATAGTGGTGTCATTTTTACTAGTATCTACTTAAAAAGTACAAAAACAATCCCAAATCAAATATTTGTTATCAATAATACAGAATTAAACCACCATATTGGCTTTCTTTTGATGATTCTTTGAAAACCCCCCATCACTCAAGGGGCAGTCTAGTATCCTATTAGGATCAAATTATCTGATCTAATGAGTAAAAGACTGCACCCTGAGCCTTATTAGAACTAAGTAAACATTGTCAGCATCTAGAAATTCTCACCTAAACTATCAAAAGAACCAAAAAGTACAAATAGTAGCCCTTTCGAGACTAAAATCATACCAAATTTTGTTGCGGAAGCATACAAGAAGAAGATTCAAATATGTTTACTGATGGTAATACTCCACACAACAAAGGCAAAACTGGTCTAGCAGGAAGCCACAAGGTTAGTAATGCTGGACGGTTCAAGAAAGGTCATACTCCGTGGTCGAAAGGTCTCGTTTTTGAGAATGCAGTTTCATCAGATGAAGAAGAGTCAAAAGCTTACATCCGAATGAATCTGCAAGATCACCAACAAGACGACATCAAAGCTGATTCCGTATCCAGGACTGACAGCTCACAAGTGGTAAAAGAAGATGGAAGTGGTGTGATTAAATCCAGTATGATCCTGCGGCCACGGTTCCTGAAAGCAGACAAAGAAAAGGTGACATCAAATAATTCTCATATTATTGAGAGTGAAAAGATGTTTGACATGTTCAACTTGGCGTACCAACAGCACAGGGAAACACCAAAAACTTGTAAGAGGCCATGGATGGAGCCACATAGTGACAGAAAATGGGGTGCCTGTATCATGTACAGAGTTCGGTGTGCAAACTGTTGGTTTGTGACTCCAACACTAGCAAAGTTGTACTCAGAAGTTGAAAACAACAAGCCAGGGCCAAATCCAGCCGGTACTAACATTGCGCTAGTTTCAGCAGGACTAGATAGTCCAATAGGAAGCACCAAGACCCAGGAGATTTTAGCGCGTGTAAGTGTTCCACCTCCATGCAAGAGTGGTATGCAGAGAAACACCGACCGAATTTCTAAAGTTATGGTAAAGCAGAACAAGGACGACATGAAAGATAAGGTTGAACAAGTGAAGGCATACAACAAAAAGAAGGGACAACCAGAAAATGTGATAGATGTGACCTTAGATGGCAGGTACCCAACTGCAACAAGGTCCAGCAGGAAGAAACCAGGGTTAAATGCATCACAGGCACAGATGCTTGCGATTGAACAAAATACTCCATGGAAGTTTGTAGTCGCATCATCTTCACTAAACCAGCTATGTTGGAAGGGAGCTTGGCTCAGAGGAAAGGGATTTGATGCAGAGTGCCCAGGCCATGAAGACTGTACTGCTACCCTTCATAGAACTATACCAATATCAGAATATGCCATGGGAAAAGAAATTGGAAATCAGCTTGCACTGCAAGGTATGCTTATCCGTTATGCCACAACAGATGGAGATGCACGTTCCGCTAAAGGAGTAGAAGATGCCATACATGTACTGTATCCTATGTGGGAAGTGCAGAGACTGGCGGACCCAGTACATCTAAGCCAACATCAATTCCGAGCGGGAATGCGAGCTGAGTTTAGTGAGACCATGTTTCATGGACAAACTAAAGAAGAGAACAAAGACTTGAAGAAAATGTTTAGCCTGGACTTGAAGTGTCGCAGTTCCATGATATTGAACCAGTTAATGAATGAATATAACAAGGACACAGAAAAAGTATGTAAAAAATTACCTACCATCCTTTCAACTACAGTCCAGTGTTATGGTGGAGACTGTTCATCTTGCCTTAAGGAGTCTGTGGTATGCAAAGGTACAGTCAGTGATAACTGGTGGACTAGATCCTTTTACCTAAGCACTTACAACATCACTGTGCTGAAAATAGATGAAATTGATGAAATTATACTGCTAGAACTACTGAAAATGATACTTAGTGAGGAAGCAGTCAATAGCATGAGAATGTTCCACACAACAAATAAAAATGAAGGAGTTCATTGTGCATTGAGTGTGAGTTTACCAAAAAATGTAACTCATGGAAAAAACATGGAAGGCAGACTTCATTCTGCAATACACAGGACCAACAACAGACCTGGTACATCAGCCAAGATGAAAAGCAAAGAGTTGAACATTAAAGTGTCCGAAGACTGTGAGACCTTCTTTGATAAAATGGACAGAGAGTATACTTACAAAAGGAATTATGAGCAGAAACCTGAAGTAAAGATAAGAAGGTTACAACAGACAGCTGTCAGACTGGAGGAACACAAGATTCATAAAGAGCTCCACAAAAAGAGACCAGACTATGTAAAAGGGCAACTAGATCCTGTACCAGATGAGCTGATGCATGATGCATACTGCAAGAAGAAGATGCCTAAGTAAAAGACAGACAGCTTAAAAAAATCAAAGGTCCTTTTAAGGACCACCCAAATCTTTCAAAAAGATTTCTTATATTGATACGAATAAAATGAAATTTAATGAATAAATGAACACTTTCCCCTGCCCATTTTCTTTTAAATCCATTAAAATACCTAAATTATTATCTGGCATCTTAAGGTGCACTAAACAGGGGGGAAAGGGGGCAATGTGACCTATACATTCCCCTTTCGACACACATGTTTGCCTACTGTTGTTGATACCATGTGGTTCCAACACCAGATGAGCTACATTTATGCATTTGGTATTGTGGCACAGGTGTGATACATCAACAGCTGCTAACTGTGCAGCCCTATGCTGTATCATGTATGCAAGCCTGTGCACATATAATAATTTCCACCCAATGGCACCAGGAAATCTACAATGTATGACCCCATATTTGCCATTTGGTGTACATGACCCTGTCCAAATAAAACACTCTCCATTTAGCCCAAGGGCACATTTTTCCTCTAGCTTTTGATGGTACTTCTGAAAAAAGGCATCCATTTTGTAAAGTTACTTTTTCAAGCAAGATTGAGTAGGAATATTTCTCAAAACGAGGATTTGGTACTCCTCAAAACCACAAAAAAAGTCCAAATTTGAGATATCCATCTCCTATCTTTTGAAAAATGGCTAAATTATGCAAAATTTCCTCAAAATATAGTAAATTTGATATATTTCAATAGTACTGTACCTCTACTACACATATGAAACATAAAAATACTCACCAATATAAAAATGTAGCCATATCAGCTGTTTTTGTATGCAAACATACCTCTCTATTAGGCACGAAACCACAATTAATTTTCCCACTGTCTTCTTTATAGCCTTTCTGTAATTTAAAAAAATTCCACCGGCGCAATTCAATTCAGATTTTCAGGGACGTTAATTTGAACCTTCCAACAACTTATATAAAAAATATAAAAAAAATTACCATTATTTTTTCAAATTTTATGCATAAACACAGAGATACCCTAAAAAATGACCCAAAATGGCTTCTGGATGTCACAAACTTTACCTTTTTTGACCTCACCAAATCACAACCTAAATGTCAAATTTCTCATTTCAACACATCTACTAAAATAATTTCATTATTCCTCTTCCATTTGAGCACAAAAAGTATGAGAAATTCTGAAAGGAAGTGTTTCTAAAAAAATTTTGAAAAATCTCCTATTATTATAGGAACTATATTCGTATACAACGAAAAGCTAAGGGCAGATAATTGAGGTCTCGTACCTATTAGATGCGCTAAAGTTAAAATACTGTAATAAAAAACTATTTTCTGTTATTTCATCATATTTCCAATCATTCTGCAAAGTTTCGATCAAATCGGTTCATTATCATGTCCACAAACCAGCTTCAAAGACAGCTACCCAAAACTGTTTGCAGCTCTTCTTTCTTATCTGAAAAATTCCAAAAGTTAGATATGACCACTTTTATCAATATTGCAATAACTTTTTTACTTTTGGAGATATTTTCACAAACTAAAGTGTTTTTTTCTCTTGGATAATTATAGTATTTGAATTACAAATTTTCTTTTATCAAAATAGTTTTAAAGTGGTTTAATTTTTTTTTTTCAAATTCCAAATATGGAAAAAAATAGAATTGAATCAAATGAAGCTAAAATTAAAAATACTTCTACTTCATAAAAAAAATAGAAAAAAATATTGTAAATTACTTTAATAATTCAGAAAACAGCCCCAATTTACAGATTCTTGATAAGTTGAAAAGTATTTGTGTAAATAATTATTTTCTACAGGTGGCAATATGACCAATAATCTAAAGGCTCAGGGTTGCATACTCATACATAAAGTTCTTCAGATAAGAAAATTTTTGAATAATTACACAGGTATTTTAGGAAATTTTCATCACAGCAAGTTTTTTTCTTCACATTTTAAAGAAAACAAAATTGATTTATCACATTTGGGTCTCAAAGAACGAAAATTATAATATAGTGGTGTCATTTTTACTAGTATCTACTTAAAAAGTACAAAAACAATCCCAAATCAAATATTTGTTATCAATAATACGGAATTAAACCACCATATTGGCTTTCTTTTGATGATTCTTTGAAAACCCCCCATCACTCAAGGGGCAGTCTAGTATCCTATTAGGATCAAATTATCTGATCTAATGAGTAAAAGACTGCACCCTGAGCCTTATTAGAACTAAGTAAACATTGTCAGCATCTAGAAATTCTCACCTAAACTATCAAAAGAACCAAAAAGTACAAATAGTAGCCCTTTCGAGACTAAAATCATACCAAATTTTGTTGCGGAAGCATACAAGAAGAAGATTCAAATATGTTTACTGATGGTAATACTCCACACAACAAAGGCAAAACTGGTCTAGCAGGAAGCCACAAGGTTAGTAATGCTGGACGGTTCAAGAAAGGTCATACTCCGTGGTCGAAAGGTCTCGTTTTTGAGAATGCAGTTTCATCAGATGAAGAAGAGTCAAAAGCTTACATCCGAATGAATCTGCAAGATCACCAACAAGACGACATCAAAGCTGATTCCGTATCCAGGACTGACAGCTCACAAGTGGTAAAAGAAGATGGAAGTGGTGTGATTAAATCCAGTATGATCCTGCGGCCACGGTTCCTGAAAGCAGACAAAGAAAAGGTGACATCAAATAATTCTCATATTATTGAGAGTGAAAAGATGTTTGACATGTTCAACTTGGCGTACCAACAGCACAGGGAAACACCAAAAACTTGTAAGAGGCCATGGATGGAGCCACATAGTGACAGAAAATGGGGTGCCTGTATCATGTACAGAGTTCGGTGTGCAAACTGTTGGTTTGTGACTCCAACACTAGCAAAGTTGTACTCAGAAGTTGAAAACAACAAGCCAGGGCCAAATCCAGCCGGTACTAACATTGCGCTAGTTTCAGCAGGACTAGATAGTCCAATAGGAAGCACCAAGACCCAGGAGATTTTAGCGCGTGTAAGTGTTCCACCTCCATGCAAGAGTGGTATGCAGAGAAACACCGACCGAATTTCTAAAGTTATGGTAAAGCAGAACAAGGACGACATGAAAGATAAGGTTGAACAAGTGAAGGCATACAACAAAAAGAAGGGACAACCAGAAAATGTGATAGATGTGACCTTAGATGGCAGGTACCCAACTGCAACAAGGTCCAGCAGGAAGAAACCAGGGTTAAATGCATCACAGGCACAGATGCTTGCGATTGAACAAAATACTCCATGGAAGTTTGTAGTCGCATCATCTTCACTAAACCAGCTATGTTGGAAGGGAGCTTGGCTCAGAGGAAAGGGATTTGATGCAGAGTGCCCAGGCCATGAAGACTGTACTGCTACCCTTCATAGAACTATACCAATATCAGAATATGCCATGGGAAAAGAAATTGGAAATCAGCTTGCACTGCAAGGTATGCTTATCCGTTATGCCACAACAGATGGAGATGCACGTTCCGCTAAAGGAGTAGAAGATGCCATACATGTACTGTATCCTATGTGGGAAGTGCAGAGACTGGCGGACCCAGTACATCTAAGCCAACATCAATTCCGAGCGGGAATGCGAGCTGAGTTTAGTGAGACCATGTTTCATGGACAAACTAAAGAAGAGAACAAAGACTTGAAGAAAATGTTTAGCCTGGACTTGAAGTGTCGCAGTTCCATGATATTGAACCAGTTAATGAATGAATATAACAAGGACACAGAAAAAGTATGTAAAAAATTACCTACCATCCTTTCAACTACAGTCCAGTGTTATGGTGGAGACTGTTCATCTTGCCTTAAGGAGTCTGTGGTATGCAAAGGTACAGTCAGTGATAACTGGTGGACTAGATCCTTTTACCTAAGCACTTACAACATCACTGTGCTGAAAATAGATGAAATTGATGAAATTATACTGCTAGAACTACTGAAAATGATACTTAGTGAGGAAGCAGTCAATAGCATGAGAATGTTCCACACAACAAATAAAAATGAAGGAGTTCATTGTGCATTGAGTGTGAGTTTACCAAAAAATGTAACTCATGGAAAAAACATGGAAGGCAGACTTCATTCTGCAATACACAGGACCAACAACAGACCTGGTACATCAGCCAAGATGAAAAGCAAAGAGTTGAACATTAAAGTGTCCGAAGACTGTGAGACCTTCTTTGATAAAATGGACAGAGAGTATACTTACAAAAGGAATTATGAGCAGAAACCTGAAGTAAAGATAAGAAGGTTACAACAGACAGCTGTCAGACTGGAGGAACACAAGATTCATAAAGAGCTCCACAAAAAGAGACCAGACTATGTAAAAGGGCAACTAGATCCTGTACCAGATGAGCTGATGCATGATGCATACTGCAAGAAGAAGATGCCTAAGTAAAAGACAGACAGCTTAAAAAAATCAAAGGTCCTTTTAAGGACCACCCAAATCTTTCAAAAAGATTTCTTATATTGATACGAATAAAATGAAATTTAATGAATAAATGAACACTTTCCCCTGCCCATTTTCTTTTAAATCCATTAAAATACCTAAATTATTATCTGGCATCTTAAGGTGCACTAAACAGGGGGGAAAGGGGGCAATGTGACCTATACATTCCCCTTTCGACACACATGTTTGCCTACTGTTGTTGATACCATGTGGTTCCAACACCAGATGAGCTACATTTATGCATTTGGTATTGTGGCACAGGTGTGATACATCAACAGCTGCTAACTGTGCAGCCCTATGCTGTATCATGTATGCAAGCCTGTGCACATATAATAATTTCCACCCAATGGCACCAGGAAATCTACAATGTATGACCCCATATTTGCCATTTGGTGTACATGACCCTGTCCAAATAAAACACTCTCCATTTAGCCCAAGGGCACATTTTTCCTCTAGCTTTTGATGGTACTTCTGAAAAAAGGCATCCATTTTGTAAAGTTACTTTTTCAAGCAAGATTGAGTAGGAATATTTCTCAAAACGAGGATTTGGTACTCCTCAAAACCACAAAAAAAGTCCAAATTTGAGATATCCATCTCCTATCTTTTGAAAAATGGCTAAATTATGCAAAATTTCCTCAAAATATAGTAAATTTGATATATTTCAATAGTACTGTACCTCTACTACACATATGAAACATAAAAATACTCACCAATATAAAAATGTAGCCATATCAGCTGTTTTTGTATGCAAACATACCTCTCTATTAGGCACGAAACCACAATTAATTTTCCCACTGTCTTCTTTATAGCCTTTCTGTAATTTAAAAAAATTCCACCGGCGCAATTCAATTCAGATTTTCAGGGACGTTAATTTGAACCTTCCAACAACTTATATAAAAAATATAAAAAAAATTACCATTATTTTTTCAAATTTTATGCATAAACACAGAGATACCCTAAAAAATGACCCAAAATGGCTTCTGGATGTCACAAACTTTACCTTTTTTGACCTCACCAAATCACAACCTAAATGTCAAATTTCTCATTTCAACACATCTACTAAAATAATTTCATTATTCCTCTTCCATTTGAGCACAAAAAGTATGAGAAATTCTGAAAGGAAGTGTTTCTAAAAAAATTTTGAAAAATCTCCTATTATTATAGGAACTATATTCGTATACAACGAAAAGCTAAGGGCAGATAATTGAGGTCTCGTACCTATTAGATGCGCTAAAGTTAAAATACTGTAATAAAAAACTATTTTCTGTTATTTCATCATATTTCCAATCATTCTGCAAAGTTTCGATCAAATCGGTTCATTATCATGTCCACAAACCAGCTTCAAAGACAGCTACCCAAAACTGTTTGCAGCTCTTCTTTCTTATCTGAAAAATTCCAAAAGTTAGATATGACCACTTTTATCAATATTGCAATAACTTTTTTACTTTTGGAGATATTTTCACAAACTAAAGTGTTTTTTTCTCTTGGATAATTATAGTATTTGAATTACAAATTTTCTTTTATCAAAATAGTTTTAAAGTGGTTTAATTTTTTTTTTTCAAATTCCAAATATGGAAAAAAATAGAATTGAATCAAATGAAGCTAAAATTAAAAATACTTCTACTTCATAAAAAAAATAGAAAAAAATATTGTAAATTACTTTAATAATTCAGAAAACAGCCCCAATTTACAGATTCTTGATAAGTTGAAAAGTATTTGTGTAAATAATTATTTTCTACAGGTGGCAATATGACCAATAATCTAAAGGCTCAGGGTTGCATACTCATACATAAAGTTCTTCAGATAAGAAAATTTTTGAATAATTACACAGGTATTTTAGGAAATTTTCATCACAGCAAGTTTTTTTCTTCACATTTTAAAGAAAACAAAATTGATTTATCACATTTGGGTCTCAAAGAACGAAAATTATAATATAGTGGTGTCATTTTTACTAGTATCTACTTAAAAAGTACAAAAACAATCCCAAATCAAATATTTGTTATCAATAATACGGAATTAAACCACCATATTGGCTTTCTTTTGATGATTCTTTGAAAACCCCCCATCACTCAAGGGGCAGTCTAGTATCCTATTAGGATCAAATTATCTGATCTAATGAGTAAAAGACTGCACCCTGAGCCTTATTAGAACTAAGTAAACATTGTCAGCATCTAGAAATTCTCACCTAAACTATCAAAAGAACCAAAAAGTACAAATAGTAGCCCTTTCGAGACTAAAATCATACCAAATTTTGTTGCGGAAGCATACAAGAAGAAGATTCAAATATGTTTACTGATGGTAATACTCCACACAACAAAGGCAAAACTGGTCTAGCAGGAAGCCACAAGGTTAGTAATGCTGGACGGTTCAAGAAAGGTCATACTCCGTGGTCGAAAGGTCTCGTTTTTGAGAATGCAGTTTCATCAGATGAAGAAGAGTCAAAAGCTTACATCCGAATGAATCTGCAAGATCACCAACAAGACGACATCAAAGCTGATTCCGTATCCAGGACTGACAGCTCACAAGTGGTAAAAGAAGATGGAAGTGGTGTGATTAAATCCAGTATGATCCTGCGGCCACGGTTCCTGAAAGCAGACAAAGAAAAGGTGACATCAAATAATTCTCATATTATTGAGAGTGAAAAGATGTTTGACATGTTCAACTTGGCGTACCAACAGCACAGGGAAACACCAAAAACTTGTAAGAGGCCATGGATGGAGCCACATAGTGACAGAAAATGGGGTGCCTGTATCATGTACAGAGTTCGGTGTGCAAACTGTTGGTTTGTGACTCCAACACTAGCAAAGTTGTACTCAGAAGTTGAAAACAACAAGCCAGGGCCAAATCCAGCCGGTACTAACATTGCGCTAGTTTCAGCAGGACTAGATAGTCCAATAGGAAGCACCAAGACCCAGGAGATTTTAGCGCGTGTAAGTGTTCCACCTCCATGCAAGAGTGGTATGCAGAGAAACACCGACCGAATTTCTAAAGTTATGGTAAAGCAGAACAAGGACGACATGAAAGATAAGGTTGAACAAGTGAAGGCATACAACAAAAAGAAGGGACAACCAGAAAATGTGATAGATGTGACCTTAGATGGCAGGTACCCAACTGCAACAAGGTCCAGCAGGAAGAAACCAGGGTTAAATGCATCACAGGCACAGATGCTTGCGATTGAACAAAATACTCCATGGAAGTTTGTAGTCGCATCATCTTCACTAAACCAGCTATGTTGGAAGGGAGCTTGGCTCAGAGGAAAGGGATTTGATGCAGAGTGCCCAGGCCATGAAGACTGTACTGCTACCCTTCATAGAACTATACCAATATCAGAATATGCCATGGGAAAAGAAATTGGAAATCAGCTTGCACTGCAAGGTATGCTTATCCGTTATGCCACAACAGATGGAGATGCACGTTCCGCTAAAGGAGTAGAAGATGCCATACATGTACTGTATCCTATGTGGGAAGTGCAGAGACTGGCGGACCCAGTACATCTAAGCCAACATCAATTCCGAGCGGGAATGCGAGCTGAGTTTAGTGAGACCATGTTTCATGGACAAACTAAAGAAGAGAACAAAGACTTGAAGAAAATGTTTAGCCTGGACTTGAAGTGTCGCAGTTCCATGATATTGAACCAGTTAATGAATGAATATAACAAGGACACAGAAAAAGTATGTAAAAAATTACCTACCATCCTTTCAACTACAGTCCAGTGTTATGGTGGAGACTGTTCATCTTGCCTTAAGGAGTCTGTGGTATGCAAAGGTACAGTCAGTGATAACTGGTGGACTAGATCCTTTTACCTAAGCACTTACAACATCACTGTGCTGAAAATAGATGAAATTGATGAAATTATACTGCTAGAACTACTGAAAATGATACTTAGTGAGGAAGCAGTCAATAGCATGAGAATGTTCCACACAACAAATAAAAATGAAGGAGTTCATTGTGCATTGAGTGTGAGTTTACCAAAAAATGTAACTCATGGAAAAAACATGGAAGGCAGACTTCATTCTGCAATACACAGGACCAACAACAGACCTGATACATCAGCCAAGATGAAAAGCAAAGAGTTGAACATTAAAGTGTCCGAAGACTGTGAGACCTTCTTTGATAAAATGGACAGAGAGTATACTTACAAAAGGAATTATGAGCAGAAACCTGAAGTAAAGATAAGAAGGTTACAACAGACAGCTGTCAGACTGGAGGAACACAAGATTCATAAAGAGCTCCACAAAAAGAGACCAGACTATGTAAAAGGGCAACTAGATCCTGTACCAGATGAGCTGATGCATGATGCATACTGCAAGAAGAAGATGCCTAAGTAAAAGACAGACAGCTTAAAAAAATCAAAGGTCCTTTTAAGGACCACCCAAATCTTTCAAAAAGATTTCTTATATTGATACGAATAAAATGAAATTTAATGAATAAATGAACACTTTCCCCTGCCCATTTTCTTTTAAATCCATTAAAATACCTAAATTATTATCTGGCATCTTAAGGTGCACTAAACAGGGGGGAAAGGGGGCAATGTGACCTATACATTCCCCTTTCGACACACATGTTTGCCTACTGTTGTTGATACCATGTGGTTCCAACACCAGATGAGCTACATTTATGCATTTGGTATTGTGGCACAGGTGTGATACATCAACAGCTGCTAACTGTGCAGCCCTATGCTGTATCATGTATGCAAGCCTGTGCACATATAATAATTTCCACCCAATGGCACCAGGAAATCTACAATGTATGACTCCATATTTGCCATTTGGTGTACATGACCCTGTCCAAATAAAACACTCTCCATTTAGCCCAAGGGCACATTTTTCCTCTAGCTTTTGATGGTACTTCTGAAAAAAGGCATCCATTTTGTAAAGTTACTTTTTCAAGCAAGATTGAGTAGGAATATTTCTCAAAACGAGGATTTGGTACTCCTCAAAACCACAAAAAAAGTCCAAATTTGAGATATCCATCTCCTATCTTTTGAAAAATGGCTAAATTATGCAAAATTTCCTCAAAATATAGTAAATTTGATATATTTCAATAGTACTGTACCTCTACTACACATATGAAACATAAAAATACTCACCAATATAAAAATGTAGCCATATCAGCTGTTTTTGTATGCAAACATACCTCTCTATTAGGCACGAAACCACAATTAATTTTCCCACTGTCTTCTTTATAGCCTTTCTGTAATTTAAAAAAATTCCACCGGCGCAATTCAATTCAGATTTTCAGGGACGTTAATTTGAACCTTCCAACAACTTATATAAAAAATATAAAAAAAATTACCATTATTTTTTCAAATTTTATGCATAAACACAGAGATACCCTAAAAAATGACCCAAAATGGCTTCTGGATGTCACAAACTTGACCTTTTTTGACCTCACCAAATCACAACCTAAATGTCAAATTTCTCATTTCAACACATCTACTAAAATAATTTCATTATTCCTCTTCCATTTGAGCACAAAAAGTATGAGAAATTCTGAAAGGAAGTGTTTCTAAAAAAATTTTGAAAAATCTCCTATTATTATAGGAACTATATTCGTATACAACGAAAAGCTAAGGGCAGATAATTGAGGTCTCGTACCTATTAGATGCGCTAAAGTTAAAATACTGTAATAAAAAACTATTTTCTGTTATTTCATCATATTTCCAATCATTCTGCAAAGTTTCGATCAAATCGGTTCATTATCATGTCCACAAACCAGCTTCAAAGACAGCTACCCAAAACTGTTTGCAGCTCTTCTTTCTTATCTGAAAAATTCCAAAAGTTAGATATGACCACTTTTATCAATATTGCAATAACTTTTTTACTTTTGGAGATATTTTCACAAACTAAAGTGTTTTTTTCTCTTGGATAATTATAGTATTTGAATTACAAATTTTCTTTTATCAAAATAGTTTTAAAGTGGTTTAATTTTTTTTTTTCAAATTCCAAATATGGAAAAAAATAGAATTGAATCAAATGAAGCTAAAATTAAAAATACTTCTACTTCATAAAAAAAATAGAAAAAAATATTGTAAATTACTTTAATAATTCAGAAAACAGCCCCAATTTACAGATTCTTGATAAGTTGAAAAGTATTTGTGTAAATAATTATTTTCTACAGGTGGCAATATGACCAATAATCTAAAGGCTCAGGGTTGCATACTCATACATAAAGTTCTTCAGATAAGAAAATTTTTGAATAATTACACAGGTATTTTAGGAAATTTTCATCACAGCAAGTTTTTTTCTTCACATTTTAAAGAAAACAAAATTGATTTATCACATTTGGGTCTCAAAGAACGAAAATTATAATATAGTGGTGCAAAAATGGTCAATTTAATTTTTTTTTTTTTTTTCTAAAGGCATTTTATTTTTTTTTACTAGTATCTACTTAAAAAGTACAAAAACAATCCCAAATCAAATATTTGTTATCAATAATACGGAATTAAACCACCATATTGGCTTTCTTTTGATGATTCTTTGAAAACCCCCCATCACTCAGGGGGCAGTCTAGTATCCTATTAGGATCAAATTATCTGATCTAATGAGTAAAAGACTGCACCCTGAGCCTTATTAGAACTAAGTGAACATTGTCAGCATCTAGAAATTCTCACCTAAACTATCAAAAGAACCAAAAAGTACAAATAGTAGCCCTTTCGAGACTAAAATCATACCAAATTTTGTTGCGGAACCATACAAGAAGAAGATTCAAATATGTTTACTGATGGTAATACTCCACACAACAAAGGCAAAACTGGTCTAGCAGGAAGCCACAAGGTTAGTAATGCTGGACGGTTCAAGAAAGGTCATACTCCGTGGTCGAAAGGTCTCGTTTTTGAGAATGCAGTTTCATCAGATGAAGAAGAGTCAAAAGCTTACATCCGAATGAATCTGCAAGATCACCAACAAGACGACATCAAAGCTGATTCCGTATCCAGGACTGACAGCTCACAAGTGGTAAAAGAAGATGGAAGTGGTGTGATTAAATCCAGTATGATCCTGCGGCCACGGTTCCTGAAAGCAGACAAAGAAAAGGTGACATCAAATAATTCTCATATTATTGAGAGTGAAAAGATGTTTGACATGTTCAACTTGGCGTACCAACAGCACAGGGAAACACCAAAAACTTGTAAGAGGCCATGGATGGAGCCACATAGTGACAGAAAATGGGGTGCCTGTATCATGTACAGAGTTCGGTGTGCAAACTGTTGGTTTGTGACTCCAACACTAGCAAAGTTGTACTCAGAAGTTGAAAACAACAAGCCAGGGCCAAATCCAGCCGGTACTAACATTGCGCTAGTTTCAGCAGGACTAGATAGTCCAATAGGAAGCACCAAGACCCAGGAGATTTTAGCGCGTGTAAGTGTTCCACCTCCATGCAAGAGTGGTATGCAGAGAAACACCGACCGAATTTCTAAAGTTATGGTAAAGCAGAACAAGGACGACATGAAAGATAAGGTTGAACAAGTGAAGGCATACAACAAAAAGAAGGGACAACCAGAAAATGTGATAGATGTGACCTTAGATGGCAGGTACCCAACTGCAACAAGGTCCAGCAGGAAGAAACCAGGGTTAAATGCATCACAGGCACAGATGCTTGCGATTGAACAAAATACTCCATGGAAGTTTGTAGTCGCATCATCTTCACTAAACCAGCTATGTTGGAAGGGAGCTTGGCTCAGAGGAAAGGGATTTGATGCAGAGTGCCCAGGCCATGAAGACTGTACTGCTACCCTTCATAGAACTATACCAATATCAGAATATGCCATGGGAAAAGAAATTGGAAATCAGCTTGCACTGCAAGGTATGCTTATCCGTTATGCCACAACAGATGGAGATGCACGTTCCGCTAAAGGAGTAGAAGATGCCATACATGTACTGTATCCTATGTGGGAAGTGCAGAGACTGGCGGACCCAGTACATCTAAGCCAACATCAATTCCGAGCGGGAATGCGAGCTGAGTTTAGTGAGACCATGTTTCATGGACAAACTAAAGAAGAGAACAAAGACTTGAAGAAAATGTTTAGCCTGGACTTGAAGTGTCGCAGTTCCATGATATTGAACCAGTTAATGAATGAATATAACAAGGACACAGAAAAAGTATGTAAAAAATTACCTACCATCCTTTCAACTACAGTCCAGTGTTATGGTGGAGACTGTTCATCTTGCCTTAAGGAGTCTGTGGTATGCAAAGGTACAGTCAGTGATAACTGGTGGACTAGATCCTTTTACCTAAGCACTTACAACATCACTGTGCTGAAAATAGATGAAATTGATGAAATTATACTGCTAGAACTACTGAAAATGATACTTAGTGAGGAAGCAGTCAATAGCATGAGAATGTTCCACACAACAAATAAAAATGAAGGAGTTCATTGTGCATTGAGTGTGAGTTTACCAAAAAATGTAACTCATGGAAAAAACATGGAAGGCAGACTTCATTCTGCAATACACAGGACCAACAACAGACCTGGTACATCAGCCAAGATGAAAAGCAAAGAGTTGAACATTAAAGTGTCCGAAGACTGTGAGACCTTCTTTGATAAAATGGACAGAGAGTATACTTACAAAAGGAATTATGAGCAGAAACCTGAAGTAAAGATAAGAAGGTTACAACAGACAGCTGTCAGACTGGAGGAACACAAGATTCATAAAGAGCTCCACAAAAAGAGACCAGACTATGTAAAAGGGCAACTAGATCCTGTACCAGATGAGCTGATGCATGATGCATACTGCAAGAAGAAGATGCCTAAGTAAAAGACAGACAGCTTAAAAAAATCAAAGGTCCTTTTAAGGACCACCCAAATCTTTCAAAAAGATTTCTTATATTGATACGAATAAAATGAAATTTAATGAATAAATGAACACTTTCCCCTGCCCATTTTCTTTTAAATCCATTAAAATACCTAAATTATTATCTGGCATCTTAAGGTGCACTGAACAGGGGGGAAAGGGGGCAATGTGACCTATACATTCCCCTTTCGACACACATGTTTGCCTACTGTTGTTGATACCATGTGGTTCCAACACCAGATGAGCTACATTTATGCATTTGGTATTGTGGCACAGGTGTGATACATCAACAGCTGCTAACTGTGCAGCCCTATGCTGTATCATGTATGCAAGCCTGTGCACATATAATAATTTCCACCCAATGGCACCAGGAAATCTACAATGTATGACCCCATATTTGCCATTTGGTGTACATGACCCTGTCCAAATAAAACACTCTCCATTTAGCCCAAGGGCACATTTTTCCTCTAGCTTTTGATGGTACTTCTGAAAAAAGGCATCCATTTTGTAAAGTTACTTTTTCAAGCAAGATTGAGTAGGAATATTTCTCAAAACGAGGATTTGGTACTCCTCAAAACCACAAAAAAAGTCCAAATTTGAGATATCCATCTCCTATCTTTTGAAAAATGGCTAAATTATGCAAAATTTCCTCAAAATATAGTAAATTTGATATATTTCAATAGTACTGTACCTCTACTACACATATGAAACATAAAAATACTCACCAATATAAAAATGTAGCCATATCAGCTGTTTTTGTATGCAAACATACCTCTCTATTAGGCACGAAACCACAATTAATTTTCCCACTGTCTTCTTTATAGCCTTTCTGTAATTTAAAAAAATTCCACCGGCGCAATTCAATTCAGATTTTCAGGGACGTTAATTTGAACCTTCCAACAACTTATATAAAAAATATAAAAAAAATTACCATTATTTTTTCAAATTTTATGCATAAACACAGAGATACCCTAAAAAATGACCCAAAATGGCTTCTGGATGTCACAAACTTGACCTTTTTTGACCTCACCAAATCACAACCTAAATGTCAAATTTCTCATTTCAACACATCTACTAAAATAATTTCATTATTCCTCTTCCATTTGAGCACAAAAAGTATGAGAAATTCTGAAAGGAAGTGTTTCTAAAAAAATTTTGAAAAATCTCCTATTATTATAGGAACTATATTCGTATACAACGAAAAGCTAAGGGCAGATAATTGAGGTCTCGTACCTATTAGATGCGCTAAAGTTAAAATACTGTAATAAAAAACTATTTTCTGTTATTTCATCATATTTCCAATCATTCTGCAAAGTTTCGATCAAATCGGTTCATTATCATGTCCACAAACCAGCTTCAAAGACAGCTACCCAAAACTGTTTGCAGCTCTTCTTTCTTATCTGAAAAATTCCAAAAGTTAGATATGACCACTTTTATCAATATTGCAATAACTTTTTTACTTTTGGAGATATTTTCACAAACTAAAGTGTTTTTTTCTCTTGGATAATTATAGTATTTGAATTACAAATTTTCTTTTATCAAAATAGTTTTAAAGTGGTTTAATTTTTTTTTTTCAAATTCCAAATATGGAAAAAAATAGAATTGAATCAAATGAAGCTAAAATTAAAAATACTTCTACTTCATAAAAAAAATAGAAAAAAATATTGTAAATTACTTTAATAATTCAGAAAACAGCCCCAATTTACAGATTCTTGATAAGTTGAAAAGTATTTGTGTAAATAATTATTTTCTACAGGTGGCAATATGACCAATAATCTAAAGGCTCAGGGTTGCATACTCATACATAAAGTTCTTCAGATAAGAAAATTTTTGAATAATTACACAGGTATTTTAGGAAATTTTCATCACAGCAAGTTTTTTTCTTCACATTTTAAAGAAAACAAAATTGATTTATCACATTTGGGTCTCAAAGAACGAAAATTATAATATAGTGGTGCAAAAATGGTCAATTTAATTTTTTTTTTTTTTTTCTAAAGGCATTTTATTTTTTTTTACTAGTATCTACTTAAAAAGTACAAAAACAATCCCAAATCAAATATTTGTTATCAATAATACGGAATTAAACCACCATATTGGCTTTCTTTTGATGATTCTTTGAAAACCCCCCATCACTCAGGGGGCAGTCTAGTATCCTATTAGGATCAAATTATCTGATCTAATGAGTAAAAGACTGCACCCTGAGCCTTATTAGAACTAAGTAAACATTGTCAGCATCTAGAAATTCTCACCTAAACTATCAAAAGAACCAAAAAGTACAAATAGTAGCCCTTTCGAGACTAAAATCATACCAAATTTTGTTGCGGAACCATACAAGAAGAAGATTCAAATATGTTTACTGATGGTAATACTCCACACAACAAAGGCAAAACTGGTCTAGCAGGAAGCCACAAGGTTAGTAATGCTGGACGGTTCAAGAAAGGTCATACTCCGTGGTCGAAAGGTCTCGTTTTTGAGAATGCAGTTTCATCAGATGAAGAAGAGTCAAAAGCTTACATCCGAATGAATCTGCAAGATCACCAACAAGACGACATCAAAGCTGATTCCGTATCCAGGACTGACAGCTCACAAGTGGTAAAAGAAGATGGAAGTGGTGTGATTAAATCCAGTATGATCCTGCGGCCACGGTTCCTGAAAGCAGACAAAGAAAAGGTGACATCAAATAATTCTCATATTATTGAGAGTGAAAAGATGTTTGACATGTTCAACTTGGCGTACCAACAGCACAGGGAAACACCAAAAACTTGTAAGAGGCCATGGATGGAGCCACATAGTGACAGAAAATGGGGTGCCTGTATCATGTACAGAGTTCGGTGTGCAAACTGTTGGTTTGTGACTCCAACACTAGCAAAGTTGTACTCAGAAGTTGAAAACAACAAGCCAGGGCCAAATCCAGCCGGTACTAACATTGCGCTAGTTTCAGCAGGACTAGATAGTCCAATAGGAAGCACCAAGACCCAGGAGATTTTAGCGTGTGTAAGTGTTCCACCTCCATGCAAGAGTGGTATGCAGAGAAACACCGACCGAATTTCTAAAGTTATGGTAAAGCAGAACAAGGACGACATGAAAGATAAGGTTGAACAAGTGAAGGCATACAACAAAAAGAAGGGACAACCAGAAAATGTGATAGATGTGACCTTAGATGGCAGGTACCCAACTGCAACAAGGTCCAGCAGGAAGAAACCAGGGTTAAATGCATCACAGGCACAGATGCTTGCGATTGAACAAAATACTCCATGGAAGTTTGTAGTCGCATCATCTTCACTAAACCAGCTATGTTGGAAGGGAGCTTGGCTCAGAGGAAAGGGATTTGATGCAGAGTGCCCAGGCCATGAAGACTGTACTGCTACCCTTCATAGAACTATACCAATATCAGAATATGCCATGGGAAAAGAAATTGGAAATCAGCTTGCACTGCAAGGTATGCTTATCCGTTATGCCACAACAGATGGAGATGCACGTTCCGCTAAAGGAGTAGAAGATGCCATACATGTACTGTATCCTATGTGGGAAGTGCAGAGACTGGCGGACCCAGTACATCTAAGCCAACATCAATTCCGAGCGGGAATGCGAGCTGAGTTTAGTGAGACCATGTTTCATGGACAAACTAAAGAAGAGAACAAAGACTTGAAGAAAATGTTTAGCCTGGACTTGAAGTGTCGCAGTTCCATGATATTGAACCAGTTAATGAATGAATATAACAAGGACACAGAAAAAGTATGTAAAAAATTACCTACCATCCTTTCAACTACAGTCCAGTGTTATGGTGGAGACTGTTCATCTTGCCTTAAGGAGTCTGTGGTATGCAAAGGTACAGTCAGTGATAACTGGTGGACTAGATCCTTTTACCTAAGCACTTACAACATCACTGTGCTGAAAATAGATGAAATTGATGAAATTATACTGCTAGAACTACTGAAAATGATACTTAGTGAGGAAGCAGTCAATAGCATGAGAATGTTCCACACAACAAATAAAAATGAAGGAGTTCATTGTGCATTGAGTGTGAGTTTACCAAAAAATGTAACTCATGGAAAAAACATGGAAGGCAGACTTCATTCTGCAATACACAGGACCAACAACAGACCTGGTACATCAGCCAAGATGAAAAGCAAAGAGTTGAACATTAAAGTGTCCGAAGACTGTGAGACCTTCTTTGATAAAATGGACAGAGAGTATACTTACAAAAGGAATTATGAGCAGAAACCTGAAGTAAAGATAAGAAGGTTACAACAGACAGCTGTCAGACTGGAGGAACACAAGATTCATAAAGAGCTCCACAAAAAGAGACCAGACTATGTAAAAGGGCAACTAGATCCTGTACCAGATGAGCTGATGCATGATGCATACTGCAAGAAGAAGATGCCTAAGTAAAAGACAGACAGCTTAAAAAAATCAAAGGTCCTTTTAAGGACCACCCAAATCTTTCAAAAAGATTTCTTATATTGATACGAATAAAATGAAATTTAATGAATAAATGAACACTTTCCCCTGCCCATTTTCTTTTAAATCCATTAAAATACCTAAATTATTATCTGGCATCTTAAGGTGCACTAAACAGGGGGGAAAGGGGGCAATGTGACCTATACATTCCCCTTTCGACACACATGTTTGCCTACTGTTGTTGATACCATGTGGTTCCAACACCAGATGAGCTACATTTATGCATTTGGTATTGTGGCACAGGTGTGATACATCAACAGCTGCTAACTGTGCAGCCCTATGCTGTATCATGTATGCAAGCCTGTGCACATATAATAATTTCCACCCAATGGCACCAGGAAATCTACAATGTATGACCCCATATTTGCCATTTGGTGTACATGACCCTGTCCAAATAAAACACTCTCCATTTAGCCCAAGGGCACATTTTTCCTCTAGCTTTTGATGGTACTTCTGAAAAAAGGCATCCATTTTGTAAAGTTACTTTTTCAAGCAAGATTGAGTAGGAATATTTCTCAAAACGAGGATTTGGTACTCCTCAAAACCACAAAAAAAGTCCAAATTTGAGATATCCATCTCCTATCTTTTGAAAAATGGCTAAATTATGCAAAATTTCCTCAAAATATAGTAAATTTGATATATTTCAATAGTACTGTACCTCTACTACACATATGAAACATAAAAATACTCACCAATATAAAAATGTAGCCATATCAGCTGTTTTTGTATGCAAACATACCTCTCTATTAGATGCGCTAAAGTTAAAATACTGTAATAAAAAACTATTTTCTGTTATTTCATCATATTTCCAATCATTCTGCAAAGTTTCGATCAAATCGGTTCATTATCATGTCCACAAACCAGCTTCAAAGACAGCTACCCAAAACTGTTTGCAGCTCTTCTTTCTTATCTGAAAAATTCCAAAAGTTAGATATGACCACTTTTATCAATATTGCAATAACTTTTTTACTTTTGGAGATATTTTCACAAACTAAAGTGTTTTTTTCTCTTGGATAATTATAGTATTTGAATTACAAATTTTCTTTTATCAAAATAGTTTTAAAATGGTTTAATTTTTTTTTTTCAAATTCCAAATATGGAAAAAAATAGAATTGAATCAAATGAAGCTAAAATTAAAAATACTTCTACTTCATAAAAAAAATAGAAAAAAATATTGTAAATTACTTTAATAATTCAGAAAACAGCCCCAATTTACAGATTCTTGATAAGTTGAAAAGTATTTGTGTAAATAATTATTTTCTACAGGTGGCAATATGACCAATAATCTAAAGGCTCAGGGTTGCATACTCATACATAAAGTTCTTCAGATAAGAAAATTTTTGAATAATTACACAGGTATTTTAGGAAATTTTCATCACAGCAAGTTTTTTTCTTCACATTTTAAAGAAAACAAAATTGATTTATCACATTTGGGTCTCAAAGAACGAAAATTATAATATAGTGGTGCAAAAATGGTCAATTTAATTTTTTTTTTTTTTTTTCTAAAGGCATTTTATTTTTTTTTACTAGTATCTACTTAAAAAGTACAAAAACAATCCCAAATCAAATATTTGTTATCAATAATACGGAATTAAACCACCATATTGGCTTTCTTTTGATGATTCTTTGAAAACCCCCCATCACTCAGGGGGCAGTCTAGTATCCTATTAGGATCAAATTATCTGATCTAATGAGTAAAAGACTGCACCCTGAGCCTTATTAGAACTAAGTAAACATTGTCAGCATCTAGAAATTCTCACCTAAACTATCAAAAGAACCAAAAAGTACAAATAGTAGCCCTTTCGAGACTAAAATCATACCAAATTTTGTTGCGGAACCATACAAGAAGAAGATTCAAATATGTTTACTGATGGTAATACTCCACACAACAAAGGCAAAACTGGTCTAGCAGGAAGCCACAAGGTTAGTAATGCTGGACGGTTCAAGAAAGGTCATACTCCGTGGTCGAAAGGTCTCGTTTTTGAGAATGCAGTTTCATCAGATGAAGAAGAGTCAAAAGCTTACATCCGAATGAATCTGCAAGATCACCAACAAGACGACATCAAAGCTGATTCCGTATCCAGGACTGACAGCTCACAAGTGGTAAAAGAAGATGGAAGTGGTGTGATTAAATCCAGTATGATCCTGCGGCCACGGTTCCTGAAAGCAGACAAAGAAAAGGTGACATCAAATAATTCTCATATTATTGAGAGTGAAAAGATGTTTGACATGTTCAACTTGGCGTACCAACAGCACAGGGAAACACCAAAAACTTGTAAGAGGCCATGGATGGAGCCACATAGTGACAGAAAATGGGGTGCCTGTATCATGTACAGAGTTCGGTGTGCAAACTGTTGGTTTGTGACTCCAACACTAGCAAAGTTGTACTCAGAAGTTGAAAACAACAAGCCAGGGCCAAATCCAGCCGGTACTAACATTGCGCTAGTTTCAGCAGGACTAGATAGTCCAATAGGAAGCACCAAGACCCAGGAGATTTTAGCGCGTGTAAGTGTTCCACCTCCATGCAAGAGTGGTATGCAGAGAAACACCGACCGAATTTCTAAAGTTATGGTAAAGCAGAACAAGGACGACATGAAAGATAAGGTTGAACAAGTGAAGGCATACAACAAAAAGAAGGGACAACCAGAAAATGTGATAGATGTGACCTTAGATGGCAGGTACCCAACTGCAACAAGGTCCAGCAGGAAGAAACCAGGGTTAAATGCATCACAGGCACAGATGCTTGCGATTGAACAAAATACTCCATGGAAGTTTGTAGTCGCATCATCTTCACTAAACCAGCTATGTTGGAAGGGAGCTTGGCTCAGAGGAAAGGGATTTGATGCAGAGTGCCCAGGCCATGAAGACTGTACTGCTACCCTTCATAGAACTATACCAATATCAGAATATGCCATGGGAAAAGAAATTGGAAATCAGCTTGCACTGCAAGGTATGCTTATCCGTTATGCCACAACAGATGGAGATGCACGTTCCGCTAAAGGAGTAGAAGATGCCATACATGTACTGTATCCTATGTGGGAAGTGCAGAGACTGGCGGACCCAGTACATCTAAGCCAACATCAATTCCGAGCGGGAATGCGAGCTGAGTTTAGTGAGACCATGTTTCATGGACAAACTAAAGAAGAGAACAAAGACTTGAAGAAAATGTTTAGCCTGGACTTGAAGTGTCGCAGTTCCATGATATTGAACCAGTTAATGAATGAATATAACAAGGACACAGAAAAAGTATGTAAAAAATTACCTACCATCCTTTCAACTACAGTCCAGTGTTATGGTGGAGACTGTTCATCTTGCCTTAAGGAGTCTGTGGTATGCAAAGGTACAGTCAGTGATAACTGGTGGACTAGATCCTTTTACCTAAGCACTTACAACATCACTGTGCTGAAAATAGATGAAATTGATGAAATTATACTGCTAGAACTACTGAAAATGATACTTAGTGAGGAAGCAGTCAATAGCATGAGAATGTTCCACACAACAAATAA
The DNA here is from genome assembly GCA_037379345.1 of Perna viridis. Taxonomy (NCBI): domain Eukaryota; kingdom Metazoa; phylum Mollusca; class Bivalvia; order Mytilida; family Mytilidae; genus Perna; species Perna viridis. Next base: position 26,508,028 of record CM074525.1, read on the forward strand.
AAATGAAGGAGTTCATTGTGCATTGAGTGTGAGTTTACCAAAAAATGTAACTCATGGAAAAAACATGGAAGGCAGACTTCATTCTGCAATACACAGGACCAACAACAGACCTGGTACATCAGCCAAGATGAAAAGCAAAGAGTTGAACATTAAAGTGTCCGAAGACTGTGAGACCTTCTTTGATAAAATGGACAGAGAGTATACTTACAAAAGGAATTATGAGCAGAAACCTGAAGTAAAGATAAGAAGGTTACAACAGACAGCTGTCAGACTGGAGGAACACAAGATTCATAAAGAGCTCCACAAAAAGAGACCAGACTATGTAAAAGGGCAACTAGATCCTGTACCAGATGAGCTGATGCATGATGCATACTGCAAGAAGAAGATGCCTAAGTAAAAGACAGACAGCTTAAAAAAATCAAAGGTCCTTTTAAGGACCACCCAAATCTTTCAAAAAGATTTCTTATATTGATACGAATAAAATGAAATTTAATGAATAAATGAACACTTTCCCCTGCCCATTTTCTTTTAAATCCATTAAAATACCTAAATTATTATCTGGCATCTTAAGGTGCACTGAACAGGGGGGAAAGGGGGCAATGTGACCTATACATTCCCCTTTCGACACACATGTTTGCCTACTGTTGTTGATACCATGTGGTTCCAACACCAGATGAGCTACATTTATGCATTTGGTATTGTGGCACAGGTGTGATACATCAACAGCTGCTAACTGTGCAGCCCTATGCTGTATCATGTATGCAAGCCTGTGCACATATAATAATTTCCACCCAATGGCACCAGGAAATCTACAATGTATGACCCCATATTTGCCATTTGGTGTACATGACCCTGTCCAAATAAAACACTCTCCATTTAGCCCAAGGGCACATTTTTCCTCTAGCTTTTGATGGTACTTCTGAAAAAAGGCATCCATTTTGTAAAGTTACTTTTTCAAGCAAGATTGAGTAGGAATATTTCTCAAAACGAGGATTTGGTACTCCTCAAAACCACAAAAAAAGTCCAAATTTGAGATATCCATCTCCTATCTTTTGAAAAATGGCTAAATTATGCAAAATTTCCTCAAAATATAGTAAATTTGATATATTTCAATAGTACTGTACCTCTACTACACATATGAAACATAAAAATACTCACCAATATAAAAATGTAGCCATATCAGCTGTTTTTGTATGCAAACATACCTCTCTATTAGGCACGAAACCACAATTAATTTTCCCACTGTCTTCTTTATAGCCTTTCTGTAATTTAAAAAAATTCCACCGGCGCAATTCAATTCAGATTTTCAGGGACGTTAATTTGAACCTTCCAACAACTTATATAAAAAATATAAAAAAAATTACCATTATTTTTTCAAATTTTATGCATAAACACAGAGATACCCTAAAAAATGACCCAAAATGGCTTCTGGATGTCACAAACTTGACCTTTTTTGACCTCACCAAATCACAACCTAAATGTCAAATTTCTCATTTCAACACATCTACTAAAATAATTTCATTATTCCTCTTCCATTTGAGCACAAAAAGTATGAGAAATTCTGAAAGGAAGTGTTTCTAAAAAAATTTTGAAAAATCTCCTATTATTATAGGAACTATATTCGTATACAACGAAAAGCTAAGGGCAGATAATTGTGGTCTCGTACCTATTAGATGCGCTAAAGTTAAAATACTGTAATAAAAAACTATTTTCTGTTATTTCATCATATTTCCAATCATTCTGCAAAGTTTCGATCAAATCGGTTCATTATCATGTCCACAAACCAGCTTCAAAGACAGCTACCCAAAACTGTTTGCAGCTCTTCTTTCTTATCTGAAAAATTCCAAAAGTTAGATATGACCACTTTTATCAATATTGCAATAACTTTTTTACTTTTGGAGATATTTTCACAAACTAAAGTGTTTTTTTCTCTTGGATAATTATAGTATTTGAATTACAAATTTTCTTTTATCAAAATAGTTTTAAAGTGGTTTAATTTTTTTTTTTCAAATTCCAAATATGGAAAAAAATAGAATTGAATCAAATGAAGCTAAAATTAAAAATACTTCTACTTCATAAAAAAAATAGAAAAAAATATTGTAAATTACTTTAATAATTCAGAAAACAGCCCCAATTTACAGATTCTTGATAAGTTGAAAAGTATTTGTGTAAATAATTATTTTCTACAGGTGGCAATATGACCAATAATCTAAAGGCTCAGGGTTGCATACTCATACATAAAGTTCTTCAGATAAGAAAATTTTTGAATAATTACACAGGTATTTTAGGAAATTTTCATCACAGCAAGTTTTTTTCTTCACATTTTAAAGAAAACAAAATTGATTTATCACATTTGGGTCTCAAAGAACGAAAATTATAATATAGTGGTGCAAAAATGGTCAATTTAATTTTTTTTTTTTTTTTCTAAAGGCATTTTATTTTTTTTTACTAGTATCTACTTAAAAAGTACAAAAACAATCCCAAATCAAATATTTGTTATCAATAATACGGAATTAAACCACCATATTGGCTTTCTTTTGATGATTCTTTGAAAACCCCCCATCACTCAGGGGGCAGTCTAGTATCCTATTAGGATCAAATTATCTGATCTAATGAGTAAAAGACTGCACCCTGAGCCTTATTAGAACTAAGTAAACATTGTCAGCATCTAGAAATTCTCACCTAAACTATCAAAAGAACCAAAAAGTACAAATAGTAGCCCTTTCGAGACTAAAATCATACCAAATTTTGTTGCGGAACCATACAAGAAGAAGATTCAAATATGTTTACTGATGGTAATACTCCACACAACAAAGGCAAAACTGGTCTAGCAGGAAGCCACAAGGTTAGTAATGCTGGACGGTTCAAGAAAGGTCATACTCCGTGGTCGAAAGGTCTCGTTTTTGAGAATGCAGTTTCATCAGATGAAGAAGAGTCAAAAGCTTACATCCGAATGAATCTGCAAGATCACCAACAAGACGACATCAAAGCTGATTCCGTATCCAGGACTGACAGCTCACAAGTGGTAAAAGAAGATGGAAGTGGTGTGATTAAATCCAGTATGATCCTGCGGCCACGGTTCCTGAAAGCAGACAAAGAAAAGGTGACATCAAATAATTCTCATATTATTGAGAGTGAAAAGATGTTTGACATGTTCAACTTGGCGTACCAACAGCACAGGGAAACACCAAAAACTTGTAAGAGGCCATGGATGGAGCCACATAGTGACAGAAAATGGGGTGCCTGTATCATGTACAGAGTTCGGTGTGCAAACTGTTGGTTTGTGACTCCAACACTAGCAAAGTTGTACTCAGAAGTTGAAAACAACAAGCCAGGGCCAAATCCAGCCGGTACTAACATTGCGCTAGTTTCAGCAGGACTAGATAGTCCAATAGGAAGCACCAAGACCCAGGAGATTTTAGCGCGTGTAAGTGTTCCACCTCCATGCAAGAGTGGTATGCAGAGAAACACCGACCGAATTTCTAAAGTTATGGTAAAGCAGAACAAGGACGACATGAAAGATAAGGTTGAACAAGTGAAGGCATACAACAAAAAGAAGGGACAACCAGAAAATGTGATAGATGTGACCTTAGATGGCAGGTACCCAACTGCAACAAGGTCCAGCAGGAAGAAACCAGGGTTAAATGCATCACAGGCACAGATGCTTGCGATTGAACAAAATACTCCATGGAAGTTTGTAGTCGCATCATCTTCACTAAACCAGCTATGTTGGAAGGGAGCTTGGCTCAGAGGAAAGGGATTTGATGCAGAGTGCCCAGGCCATGAAGACTGTACTGCTACCCTTCATAGAACTATACCAATATCAGAATATGCCATGGGAAAAGAAATTGGAAATCAGCTTGCACTGCAAGGTATGCTTATCCGTTATGCCACAACAGATGGAGATGCACGTTCCGCTAAAGGAGTAGAAGATGCCATACATGTACTGTATCCTATGTGGGAAGTGCAGAGACTGGCGGACCCAGTACATCTAAGCCAACATCAATTCCGAGCGGGAATGCGAGCTGAGTTTAGTGAGACCATGTTTCATGGACAAACTAAAGAAGAGAACAAAGACTTGAAGAAAATGTTTAGCCTGGACTTGAAGTGTCGCAGTTCCATGATATTGAACCAGTTAATGAATGAATATAACAAGGACACAGAAAAAGTATGTAAAAAATTACCTACCATCCTTTCAACTACAGTCCAGTGTTATGGTGGAGACTGTTCATCTTGCCTTAAGGAGTCTGTGGTATGCAAAGGTACAGTCAGTGATAACTGGTGGACTAGATCCTTTTACCTAAGCACTTACAACATCACTGTGCTGAAAATAGATGAAATTGATGAAATTATACTGCTAGAACTACTGAAAATGATACTTAGTGAGGAAGCAGTCAATAGCATGAGAATGTTCCACACAACAAATAAAAATGAAGGAGTTCATTGTGCATTGAGTGTGAGTTTACCAAAAAATGTAACTCATGGAAAAAACATGGAAGGCAGACTTCATTCTGCAATACACAGGACCAACAACAGACCTGGTACATCAGCCAAGATGAAAAGCAAAGAGTTGAACATTAAAGTGTCCGAAGACTGTGAGACCTTCTTTGATAAAATGGACAGAGAGTATACTTACAAAAGGAATTATGAGCAGAAACCTGAAGTAAAGATAAGAAGGTTACAACAGACAGCTGTCAGACTGGAGGAACACAAGATTCATAAAGAGCTCCACAAAAAGAGACCAGACTATGTAAAAGGGCAACTAGATCCTGTACCAGATGAGCTGATGCATGATGCATACTGCAAGAAGAAGATGCCTAAGTAAAAGACAGACAGCTTAAAAAAATCAAAGGTCCTTTTAAGGACCACCCAAATCTTTCAAAAAGATTTCTTATATTGATACGAATAAAATGAAATTTAATGAATAAATGAACACTTTCCCCTGCCCATTTTCTTTTAAATCCATTAAAATACCTAAATTATTATCTGGCATCTTAAGGTGCACTGAACAGGGGGGAAAGGGGGCAATGTGACCTATACATTCCCCTTTCGACACACATGTTTGCCTACTGTTGTTGATACCATGTGGTTCCAACACCAGATGAGCTACATTTATGCATTTGGTATTGTGGCACAGGTGTGATACATCAACAGCTGCTAACTGTGCAGCCCTATGCTGTATCATGTATGCAAGCCTGTGCACATATAATAATTTCCACCCAATGGCACCAGGAAATCTACAATGTATGACCCCATATTTGCCATTTGGTGTACATGACCCTGTCCAAATAAAACACTCTCCATTTAGCCCAAGGGCACATTTTTCCTCTAGCTTTTGATGGTACTTCTGAAAAAAGGCATCCATTTTGTAAAGTTACTTTTTCAAGCAAGATTGAGTAGGAATATTTCTCAAAACGAGGATTTGGTACTCCTCAAAACCACAAAAAAAGTCCAAATTTGAGATATCCATCTCCTATCTTTTGAAAAATGGCTAAATTATGCAAAATTTCCTCAAAATATAGTAAATTTGATATATTTCAATAGTACTGTACCTCTACTACACATATGAAACATAAAAATACTCACCAATATAAAAATGTAGCCATATCAGCTGTTTTTGTATGCAAACATACCTCTCTATTAGGCACGAAACCACAATTAATTTTCCCACTGTCTTCTTTATAGCCTTTCTGTAATTTAAAAAAATTCCACCGGCGCAATTCAATTCAGATTTTCAGGGACGTTAATTTGAACCTTCCAACAACTTATATAAAAAATATTAAAAAAATTACCATTATTTTTTCAAATTTTATGCATAAACACAGAGATACCCTAAAAAATGACCCAAAATGGCTTCTGGATGTCACAAACTTGACCTTTTTTGACCTCACCAAATCACAACCTAAATGTCAAATTTCTCATTTCAACACATCTACTAAAATAATTTCATTATTCCTCTTCCATTTGAGCACAAAAAGTATGAGAAATTCTGAAAGGAAGTGTTTCTAAAAAAATTTTGAAAAATCTCCTATTATTATAGGAACTATATTCGTATACAACGAAAAGCTAAGGGCAGATAATTGAGGTCTCGTACCTATTAGATGCGCTAAAGTTAAAATACTGTAATAAAAAACTATTTTCTGTTATTTCATCATATTTCCAATCATTCTGCAAAGTTTCGATCAAATCGGTTCATTATCATGTCCACAAACCAGCTTCAAAGACAGCTACCCAAAACTGTTTGCAGCTCTTCTTTCTTATCTGAAAAATTCCAAAAGTTAGATATGACCACTTTTATCAATATTGCAATAACTTTTTTACTTTTGGAGATATTTTCACAAACTAAAGTGTTTTTTTCTCTTGGATAATTATAGTATTTGAATTACAAATTTTCTTTTATCAAAATAGTTTTAAAGTGGTTTAATTTTTTTTTTTCAAATTCCAAATATGGAAAAAAATAGAATTGAATCAAATGAAGCTAAAATTAAAAATACTTCTACTTCATAAAAAAAATAGAAAAAAATATTGTAAATTACTTTAATAATTCAGAAAACAGCCCCAATTTACAGATTCTTGATAAGTTGAAAAGTATTTGTGTAAATAATTATTTTCTACAGGTGGCAATATGACCAATAATCTAAAGGCTCAGGGTTGCATACTCATACATAAAGTTCTTCAGATAAGAAAATTTTTGAATAATTACACAGGTATTTTAGGAAATTTTCATCACAGCAAGTTTTTTTCTTCACATTTTAAAGAAAACAAAATTGATTTATCACATTTGGGTCTCAAAGAACGAAAATTATAATATAGTGGTGCAAAAATGGTCAATTTAATTTTTTTTTTTTTTTTCTAAAGGCATTTTATTTTTTTTTACTAGTATCTACTTAAAAAGTACAAAAACAATCCCAAATCAAATATTTGTTATCAATAATACGGAATTAAACCACCATATTGGCTTTCTTTTGATGATTCTTTGAAAACCCCCCATCACTCAGGGGGCAGTCTAGTATCCTATTAGGATCAAATTATCTGATCTAATGAGTAAAAGACTGCACCCTGAGCCTTATTAGAACTAAGTAAACATTGTCAGCATCTAGAAATTCTCACCTAAACTATCAAAAGAACCAAAAAGTACAAATAGTAGCCCTTTCGAGACTAAAATCATACCAAATTTTGTTGCGGAACCATACAAGAAGAAGATTCAAATATGTTTACTGATGGTAATACTCCACACAACAAAGGCAAAACTGGTCTAGCAGGAAGCCACAAGGTTAGTAATGCTGGACGGTTCAAGAAAGGTCATACTCCGTGGTCGAAAGGTCTCGTTTTTGAGAATGCAGTTTCATCAGATGAAGAAGAGTCAAAAGCTTACATCCGAATGAATCTGCAAGATCACCAACAAGACGACATCAAAGCTGATTCCGTATCCAGGACTGACAGCTCACAAGTGGTAAAAGAAGATGGAAGTGGTGTGATTAAATCCAGTATGATCCTGCGGCCACGGTTCCTGAAAGCAGACAAAGAAAAGGTGACATCAAATAATTCTCATATTATTGAGAGTGAAAAGATGTTTGACATGTTCAACTTGGCGTACCAACAGCACAGGGAAACACCAAAAACTTGTAAGAGGCCATGGATGGAGCCACATAGTGACAGAAAATGGGGTGCCTGTATCATGTACAGAGTTCGGTGTGCAAACTGTTGGTTTGTGACTCCAACACTAGCAAAGTTGTACTCAGAAGTTGAAAACAACAAGCCAGGGCCAAATCCAGCCGGTACTAACATTGCGCTAGTTTCAGCAGGACTAGATAGTCCAATAGGAAGCACCAAGACCCAGGAGATTTTAGCGCGTGTAAGTGTTCCACCTCCATGCAAGAGTGGTATGCAGAGAAACACCGACCGAATTTCTAAAGTTATGGTAAAGCAGAACAAGGACGACATGAAAGATAAGGTTGAACAAGTGAAGGCATACAACAAAAAGAAGGGACAACCAGAAAATGTGATAGATGTGACCTTAGATGGCAGGTACCCAACTGCAACAAGGTCCAGCAGGAAGAAACCAGGGTTAAATGCATCACAGGCACAGATGCTTGCGATTGAACAAAATACTCCATGGAAGTTTGTAGTCGCATCATCTTCACTAAACCAGCTATGTTGGAAGGGAGCTTGGCTCAGAGGAAAGGGATTTGATGCAGAGTGCCCAGGCCATGAAGACTGTACTGCTACCCTTCATAGAACTATACCAATATCAGAATATGCCATGGGAAAAGAAATTGGAAATCAGCTTGCACTGCAAGGTATGCTTATCCGTTATGCCACAACAGATGGAGATGCACGTTCCGCTAAAGGAGTAGAAGATGCCATACATGTACTGTATCCTATGTGGGAAGTGCAGAGACTGGCGGACCCAGTACATCTAAGCCAACATCAATTCCGAGCGGGAATGCGAGCTGAGTTTAGTGAGACCATGTTTCATGGACAAACTAAAGAAGAGAACAAAGACTTGAAGAAAATGTTTAGCCTGGACTTGAAGTGTCGCAGTTCCATGATATTGAACCAGTTAATGAATGAATATAACAAGGACACAGAAAAAGTATGTAAAAAATTACCTACCATCCTTTCAACTACAGTCCAGTGTTATGGTGGAGACTGTTCATCTTGCCTTAAGGAGTCTGTGGTATGCAAAGGTACAGTCAGTGATAACTGGTGGACTAGATCCTTTTACCTAAGCACTTACAACATCACTGTGCTGAAAATAGATGAAATTGATGAAATTATACTGCTAGAACTACTGAAAATGATACTTAGTGAGGAAGCAGTCAATAGCATGAGAATGTTCCACACAACAAATAAAAATGAAGGAGTTCATTGTGCATTGAGTGTGAGTTTACCAAAAAATGTAACTCATGGAAAAAACATGGAAGGCAGACTTCATTCTGCAATACACAGGACCAACAACAGACCTGGTACATCAGCCAAGATGAAAAGCAAAGAGTTGAACATTAAAGTGTCCGAAGACTGTGAGACCTTCTTTGATAAAATGGACAGAGAGTATACTTACAAAAGGAATTATGAGCAGAAACCTGAAGTAAAGATAAGAAGGTTACAACAGACAGCTGTCAGACTGGAGGAACACAAGATTCATAAAGAGCTCCACAAAAAGAGACCAGACTATGTAAAAGGGCAACTAGATCCTGTACCAGATGAGCTGATGCATGATGCATACTGCAAGAAGAAGATGCCTAAGTAAAAGACAGACAGCTTAAAAAAATCAAAGGTCCTTTTAAGGACCACCCAAATCTTTCAAAAAGATTTCTTATATTGATACGAATAAAATGAAATTTAATGAATAAATGAACACTTTCCCCTGCCCATTTTCTTTTAAATCCATTAAAATACCTAAATTATTATCTGGCATCTTAAGGTGCACTGAACAGGGGGGAAAGGGGGCAATGTGACCTATACATTCCCCTTTCGACACACATGTTTGCCTACTGTTGTTGATACCATGTGGTTCCAACACCAGATGAGCTACATTTATGCATTTGGTATTGTGGCACAGGTGTGATACATCAACAGCTGCTAACTGTGCAGCCCTATGCTGTATCATGTATGCAAGCCTGTGCACATATAATAATTTCCACCCAATGGCACCAGGAAATCTACAATGTATGACCCCATATTTGCCATTTGGTGTACATGACCCTGTCCAAATAAAACACTCTCCATTTAGCCCAAGGGCACATTTTTCCTCTAGCTTTTGATGGTACTTCTGAAAAAAGGCATCCATTTTGTAAAGTTACTTTTTCAAGCAAGATTGAGTAGGAATATTTCTCAAAACGAGGATTTGGTACTCCTCAAAACCACAAAAAAAGTCCAAATTTGAGATATCCATCTCCTATCTTTTGAAAAATGGCTAAATTATGCAAAATTTCCTCAAAATATAGTAAATTTGATATATTTCAATAGTACTGTACCTCTACTACACATATGAAACATAAAAATACTCACCAATATAAAAATGTAGCCATATCAGCTGTTTTTGTATGCAAACATACCTCTCTATTAGGCACGAAACCACAATTAATTTTCCCACTGTCTTCTTTATAGCCTTTCTGTAATTTAAAAAAATTCCACCGGCGCAATTCAATTCAGATTTTCAGGGACGTTAATTTGAACCTTCCAACAACTTATATAAAAAATATTAAAAAAATTACCATTATTTTTTCAAATTTTATGCATAAACACAGAGATACCCTAAAAAATGACCCAAAATGGCTTCTGGATGTCACAAACTTGACCTTTTTTGACCTCACCAAATCACAACCTAAATGTCAAATTTCTCATTTCAACACATCTACTAAAATAATTTCATTATTCCTCTTCCATTTGAGCACAAAAAGTATGAGAAATTCTGAAAGGAAGTGTTTCTAAAAAAATTTTGAAAAATCTCCTATTATTATAGGAACTATATTCGTATACAACGAAAAGCTAAGGGCAGATAATTGTGGTCTCGTACCTATTAGATGCGCTAAAGTTAAAATACTGTAATAAAAAACTATTTTCTGTTATTTCATCATATTTCCAATCATTCTGCAAAGTTTCGATCAAATCGGTTCATTATCATGTCCACAAACCAGCTTCAAAGACAGCTACCCAAAACTGTTTGCAGCTCTTCTTTCTTATCTGAAAAATTCCAAAAGTTAGATATGACCACTTTTATCAATATTGCAATAACTTTTTTACTTTTGGAGATATTTTCACAAACTAAAGTGTTTTTTTCTCTTGGATAATTATAGTATTTGAATTACAAATTTTCTTTTATCAAAATAGTTTTAAAGTGGTTTAATTTTTTTTTTTCAAATTCCAAATATGGAAAAAAATAGAATTGAATCAAATGAAGCTAAAATTAAAAATACTTCTACTTCATAAAAAAAATAGAAAAAAATATTGTAAATTACTTTAATAATTCAGAAAACAGCCCCAATTTACAGATTCTTGATAAGTTGAAAAGTATTTGTGTAAATAATTATTTTCTACAGGTGGCAATATGACCAATAATCTAAAGGCTCAGGGTTGCATACTCATACATAAAGTTCTTCAGATAAGAAAATTTTTGAATAATTACACAGGTATTTTAGGAAATTTTCATCACAGCAAGTTTTTTTCTTCACATTTTAAAGAAAACAAAATTGATTTATCACATTTGGGTCTCAAAGAACGAAAATTATAATATAGTGGTGCAAAAATGGTCAATTTAATTTTTTTTTTTTTTTTCTAAAGGCATTTTATTTTTTTTTACTAGTATCTACTTAAAAAGTACAAAAACAATCCCAAATCAAATATTTGTTATCAATAATACGGAATTAAACCACCATATTGGCTTTCTTTTGATGATTCTTTGAAAACCCCCCATCACTCAGGGGGCAGTCTAGTATCCTATTAGGATCAAATTATCTGATCTAATGAGTAAAAGACTGCACCCTGAGCCTTATTAGAACTAAGTAAACATTGTCAGCATCTAGAAATTCTCACCTAAACTATCAAAAGAACCAAAAAGTACAAATAGTAGCCCTTTCGAGACTAAAATCATACCAAATTTTGTTGCGGAACCATACAAGAAGAAGATTCAAATATGTTTACTGATGGTAATACTCCACACAACAAAGGCAAAACTGGTCTAGCAGGAAGCCACAAGGTTAGTAATGCTGGACGGTTCAAGAAAGGTCATACTCCGTGGTCGAAAGGTCTCGTTTTTGAGAATGCAGTTTCATCAGATGAAGAAGAGTCAAAAGCTTACATCCGAATGAATCTGCAAGATCACCAACAAGACGACATCAAAGCTGATTCCGTATCCAGGACTGACAGCTCACAAGTGGTAAAAGAAGATGGAAGTGGTGTGATTAAATCCAGTATGATCCTGCGGCCACGGTTCCTGAAAGCAGACAAAGAAAAGGTGACATCAAATAATTCTCATATTATTGAGAGTGAAAAGATGTTTGACATGTTCAACTTGGCGTACCAACAGCACAGGGAAACACCAAAAACTTGTAAGAGGCCATGGATGGAGCCACATAGTGACAGAAAATGGGGTGCCTGTATCATGTACAGAGTTCGGTGTGCAAACTGTTGGTTTGTGACTCCAACACTAGCAAAGTTGTACTCAGAAGTTGAAAACAACAAGCCAGGGCCAAATCCAGCCGGTACTAACATTGCGCTAGTTTCAGCAGGACTAGATAGTCCAATAGGAAGCACCAAGACCCAGGAGATTTTAGCGCGTGTAAGTGTTCCACCTCCATGCAAGAGTGGTATGCAGAGAAACACCGACCGAATTTCTAAAGTTATGGTAAAGCAGAACAAGGACGACATGAAAGATAAGGTTGAACAAGTGAAGGCATACAACAAAAAGAAGGGACAACCAGAAAATGTGATAGATGTGACCTTAGATGGCAGGTACCCAACTGCAACAAGGTCCAGCAGGAAGAAACCAGGGTTAAATGCATCACAGGCACAGATGCTTGCGATTGAACAAAATACTCCATGGAAGTTTGTAGTCGCATCATCTTCACTAAACCAGCTATGTTGGAAGGGAGCTTGGCTCAGAGGAAAGGGATTTGATGCAGAGTGCCCAGGCCATGAAGACTGTACTGCTACCCTTCATAGAACTATACCAATATCAGAATATGCCATGGGAAAAGAAATTGGAAATCAGCTTGCACTGCAAGGTATGCTTATCCGTTATGCCACAACAGATGGAGATGCACGTTCCGCTAAAGGAGTAGAAGATGCCATACATGTACTGTATCCTATGTGGGAAGTGCAGAGACTGGCGGACCCAGTACATCTAAGCCAACATCAATTCCGAGCGGGAATGCGAGCTGAGTTTAGTGAGACCATGTTTCATGGACAAACTAAAGAAGAGAACAAAGACTTGAAGAAAATGTTTAGCCTGGACTTGAAGTGTCGCAGTTCCATGATATTGAACCAGTTAATGAATGAATATAACAAGGACACAGAAAAAGTATGTAAAAAATTACCTACCATCCTTTCAACTACAGTCCAGTGTTATGGTGGAGACTGTTCATCTTGCCTTAAGGAGTCTGTGGTATGCAAAGGTACAGTCAGTGATAACTGGTGGACTAGATCCTTTTACCTAAGCACTTACAACATCACTGTGCTGAAAATAGATGAAATTGATGAAATTATACTGCTAGAACTACTGAAAATGATACTTAGTGAGGAAGCAGTCAATAGCATGAGAATGTTCCACACAACAAATAAAAATGAAGGAGTTCATTGTGCATTGAGTGTGAGTTTACCAAAAAATGTAACTCATGGAAAAAACATGGAAGGCAGACTTCATTCTGCAATACACAGGACCAACAACAGACCTGGTACATCAGCCAAGATGAAAAGCAAAGAGTTGAACATTAAAGTGTCCGAAGACTGTGAGACCTTCTTTGATAAAATGGACAGAGAGTATACTTACAAAAGGAATTATGAGCAGAAACCTGAAGTAAAGATAAGAAGGTTACAACAGACAGCTGTCAGACTGGAGGAACACAAGATTCATAAAGAGCTCCACAAAAAGAGACCAGACTATGTAAAAGGGCAACTAGATCCTGTACCAGATGAGCTGATGCATGATGCATACTGCAAGAAGAAGATGCCTAAGTAAAAGACAGACAGCTTAAAAAAATCAAAGGTCCTTTTAAGGACCACCCAAATCTTTCAAAAAGATTTCTTATATTGATACGAATAAAATGAAATTTAATGAATAAATGAACACTTTCCCCTGCCCATTTTCTTTTAAATCCATTAAAATACCTAAATTATTATCTGGCATCTTAAGGTGCACTGAACAGGGGGGAAAGGGGGCAATGTGACCTATACATTCCCCTTTCGACACACATGTTTGCCTACTGTTGTTGATACCATGTGGTTCCAACACCAGATGAGCTACATTTATGCATTTGGTATTGTGGCACAGGTGTGATACATCAACAGCTGCTAACTGTGCAGCCCTATGCTGTATCATGTATGCAAGCCTGTGCACATATAATAATTTCCACCCAATGGCACCAGGAAATCTACAATGTATGACCCCATATTTGCCATTTGGTGTACATGACCCTGTCCAAATAAAACACTCTCCATTTAGCCCAAGGGCACATTTTTCCTCTAGCTTTTGATGGTACTTCTGAAAAAAGGCATCCATTTTGTAAAGTTACTTTTTCAAGCAAGATTGAGTAGGAATATTTCTCAAAACGAGGATTTGGTACTCCTCAAAACCACAAAAAAAGTCCAAATTTGAGATATCCATCTCCTATCTTTTGAAAAATGGCTAAATTATGCAAAATTTCCTCAAAATATAGTAAATTTGATATATTTCAATAGTACTGTACCTCTACTACACATATGAAACATAAAAATACTCACCAATATAAAAATGTAGCCATATCAGCTGTTTTTGTATGCAAACATACCTCTCTATTAGGCACGAAACCACAATTAATTTTCCCACTGTCTTCTTTATAGCCTTTCTGTAATTTAAAAAAATTCCACCGGCGCAATTCAATTCAGATTTTCAGGGACGTTAATTTGAACCTTCCAACAACTTATATAAAAAATATTAAAAAAATTACCATTATTTTTTCAAATTTTATGCATAAACACAGAGATACCCTAAAAAATGACCCAAAATGGCTTCTGGATGTCACAAACTTGACCTTTTTTGACCTCACCAAATCACAACCTAAATGTCAAATTTCTCATTTCAACACATCTACTAAAATAATTTCATTATTCCTCTTCCATTTGAGCACAAAAAGTATGAGAAATTCTGAAAGGAAGTGTTTCTAAAAAAATTTTGAAAAATCTCCTATTATTATAGGAACTATATTCGTATACAACGAAAAGCTAAGGGCAGATAATTGTGGTCTCGTACCTATTAGATGCGCTAAAGTTAAAATACTGTAATAAAAAACTATTTTCTGTTATTTCATCATATTTCCAATCATTCTGCAAAGTTTCGATCAAATCGGTTCATTATCATGTCCACAAACCAGCTTCAAAGACAGCTACCCAAAACTGTTTGCAGCTCTTCTTTCTTATCTGAAAAATTCCAAAAGTTAGATATGACCACTTTTATCAATATTGCAATAACTTTTTTACTTTTGGAGATATTTTCACAAACTAAAGTGTTTTTTTCTCTTGGATAATTATAGTATTTGAATTACAAATTTTCTTTTATCAAAATAGTTTTAAAGTGGTTTAATTTTTTTTTTTCAAATTCCAAATATGGAAAAAAATAGAATTGAATCAAATGAAGCTAAAATTAAAAATACTTCTACTTCATAAAAAAAATAGAAAAAAATATTGTAAATTACTTTAATAATTCAGAAAACAGCCCCAATTTACAGATTCTTGATAAGTTGAAAAGTATTTGTGTAAATAATTATTTTCTACAGGTGGCAATATGACCAATAATCTAAAGGCTCAGGGTTGCATACTCATACATAAAGTTCTTCAGATAAGAAAATTTTTGAATAATTACACAGGTATTTTAGGAAATTTTCATCACAGCAAGTTTTTTTCTTCACATTTTAAAGAAAACAAAATTGATTTATCACATTTGGGTCTCAAAGAACGAAAATTATAATATAGTGGTGCAAAAATGGTCAATTTAATTTTTTTTTTTTTTTTCTAAAGGCATTTTATTTTTTTTTACTAGTATCTACTTAAAAAGTACAAAAACAATCCCAAATCAAATATTTGTTATCAATAATACGGAATTAAACCACCATATTGGCTTTCTTTTGATGATTCTTTGAAAACCCCCCATCACTCAGGGGGCAGTCTAGTATCCTATTAGGATCAAATTATCTGATCTAATGAGTAAAAGACTGCACCCTGAGCCTTATTAGAACTAAGTAAACATTGTCAGCATCTAGAAATTCTCACCTAAACTATCAAAAGAACCAAAAAGTACAAATAGTAGCCCTTTCGAGACTAAAATCATACCAAATTTTGTTGCGGAACCATACAAGAAGAAGATTCTAATATGTTTACTGATGGTAATACTCCACACAACAAAGGCAAAACTGGTCTAGCAGGAAGCCACAAGGTTAGTAATGCTGGACGGTTCAAGAAAGGTCATACTCCGTGGTCGAAAGGTCTCGTTTTTGAGAATGCAGTTTCATCAGATGAAGAAGAGTCAAAAGCTTACATCCGAATGAATCTGCAAGATCACCAACAAGACGACATCAAAGCTGATTCCGTATCCAGGACTGACAGCTCACAAGTGGTAAAAGAAGATGGAAGTGGTGTGATTAAATCCAGTATGATCCTGCGGCCACGGTTCCTGAAAGCAGACAAAGAAAAGGTGACATCAAATAATTCTCATATTATTGAGAGTGAAAAGATGTTTGACATGTTCAACTTGGCGTACCAACAGCACAGGGAAACACCAAAAACTTGTAAGAGGCCATGGATGGAGCCACATAGTGACAGAAAATGGGGTGCCTGTATCATGTACAGAGTTCGGTGTGCAAACTGTTGGTTTGTGACTCCAACACTAGCAAAGTTGTACTCAGAAGTTGAAAACAACAAGCCAGGGCCAAATCCAGCCGGTACTAACATTGCGCTAGTTTCAGCAGGACTAGATAGTCCAATAGGAAGCACCAAGACCCAGGAGATTTTAGCGCGTGTAAGTGTTCCACCTCCATGCAAGAGTGGTATGCAGAGAAACACCGACCGAATTTCTAAAGTTATGGTAAAGCAGAACAAGGACGACATGAAAGATAAGGTTGAACAAGTGAAGGCATACAACAAAAAGAAGGGACAACCAGAAAATGTGATAGATGTGACCTTAGATGGCAGGTACCCAACTGCAACAAGGTCCAGCAGGAAGAAACCAGGGTTAAATGCATCACAGGCACAGATGCTTGCGATTGAACAAAATACTCCATGGAAGTTTGTAGTCGCATCATCTTCACTAAACCAGCTATGTTGGAAGGGAGCTTGGCTCAGAGGAAAGGGATTTGATGCAGAGTGCCCAGGCCATGAAGACTGTACTGCTACCCTTCATAGAACTATACCAATATCAGAATATGCCATGGGAAAAGAAATTGGAAATCAGCTTGCACTGCAAGGTATGCTTATCCGTTATGCCACAACAGATGGAGATGCACGTTCCGCTAAAGGAGTAGAAGATGCCATACATGTACTGTATCCTATGTGGGAAGTGCAGAGACTGGCGGACCCAGTACATCTAAGCCAACATCAATTCCGAGCGGGAATGCGAGCTGAGTTTAGTGAGACCATGTTTCATGGACAAACTAAAGAAGAGAACAAAGACTTGAAGAAAATGTTTAGCCTGGACTTGAAGTGTCGCAGTTCCATGATATTGAACCAGTTAATGAATGAATATAACAAGGACACAGAAAAAGTATGTAAAAAATTACCTACCATCCTTTCAACTACAGTCCAGTGTTATGGTGGAGACTGTTCATCTTGCCTTAAGGAGTCTGTGGTATGCAAAGGTACAGTCAGTGATAACTGGTGGACTAGATCCTTTTACCTAAGCACTTACAACATCACTGTGCTGAAAATAGATGAAATTGATGAAATTATACTGCTAGAACTACTGAAAATGATACTTAGTGAGGAAGCAGTCAATAGCATGAGAATGTTCCACACAACAAATAAAAATGAAGGAGTTCATTGTGCATTGAGTGTGAGTTTACCAAAAAATGTAACTCATGGAAAAAACATGGAAGGCAGACTTCATTCTGCAATACACAGGACCAACAACAGACCTGGTACATCAGCCAAGATGAAAAGCAAAGAGTTGAACATTAAAGTGTCCGAAGACTGTGAGACCTTCTTTGATAAAATGGACAGAGAGTATACTTACAAAAGGAATTATGAGCAGAAACCTGAAGTAAAGATAAGAAGGTTACAACAGACAGCTGTCAGACTGGAGGAACACAAGATTCATAAAGAGCTCCACAAAAAGAGACCAGACTATGTAAAAGGGCAACTAGATCCTGTACCAGATGAGCTGATGCATGATGCATACTGCAAGAAGAAGATGCCTAAGTAAAAGACAGACAGCTTAAAAAAATCAAAGGTCCTTTTAAGGACCACCCAAATCTTTCAAAAAGATTTCTTATATTGATACGAATAAAATGAAATTTAATGAATAAATGAACACTTTCCCCTGCCCATTTTCTTTTAAATCCATTAAAATACCTAAATTATTATCTGGCATCTTAAGGTGCACTGAACAGGGGGGAAAGGGGGCAATGTGACCTATACATTCCCCTTTCGACACACATGTTTGCCTACTGTTGTTGATACCATGTGGTTCCAACACCAGATGAGCTACATTTATGCATTTGGTATTGTGGCACAGGTGTGATACATCAACAGCTGCTAACTGTGCAGCCCTATGCTGTATCATGTATGCAAGCCTGTGCACATATAATAATTTCCACCCAATGGCACCAGGAAATCTACAATGTATGACCCCATATTTGCCATTTGGTGTACATGACCCTGTCCAAATAAAACACTCTCCATTTAGCCCAAGGGCACATTTTTCCTCTAGCTTTTGATGGTACTTCTGAAAAAAGGCATCCATTTTGTAAAGTTACTTTTTCAAGCAAGATTGAGTAGGAATATTTCTCAAAACGAGGATTTGGTACTCCTCAAAACCACAAAAAAAGTCCAAATTTGAGATATCCATCTCCTATCTTTTGAAAAATGGCTAAATTATGCAAAATTTCCTCAAAATATAGTAAATTTGATATATTTCAATAGTACTGTACCTCTACTACACATATGAAACATAAAAATACTCACCAATATAAAAATGTAGCCATATCAGCTGTTTTTGTATGCAAACATACCTCTCTATTAGGCACGAAACCACAATTAATTTTCCCACTGTCTTCTTTATAGCCTTTCTGTAATTTAAAAAAATTCCACCGGCGCAATTCAATTCAGATTTTCAGGGACGTTAATTTGAACCTTCCAACAACTTATATAAAAAATATTAAAAAAATTACCATTATTTTTTCAAATTTTATGCATAAACACAGAGATACCCTAAAAAATGACCCAAAATGGCTTCTGGATGTCACAAACTTGACCTTTTTTGACCTCACCAAATCACAACCTAAATGTCAAATTTCTCATTTCAACACATCTACTAAAATAATTTCATTATTCCTCTTCCATTTGAGCACAAAAAGTATGAGAAATTCTGAAAGGAAGTGTTTCTAAAAAAATTTTGAAAAATCTCCTATTATTATAGGAACTATATTCGTATACAACGAAAAGCTAAGGGCAGATAATTGTGGTCTCGTACCTATTAGATGCGCTAAAGTTAAAATACTGTAATAAAAAACTATTTTCTGTTATTTCATCATATTTCCAATCATTCTGCAAAGTTTCGATCAAATCGGTTCATTATCATGTCCACAAACCAGCTTCAAAGACAGCTACCCAAAACTGTTTGCAGCTCTTCTTTCTTATCTGAAAAATTCCAAAAGTTAGATATGACCACTTTTATCAATATTGCAATAACTTTTTTACTTTTGGAGATATTTTCACAAACTAAAGTGTTTTTTTCTCTTGGATAATTATAGTATTTGAATTACAAATTTTCTTTTATCAAAATAGTTTTAAAGTGGTTTAATTTTTTTTTTTCAAATTCCAAATATGGAAAAAAATAGAATTGAATCAAATGAAGCTAAAATTAAAAATACTTCTACTTCATAAAAAAAATAGAAAAAAATATTGTAAATTACTTTAATAATTCAGAAAACAGCCCCAATTTACAGATTCTTGATAAGTTGAAAAGTATTTGTGTAAATAATTATTTTCTACAGGTGGCAATATGACCAATAATCTAAAGGCTCAGGGTTGCATACTCATACATAAAGTTCTTCAGATAAGAAAATTTTTGAATAATTACACAGGTATTTTAGGAAATTTTCATCACAGCAAGTTTTTTTCTTCACATTTTAAAGAAAACAAAATTGATTTATCACATTTGGGTCTCAAAGAACGAAAATTATAATATAGTGGTGCAAAAATGGTCAATTTAATTTTTTTTTTTTTTTTCTAAAGGCATTTTATTTTTTTTTACTAGTATCTACTTAAAAAGTACAAAAACAATCCCAAATCAAATATTTGTTATCAATAATACGGAATTAAACCACCATATTGGCTTTCTTTTGATGATTCTTTGAAAACCCCCCATCACTCAGGGGGCAGTCTAGTATCCTATTAGGATCAAATTATCTGATCTAATGAGTAAAAGACTGCACCCTGAGCCTTATTAGAACTAAGTAAACATTGTCAGCATCTAGAAATTCTCACCTAAACTATCAAAAGAACCAAAAAGTACAAATAGTAGCCCTTTCGAGACTAAAATCATACCAAATTTTGTTGCGGAACCATACAAGAAGAAGATTCAAATATGTTTACTGATGGTAATACTCCACACAACAAAGGCAAAACTGGTCTAGCAGGAAGCCACAAGGTTAGTAATGCTGGACGGTTCAAGAAAGGTCATACTCCGTGGTCGAAAGGTCTCGTTTTTGAGAATGCAGTTTCATCAGATGAAGAAGAGTCAAAAGCTTACATCCGAATGAATCTGCAAGATCACCAACAAGACGACATCAAAGCTGATTCCGTATCCAGGACTGACAGCTCACAAGTGGTAAAAGAAGATGGAAGTGGTGTGATTAAATCCAGTATGATCCTGCGGCCACGGTTCCTGAAAGCAGACAAAGAAAAGGTGACATCAAATAATTCTCATATTATTGAGAGTGAAAAGATGTTTGACATGTTCAACTTGGCGTACCAACAGCACAGGGAAACACCAAAAACTTGTAAGAGGCCATGGATGGAGCCACATAGTGACAGAAAATGGGGTGCCTGTATCATGTACAGAGTTCGGTGTGCAAACTGTTGGTTTGTGACTCCAACACTAGCAAAGTTGTACTCAGAAGTTGAAAACAACAAGCCAGGGCCAAATCCAGCCGGTACTAACATTGCGCTAGTTTCAGCAGGACTAGATAGTCCAATAGGAAGCACCAAGACCCAGGAGATTTTAGCGCGTGTAAGTGTTCCACCTCCATGCAAGAGTGGTATGCAGAGAAACACCGACCGAATTTCTAAAGTTATGGTAAAGCAGAACAAGGACGACATGAAAGATAAGGTTGAACAAGTGAAGGCATACAACAAAAAGAAGGGACAACCAGAAAATGTGATAGATGTGACCTTAGATGGCAGGTACCCAACTGCAACAAGGTCCAGCAGGAAGAAACCAGGGTTAAATGCATCACAGGCACAGATGCTTGCGATTGAACAAAATACTCCATGGAAGTTTGTAGTCGCATCATCTTCACTAAACCAGCTATGTTGGAAGGGAGCTTGGCTCAGAGGAAAGGGATTTGATGCAGAGTGCCCAGGCCATGAAGACTGTACTGCTACCCTTCATAGAACTATACCAATATCAGAATATGCCATGGGAAAAGAAATTGGAAATCAGCTTGCACTGCAAGGTATGCTTATCCGTTATGCCACAACAGATGGAGATGCACGTTCCGCTAAAGGAGTAGAAGATGCCATACATGTACTGTATCCTATGTGGGAAGTGCAGAGACTGGCGGACCCAGTACATCTAAGCCAACATCAATTCCGAGCGGGAATGCGAGCTGAGTTTAGTGAGACCATGTTTCATGGACAAACTAAAGAAGAGAACAAAGACTTGAAGAAAATGTTTAGCCTGGACTTGAAGTGTCGCAGTTCCATGATATTGAACCAGTTAATGAATGAATATAACAAGGACACAGAAAAAGTATGTAAAAAATTACCTACCATCCTTTCAACTACAGTCCAGTGTTATGGTGGAGACTGTTCATCTTGCCTTAAGGAGTCTGTGGTATGCAAAGGTACAGTCAGTGATAACTGGTGGACTAGATCCTTTTACCTAAGCACTTACAACATCACTGTGCTGAAAATAGATGAAATTGATGAAATTATACTGCTAGAACTACTGAAAATGATACTTAGTGAGGAAGCAGTCAATAGCATGAGAATGTTCCACACAACAAATAAAAATGAAGGAGTTCATTGTGCATTGAGTGTGAGTTTACCAAAAAATGTAACTCATGGAAAAAACATGGAAGGCAGACTTCATTCTGCAATACACAGGACCAACAACAGACCTGGTACATCAGCCAAGATGAAAAGCAAAGAGTTGAACATTAAAGTGTCCGAAGACTGTGAGACCTTCTTTGATAAAATGGACAGAGAGTATACTTACAAAAGGAATTATGAGCAGAAACCTGAAGTAAAGATAAGAAGGTTACAACAGACAGCTGTCAGACTGGAGGAACACAAGATTCATAAAGAGCTCCACAAAAAGAGACCAGACTATGTAAAAGGGCAACTAGATCCTGTACCAGATGAGCTGATGCATGATGCATACTGCAAGAAGAAGATGCCTAAGTAAAAGACAGACAGCTTAAAAAAATCAAAGGTCCTTTTAAGGACCACCCAAATCTTTCAAAAAGATTTCTTATATTGATACGAATAAAATGAAATTTAATGAATAAATGAACACTTTCCCCTGCCCATTTTCTTTTAAATCCATTAAAATACCTAAATTATTATCTGGCATCTTAAGGTGCACTGAACAGGGGGGAAAGGGGGCAATGTGACCTATACATTCCCCTTTCGACACACATGTTTGCCTACTGTTGTTGATACCATGTGGTTCCAACACCAGATGAGCTACATTTATGCATTTGGTATTGTGGCACAGGTGTGATACATCAACAGCTGCTAACTGTGCAGCCCTATGCTGTATCATGTATGCAAGCCTGTGCACATATAATAATTTCCACCCAATGGCACCAGGAAATCTACAATGTATGACCCCATATTTGCCATTTGGTGTACATGACCCTGTCCAAATAAAACACTCTCCATTTAGCCCAAGGGCACATTTTTCCTCTAGCTTTTGATGGTACTTCTGAAAAAAGGCATCCATTTTGTAAAGTTACTTTTTCAAGCAAGATTGAGTAGGAATATTTCTCAAAACGAGGATTTGGTACTCCTCAAAACCACAAAAAAAGTCCAAATTTGAGATATCCATCTCCTATCTTTTGAAAAATGGCTAAATTATGCAAAATTTCCTCAAAATATAGTAAATTTGATATATTTCAATAGTACTGTACCTCTACTACACATATGAAACATAAAAATACTCACCAATATAAAAATGTAGCCATATCAGCTGTTTTTGTATGCAAACATACCTCTCTATTAGGCACGAAACCACAATTAATTTTCCCACTGTCTTCTTTATAGCCTTTCTGTAATTTAAAAAAATTCCACCGGCGCAATTCAATTCAGATTTTCAGGGACGTTAATTTGAACCTTCCAACAACTTATATAAAAAATATAAAAAAAATTACCATTATTTTTTCAAATTTTATGCATAAACACAGAGATACCCTAAAAAATGACCCAAAATGGCTTCTGGATGTCACAAACTTGACCTTTTTTGACCTCACCAAATCACAACCTAAATGTCAAATTTCTCATTTCAACACATCTACTAAAATAATTTCATTATTCCTCTTCCATTTGAGCACAAAAAGTATGAGAAATTCTGAAAGGAAGTGTTTCTAAAAAAATTTTGAAAAATCTCCTATTATTATAGGAACTATATTCGTATACAACGAAAAGCTAAGGGCAGATAATTGTGGTCTCGTACCTATTAGATGCGCTAAAGTTAAAATACTGTAATAAAAAACTATTTTCTGTTATTTCATCATATTTCCAATCATTCTGCAAAGTTTCGATCAAATCGGTTCATTATCATGTCCACAAACCAGCTTCAAAGACAGCTACCCAAAACTGTTTGCAGCTCTTCTTTCTTATCTGAAAAATTCCAAAAGTTAGATATGACCACTTTTATCAATATTGCAATAACTTTTTTACTTTTGGAGATATTTTCACAAACTAAAGTGTTTTTTTCTCTTGGATAATTATAGTATTTGAATTACAAATTTTCTTTTATCAAAATAGTTTTAAAGTGGTTTAATTTTTTTTTTTCAAATTCCAAATATGGAAAAAAATAGAATTGAATCAAATGAAGCTAAAATTAAAAATACTTCTACTTCATAAAAAAAATAGAAAAAAATATTGTAAATTACTTTAATAATTCAGAAAACAGCCCCAATTTACAGATTCTTGATAAGTTGAAAAGTATTTGTGTAAATAATTATTTTCTACAGGTGGCAATATGACCAATAATCTAAAGGCTCAGGGTTGCATACTCATACATAAAGTTCTTCAGATAAGAAAATTTTTGAATAATTACACAGGTATTTTAGGAAATTTTCATCACAGCAAGTTTTTTTCTTCACATTTTAAAGAAAACAAAATTGATTTATCACATTTGGGTCTCAAAGAACGAAAATTATAATATAGTGGTGCAAAAATGGTCAATTTAATTTTTTTTTTTTTTTTCTAAAGGCATTTTATTTTTTTTTACTAGTATCTACTTAAAAAGTACAAAAACAATCCCAAATCAAATATTTGTTATCAATAATACGGAATTAAACCACCATATTGGCTTTCTTTTGATGATTCTTTGAAAACCCCCCATCACTCAGGGGGCAGTCTAGTATCCTATTAGGATCAAATTATCTGATCTAATGAGTAAAAGACTGCACCCTGAGCCTTATTAGAACTAAGTAAACATTGTCAGCATCTAGAAATTCTCACCTAAACTATCAAAAGAACCAAAAAGTACAAATAGTAGCCCTTTCGAGACTAAAATCATACCAAATTTTGTTGCGGAACCATACAAGAAGAAGATTCAAATATGTTTACTGATGGTAATACTCCACACAACAAAGGCAAAACTGGTCTAGCAGGAAGCCACAAGGTTAGTAATGCTGGACGGTTCAAGAAAGGTCATACTCCGTGGTCGAAAGGTCTCGTTTTTGAGAATGCAGTTTCATCAGATGAAGAAGAGTCAAAAGCTTACATCCGAATGAATCTGCAAGATCACCAACAAGACGACATCAAAGCTGATTCCGTATCCAGGACTGACAGCTCACAAGTGGTAAAAGAAGATGGAAGTGGTGTGATTAAATCCAGTATGATCCTGCGGCCACGGTTCCTGAAAGCAGACAAAGAAAAGGTGACATCAAATAATTCTCATATTATTGAGAGTGAAAAGATGTTTGACATGTTCAACTTGGCGTACCAACAGCACAGGGAAACACCAAAAACTTGTAAGAGGCCATGGATGGAGCCACATAGTGACAGAAAATGGGGTGCCTGTATCATGTACAGAGTTCGGTGTGCAAACTGTTGGTTTGTGACTCCAACACTAGCAAAGTTGTACTCAGAAGTTGAAAACAACAAGCCAGGGCCAAATCCAGCCGGTACTAACATTGCGCTAGTTTCAGCAGGACTAGATAGTCCAATAGGAAGCACCAAGACCCAGGAGATTTTAGCGCGTGTAAGTGTTCCACCTCCATGCAAGAGTGGTATGCAGAGAAACACCGACCGAATTTCTAAAGTTATGGTAAAGCAGAACAAGGACGACATGAAAGATAAGGTTGAACAAGTGAAGGCATACAACAAAAAGAAGGGACAACCAGAAAATGTGATAGATGTGACCTTAGATGGCAGGTACCCAACTGCAACAAGGTCCAGCAGGAAGAAACCAGGGTTAAATGCATCACAGGCACAGATGCTTGCGATTGAACAAAATACTCCATGGAAGTTTGTAGTCGCATCATCTTCACTAAACCAGCTATGTTGGAAGGGAGCTTGGCTCAGAGGAAAGGGATTTGATGCAGAGTGCCCAGGCCATGAAGACTGTACTGCTACCCTTCATAGAACTATACCAATATCAGAATATGCCATGGGAAAAGAAATTGGAAATCAGCTTGCACTGCAAGGTATGCTTATCCGTTATGCCACAACAGATGGAGATGCACGTTCCGCTAAAGGAGTAGAAGATGCCATACATGTACTGTATCCTATGTGGGAAGTGCAGAGACTGGCGGACCCAGTACATCTAAGCCAACATCAATTCCGAGCGGGAATGCGAGCTGAGTTTAGTGAGACCATGTTTCATGGACAAACTAAAGAAGAGAACAAAGACTTGAAGAAAATGTTTAGCCTGGACTTGAAGTGTCGCAGTTCCATGATATTGAACCAGTTAATGAATGAATATAACAAGGACACAGAAAAAGTATGTAAAAAATTACCTACCATCCTTTCAACTACAGTCCAGTGTTATGGTGGAGACTGTTCATCTTGCCTTAAGGAGTCTGTGGTATGCAAAGGTACAGTCAGTGATAACTGGTGGACTAGATCCTTTTACCTAAGCACTTACAACATCACTGTGCTGAAAATAGATGAAATTGATGAAATTATACTGCTAGAACTACTGAAAATGATACTTAGTGAGGAAGCAGTCAATAGCATGAGAATGTTCCACACAACAAATAAAAATGAAGGAGTTCATTGTGCATTGAGTGTGAGTTTACCAAAAAATGTAACTCATGGAAAAAACATGGAAGGCAGACTTCATTCTGCAATACACAGGACCAACAACAGACCTGGTACATCAGCCAAGATGAAAAGCAAAGAGTTGAACATTAAAGTGTCCGAAGACTGTGAGACCTTCTTTGATAAAATGGACAGAGAGTATACTTACAAAAGGAATTATGAGCAGAAACCTGAAGTAAAGATAAGAAGGTTACAACAGACAGCTGTCAGACTGGAGGAACACAAGATTCATAAAGAGCTCCACAAAAAGAGACCAGACTATGTAAAAGGGCAACTAGATCCTGTACCAGATGAGCTGATGCATGATGCATACTGCAAGAAGAAGATGCCTAAGTAAAAGACAGACAGCTTAAAAAAATCAAAGGTCCTTTTAAGGACCACCCAAATCTTTCAAAAAGATTTCTTATATTGATACGAATAAAATGAAATTTAATGAATAAATGAACACTTTCCCCTGCCCATTTTCTTTTAAATCCATTAAAATACCTAAATTATTATCTGGCATCTTAAGGTGCACTGAACAGGGGGGAAAGGGGGCAATGTGACCTATACATTCCCCTTTCGACACACATGTTTGCCTACTGTTGTTGATACCATGTGGTTCCAACACCAGATGAGCTACATTTATGCATTTGGTATTGTGGCACAGGTGTGATACATCAACAGCTGCTAACTGTGCAGCCCTATGCTGTATCATGTATGCAAGCCTGTGCACATATAATAATTTCCACCCAATGGCA
This sequence comes from Perna viridis, assembly GCA_037379345.1. NCBI lineage: Eukaryota > Metazoa > Mollusca > Bivalvia > Mytilida > Mytilidae > Perna > Perna viridis. The sequence continues at coordinate 26,535,396 of CM074525.1, forward strand.
CCAGGAAATCTACAATGTATGACCCCATATTTGCCATTTGGTGTACATGACCCTGTCCAAATAAAACACTCTCCATTTAGCCCAAGGGCACATTTTTCCTCTAGCTTTTGATGGTACTTCTGAAAAAAGGCATCCATTTTGTAAAGTTACTTTTTCAAGCAAGATTGAGTAGGAATATTTCTCAAAACGAGGATTTGGTACTCCTCAAAACCACAAAAAAAGTCCAAATTTGAGATATCCATCTCCTATCTTTTGAAAAATGGCTAAATTATGCAAAATTTCCTCAAAATATAGTAAATTTGATATATTTCAATAGTACTGTACCTCTACTACACATATGAAACATAAAAATACTCACCAATATAAAAATGTAGCCATATCAGCTGTTTTTGTATGCAAACATACCTCTCTATTAGGCACGAAACCACAATTAATTTTCCCACTGTCTTCTTTATAGCCTTTCTGTAATTTAAAAAAATTCCACCGGCGCAATTCAATTCAGATTTTCAGGGACGTTAATTTGAACCTTCCAACAACTTATATAAAAAATATAAAAAAAATTACCATTATTTTTTCAAATTTTATGCATAAACACAGAGATACCCTAAAAAATGACCCAAAATGGCTTCTGGATGTCACAAACTTGACCTTTTTTGACCTCACCAAATCACAACCTAAATGTCAAATTTCTCATTTCAACACATCTACTAAAATAATTTCATTATTCCTCTTCCATTTGAGCACAAAAAGTATGAGAAATTCTGAAAGGAAGTGTTTCTAAAAAAATTTTGAAAAATCTCCTATTATTATAGGAACTATATTCGTATACAACGAAAAGCTAAGGGCAGATAATTGTGGTCTCGTACCTATTAGATGCGCTAAAGTTAAAATACTGTAATAAAAAACTATTTTCTGTTATTTCATCATATTTCCAATCATTCTGCAAAGTTTCGATCAAATCGGTTCATTATCATGTCCACAAACCAGCTTCAAAGACAGCTACCCAAAACTGTTTGCAGCTCTTCTTTCTTATCTGAAAAATTCCAAAAGTTAGATATGACCACTTTTATCAATATTGCAATAACTTTTTTACTTTTGGAGATATTTTCACAAACTAAAGTGTTTTTTTCTCTTGGATAATTATAGTATTTGAATTACAAATTTTCTTTTATCAAAATAGTTTTAAAGTGGTTTAATTTTTTTTTTTCAAATTCCAAATATGGAAAAAAATAGAATTGAATCAAATGAAGCTAAAATTAAAAATACTTCTACTTCATAAAAAAAATAGAAAAAAATATTGTAAATTACTTTAATAATTCAGAAAACAGCCCCAATTTACAGATTCTTGATAAGTTGAAAAGTATTTGTGTAAATAATTATTTTCTACAGGTGGCAATATGACCAATAATCTAAAGGCTCAGGGTTGCATACTCATACATAAAGTTCTTCAGATAAGAAAATTTTTGAATAATTACACAGGTATTTTAGGAAATTTTCATCACAGCAAGTTTTTTTCTTCACATTTTAAAGAAAACAAAATTGATTTATCACATTTGGGTCTCAAAGAACGAAAATTATAATATAGTGGTGCAAAAATGGTCAATTTAATTTTTTTTTTTTTTTTCTAAAGGCATTTTATTTTTTTTTACTAGTATCTACTTAAAAAGTACAAAAACAATCCCAAATCAAATATTTGTTATCAATAATACGGAATTAAACCACCATATTGGCTTTCTTTTGATGATTCTTTGAAAACCCCCCATCACTCAGGGGGCAGTCTAGTATCCTATTAGGATCAAATTATCTGATCTAATGAGTAAAAGACTGCACCCTGAGCCTTATTAGAACTAAGTAAACATTGTCAGCATCTAGAAATTCTCACCTAAACTATCAAAAGAACCAAAAAGTACAAATAGTAGCCCTTTCGAGACTAAAATCATACCAAATTTTGTTGCGGAACCATACAAGAAGAAGATTCAAATATGTTTACTGATGGTAATACTCCACACAACAAAGGCAAAACTGGTCTAGCAGGAAGCCACAAGGTTAGTAATGCTGGACGGTTCAAGAAAGGTCATACTCCGTGGTCGAAAGGTCTCGTTTTTGAGAATGCAGTTTCATCAGATGAAGAAGAGTCAAAAGCTTACATCCGAATGAATCTGCAAGATCACCAACAAGACGACATCAAAGCTGATTCCGTATCCAGGACTGACAGCTCACAAGTGGTAAAAGAAGATGGAAGTGGTGTGATTAAATCCAGTATGATCCTGCGGCCACGGTTCCTGAAAGCAGACAAAGAAAAGGTGACATCAAATAATTCTCATATTATTGAGAGTGAAAAGATGTTTGACATGTTCAACTTGGCGTACCAACAGCACAGGGAAACACCAAAAACTTGTAAGAGGCCATGGATGGAGCCACATAGTGACAGAAAATGGGGTGCCTGTATCATGTACAGAGTTCGGTGTGCAAACTGTTGGTTTGTGACTCCAACACTAGCAAAGTTGTACTCAGAAGTTGAAAACAACAAGCCAGGGCCAAATCCAGCCGGTACTAACATTGCGCTAGTTTCAGCAGGACTAGATAGTCCAATAGGAAGCACCAAGACCCAGGAGATTTTAGCGCGTGTAAGTGTTCCACCTCCATGCAAGAGTGGTATGCAGAGAAACACCGACCGAATTTCTAAAGTTATGGTAAAGCAGAACAAGGACGACATGAAAGATAAGGTTGAACAAGTGAAGGCATACAACAAAAAGAAGGGACAACCAGAAAATGTGATAGATGTGACCTTAGATGGCAGGTACCCAACTGCAACAAGGTCCAGCAGGAAGAAACCAGGGTTAAATGCATCACAGGCACAGATGCTTGCGATTGAACAAAATACTCCATGGAAGTTTGTAGTCGCATCATCTTCACTAAACCAGCTATGTTGGAAGGGAGCTTGGCTCAGAGGAAAGGGATTTGATGCAGAGTGCCCAGGCCATGAAGACTGTACTGCTACCCTTCATAGAACTATACCAATATCAGAATATGCCATGGGAAAAGAAATTGGAAATCAGCTTGCACTGCAAGGTATGCTTATCCGTTATGCCACAACAGATGGAGATGCACGTTCCGCTAAAGGAGTAGAAGATGCCATACATGTACTGTATCCTATGTGGGAAGTGCAGAGACTGGCGGACCCAGTACATCTAAGCCAACATCAATTCCGAGCGGGAATGCGAGCTGAGTTTAGTGAGACCATGTTTCATGGACAAACTAAAGAAGAGAACAAAGACTTGAAGAAAATGTTTAGCCTGGACTTGAAGTGTCGCAGTTCCATGATATTGAACCAGTTAATGAATGAATATAACAAGGACACAGAAAAAGTATGTAAAAAATTACCTACCATCCTTTCAACTACAGTCCAGTGTTATGGTGGAGACTGTTCATCTTGCCTTAAGGAGTCTGTGGTATGCAAAGGTACAGTCAGTGATAACTGGTGGACTAGATCCTTTTACCTAAGCACTTACAACATCACTGTGCTGAAAATAGATGAAATTGATGAAATTATACTGCTAGAACTACTGAAAATGATACTTAGTGAGGAAGCAGTCAATAGCATGAGAATGTTCCACACAACAAATAAAAATGAAGGAGTTCATTGTGCATTGAGTGTGAGTTTACCAAAAAATGTAACTCATGGAAAAAACATGGAAGGCAGACTTCATTCTGCAATACACAGGACCAACAACAGACCTGGTACATCAGCCAAGATGAAAAGCAAAGAGTTGAACATTAAAGTGTCCGAAGACTGTGAGACCTTCTTTGATAAAATGGACAGAGAGTATACTTACAAAAGGAATTATGAGCAGAAACCTGAAGTAAAGATAAGAAGGTTACAACAGACAGCTGTCAGACTGGAGGAACACAAGATTCATAAAGAGCTCCACAAAAAGAGACCAGACTATGTAAAAGGGCAACTAGATCCTGTACCAGATGAGCTGATGCATGATGCATACTGCAAGAAGAAGATGCCTAAGTAAAAGACAGACAGCTTAAAAAAATCAAAGGTCCTTTTAAGGACCACCCAAATCTTTCAAAAAGATTTCTTATATTGATACGAATAAAATGAAATTTAATGAATAAATGAACACTTTCCCCTGCCCATTTTCTTTTAAATCCATTAAAATACCTAAATTATTATCTGGCATCTTAAGGTGCACTGAACAGGGGGGAAAGGGGGCAATGTGACCTATACATTCCCCTTTCGACACACATGTTTGCCTACTGTTGTTGATACCATGTGGTTCCAACACCAGATGAGCTACATTTATGCATTTGGTATTGTGGCACAGGTGTGATACATCAACAGCTGCTAACTGTGCAGCCCTATGCTGTATCATGTATGCAAGCCTGTGCACATATAATAATTTCCACCCAATGGCACCAGGAAATCTACAATGTATGACCCCATATTTGCCATTTGGTGTACATGACCCTGTCCAAATAAAACACTCTCCATTTAGCCCAAGGGCACATTTTTCCTCTAGCTTTTGATGGTACTTCTGAAAAAAGGCATCCATTTTGTAAAGTTACTTTTTCAAGCAAGATTGAGTAGGAATATTTCTCAAAACGAGGATTTGGTACTCCTCAAAACCACAAAAAAAGTCCAAATTTGAGATATCCATCTCCTATCTTTTGAAAAATGGCTAAATTATGCAAAATTTCCTCAAAATATAGTAAATTTGATATATTTCAATAGTACTGTACCTCTACTACACATATGAAACATAAAAATACTCACCAATATAAAAATGTAGCCATATCAGCTGTTTTTGTATGCAAACATACCTCTCTATTAGATGCGCTAAAGTTAAAATACTGTAATAAAAAACTATTTTCTGTTATTTCATCATATTTCCAATCATTCTGCAAAGTTTCGATCAAATCGGTTCATTATCATGTCCACAAACCAGCTTCAAAGACAGCTACCCAAAACTGTTTGCAGCTCTTCTTTCTTATCTGAAAAATTCCAAAAGTTAGATATGACCACTTTTATCAATATTGCAATAACTTTTTTACTTTTGGAGATATTTTCACAAACTAAAGTGTTTTTTTCTCTTGGATAATTATAGTATTTGAATTACAAATTTTCTTTTATCAAAATAGTTTTAAAGTGGTTTAATTTTTTTTTTTCAAATTCCAAATATGGAAAAAAATAGAATTGAATCAAATGAAGCTAAAATTAAAAATACTTCTACTTCATAAAAAAAATAGAAAAAAATATTGTAAATTACTTTAATAATTCAGAAAACAGCCCCAATTTACAGATTCTTGATAAGTTGAAAAGTATTTGTGTAAATAATTATTTTCTACAGGTGGCAATATGACCAATAATCTAAAGGCTCAGGGTTGCATACTCATACATAAAGTTCTTCAGATAAGAAAATTTTTGAATAATTACACAGGTATTTTAGGAAATTTTCATCACAGCAAGTTTTTTTCTTCACATTTTAAAGAAAACAAAATTGATTTATCACATTTGGGTCTCAAAGAACGAAAATTATAATATAGTGGTGCAAAAATGGTCAATTTAATTTTTTTTTTTTTTTTCTAAAGGCATTTTATTTTTTTTTACTAGTATCTACTTAAAAAGTACAAAAACAATCCCAAATCAAATATTTGTTATCAATAATACGGAATTAAACCACCATATTGGCTTTCTTTTGATGATTCTTTGAAAACCCCCCATCACTCAGGGGGCAGTCTAGTATCCTATTAGGATCAAATTATCTGATCTAATGAGTAAAAGACTGCACCCTGAGCCTTATTAGAACTAAGTAAACATTGTCAGCATCTAGAAATTCTCACCTAAACTATCAAAAGAACCAAAAAGTACAAATAGTAGCCCTTTCGAGACTAAAATCATACCAAATTTTGTTGCGGAACCATACAAGAAGAAGATTCAAATATGTTTACTGATGGTAATACTCCACACAACAAAGGCAAAACTGGTCTAGCAGGAAGCCACAAGGTTAGTAATGCTGGACGGTTCAAGAAAGGTCATACTCCGTGGTCGAAAGGTCTCGTTTTTGAGAATGCAGTTTCATCAGATGAAGAAGAGTCAAAAGCTTACATCCGAATGAATCTGCAAGATCACCAACAAGACGACATCAAAGCTGATTCCGTATCCAGGACTGACAGCTCACAAGTGGTAAAAGAAGATGGAAGTGGTGTGATTAAATCCAGTATGATCCTGCGGCCACGGTTCCTGAAAGCAGACAAAGAAAAGGTGACATCAAATAATTCTCATATTATTGAGAGTGAAAAGATGTTTGACATGTTCAACTTGGCGTACCAACAGCACAGGGAAACACCAAAAACTTGTAAGAGGCCATGGATGGAGCCACATAGTGACAGAAAATGGGGTGCCTGTATCATGTACAGAGTTCGGTGTGCAAACTGTTGGTTTGTGACTCCAACACTAGCAAAGTTGTACTCAGAAGTTGAAAACAACAAGCCAGGGCCAAATCCAGCCGGTACTAACATTGCGCTAGTTTCAGCAGGACTAGATAGTCCAATAGGAAGCACCAAGACCCAGGAGATTTTAGCGCGTGTAAGTGTTCCACCTCCATGCAAGAGTGGTATGCAGAGAAACACCGACCGAATTTCTAAAGTTATGGTAAAGCAGAACAAGGACGACATGAAAGATAAGGTTGAACAAGTGAAGGCATACAACAAAAAGAAGGGACAACCAGAAAATGTGATAGATGTGACCTTAGATGGCAGGTACCCAACTGCAACAAGGTCCAGCAGGAAGAAACCAGGGTTAAATGCATCACAGGCACAGATGCTTGCGATTGAACAAAATACTCCATGGAAGTTTGTAGTCGCATCATCTTCACTAAACCAGCTATGTTGGAAGGGAGCTTGGCTCAGAGGAAAGGGATTTGATGCAGAGTGCCCAGGCCATGAAGACTGTACTGCTACCCTTCATAGAACTATACCAATATCAGAATATGCCATGGGAAAAGAAATTGGAAATCAGCTTGCACTGCAAGGTATGCTTATCCGTTATGCCACAACAGATGGAGATGCACGTTCCGCTAAAGGAGTAGAAGATGCCATACATGTACTGTATCCTATGTGGGAAGTGCAGAGACTGGCGGACCCAGTACATCTAAGCCAACATCAATTCCGAGCGGGAATGCGAGCTGAGTTTAGTGAGACCATGTTTCATGGACAAACTAAAGAAGAGAACAAAGACTTGAAGAAAATGTTTAGCCTGGACTTGAAGTGTCGCAGTTCCATGATATTGAACCAGTTAATGAATGAATATAACAAGGACACAGAAAAAGTATGTAAAAAATTACCTACCATCCTTTCAACTACAGTCCAGTGTTATGGTGGAGACTGTTCATCTTGCCTTAAGGAGTCTGTGGTATGCAAAGGTACAGTCAGTGATAACTGGTGGACTAGATCCTTTTACCTAAGCACTTACAACATCACTGTGCTGAAAATAGATGAAATTGATGAAATTATACTGCTAGAACTACTGAAAATGATACTTAGTGAGGAAGCAGTCAATAGCATGAGAATGTTCCACACAACAAATAAAAATGAAGGAGTTCATTGTGCATTGAGTGTGAGTTTACCAAAAAATGTAACTCATGGAAAAAACATGGAAGGCAGACTTCATTCTGCAATACACAGGACCAACAACAGACCTGGTACATCAGCCAAGATGAAAAGCAAAGAGTTGAACATTAAAGTGTCCGAAGACTGTGAGACCTTCTTTGATAAAATGGACCGAGAGTATACTTACAAAAGGAATTATGAGCAGAAACCTGAAGTAAAGATAAGAAGGTTACAACAGACAGCTGTCAGACTGGAGGAACACAAGATTCATAAAGAGCTCCACAAAAAGAGACCAGACTATGTAAAAGGGCAACTAGATCCTGTACCAGATGAGCTGATGCATGATGCATACTGCAAGAAGAAGATGCCTAAGTAAAAGACAGACAGCTTAAAAAAATCAAAGGTCCTTTTAAGGACCACCCAAATCTTTCAAAAAGATTTCTTATATTGATACGAATAAAATGAAATTTAATGAATAAATGAACACTTTCCCCTGCCCATTTTCTTTTAAATCCATTAAAATACCTAAATTATTATCTGGCATCTTAAGGTGCACTGAACAGGGGGGAAAGGGGGCAATGTGACCTATACATTCCCCTTTCGACACACATGTTTGCCTACTGTTGTTGATACCATGTGGTTCCAACACCAGATGAGCTACATTTATGCATTTGGTATTGTGGCACAGGTGTGATACATCAACAGCTGCTAACTGTGCAGCCCTATGCTGTATCATGTATGCAAGCCTGTGCACATATAATAATTTCCACCCAATGGCACCAGGAAATCTACAATGTATGACCCCATATTTGCCATTTGGTGTACATGACCCTGTCCAAATAAAACACTCTCCATTTAGCCCAAGGGCACATTTTTCCTCTAGCTTTTGATGGTACTTCTGAAAAAAGGCATCCATTTTGTAAAGTTACTTTTTCAAGCAAGATTGAGTAGGAATATTTCTCAAAACGAGGATTTGGTACTCCTCAAAACCACAAAAAAAGTCCAAATTTGAGATATCCATCTCCTATCTTTTGAAAAATGGCTAAATTATGCAAAATTTCCTCAAAATATAGTAAATTTGATATATTTCAATAGTACTGTACCTCTACTACACATATGAAACATAAAAATACTCACCAATATAAAAATGTAGCCATATCAGCTGTTTTTGTATGCAAACATACCTCTCTATTAGGCACGAAACCACAATTAATTTTCCCACTGTCTTCTTTATAGCCTTTCTGTAATTTAAAAAAATTCCACCGGCGCAATTCAATTCAGATTTTCAGGGACGTTAATTTGAACCTTCCAACAACTTATATAAAAAATATAAAAAAAATTACCATTATTTTTTCAAATTTTATGCATAAACACAGAGATACCCTAAAAAATGACCCAAAATGGCTTCTGGATGTCACAAACTTGACCTTTTTTGACCTCACCAAATCACAACCTAAATGTCAAATTTCTCATTTCAACACATCTACTAAAATAATTTCATTATTCCTCTTCCATTTGAGCACAAAAAGTATGAGAAATTCTGAAAGGAAGTGTTTCTAAAAAAATTTTGAAAAATCTCCTATTATTATAGGAACTATATTCGTATACAACGAAAAGCTAAGGGCAGATAATTGTGGTCTCGTACCTATTAGATGCGCTAAAGTTAAAATACTGTAATAAAAAACTATTTTCTGTTATTTCATCATATTTCCAATCATTCTGCAAAGTTTCGATCAAATCGGTTCATTATCATGTCCACAAACCAGCTTCAAAGACAGCTACCCAAAACTGTTTGCAGCTCTTCTTTCTTATCTGAAAAATTCCAAAAGTTAGATATGACCACTTTTATCAATATTGCAATAACTTTTTTACTTTTGGAGATATTTTCACAAACTAAAGTGTTTTTTTCTCTTGGATAATTATAGTATTTGAATTACAAATTTTCTTTTATCAAAATAGTTTTAAAGTGGTTTAATTTTTTTTTTTCAAATTCCAAATATGGAAAAAAATAGAATTGAATCAAATGAAGCTAAAATTAAAAATACTTCTACTTCATAAAAAAAATAGAAAAAAATATTGTAAATTACTTTAATAATTCAGAAAACAGCCCCAATTTACAGATTCTTGATAAGTTGAAAAGTATTTGTGTAAATAATTATTTTCTACAGGTGGCAATATGACCAATAATCTAAAGGCTCAGGGTTGCATACTCATACATAAAGTTCTTCAGATAAGAAAATTTTTGAATAATTACACAGGTATTTTAGGAAATTTTCATCACAGCAAGTTTTTTTCTTCACATTTTAAAGAAAACAAAATTGATTTATCACATTTGGGTCTCAAAGAACGAAAATTATAATATAGTGGTGCAAAAATGGTCAATTTAATTTTTTTTTTTTTTTTCTAAAGGCATTTTATTTTTTTTTACTAGTATCTACTTAAAAAGTACAAAAACAATCCCAAATCAAATATTTGTTATCAATAATACGGAATTAAACCACCATATTGGCTTTCTTTTGATGATTCTTTGAAAACCCCCCATCACTCAGGGGGCAGTCTAGTATCCTATTAGGATCAAATTATCTGATCTAATGAGTAAAAGACTGCACCCTGAGCCTTATTAGAACTAAGTAAACATTGTCAGCATCTAGAAATTCTCACCTAAACTATCAAAAGAACCAAAAAGTACAAATAGTAGCCCTTTCGAGACTAAAATCATACCAAATTTTGTTGCGGAACCATACAAGAAGAAGATTCAAATATGTTTACTGATGGTAATACTCCACACAACAAAGGCAAAACTGGTCTAGCAGGAAGCCACAAGGTTAGTAATGCTGGACGGTTCAAGAAAGGTCATACTCCGTGGTCGAAAGGTCTCGTTTTTGAGAATGCAGTTTCATCAGATGAAGAAGAGTCAAAAGCTTACATCCGAATGAATCTGCAAGATCACCAACAAGACGACATCAAAGCTGATTCCGTATCCAGGACTGACAGCTCACAAGTGGTAAAAGAAGATGGAAGTGGTGTGATTAAATCCAGTATGATCCTGCGGCCACGGTTCCTGAAAGCAGACAAAGAAAAGGTGACATCAAATAATTCTCATATTATTGAGAGTGAAAAGATGTTTGACATGTTCAACTTGGCGTACCAACAGCACAGGGAAACACCAAAAACTTGTAAGAGGCCATGGATGGAGCCACATAGTGACAGAAAATGGGGTGCCTGTATCATGTACAGAGTTCGGTGTGCAAACTGTTGGTTTGTGACTCCAACACTAGCAAAGTTGTACTCAGAAGTTGAAAACAACAAGCCAGGGCCAAATCCAGCCGGTACTAACATTGCGCTAGTTTCAGCAGGACTAGATAGTCCAATAGGAAGCACCAAGACCCAGGAGATTTTAGCGCGTGTAAGTGTTCCACCTCCATGCAAGAGTGGTATGCAGAGAAACACCGACCGAATTTCTAAAGTTATGGTAAAGCAGAACAAGGACGACATGAAAGATAAGGTTGAACAAGTGAAGGCATACAACAAAAAGAAGGGACAACCAGAAAATGTGATAGATGTGACCTTAGATGGCAGGTACCCAACTGCAACAAGGTCCAGCAGGAAGAAACCAGGGTTAAATGCATCACAGGCACAGATGCTTGCGATTGAACAAAATACTCCATGGAAGTTTGTAGTCGCATCATCTTCACTAAACCAGCTATGTTGGAAGGGAGCTTGGCTCAGAGGAAAGGGATTTGATGCAGAGTGCCCAGGCCATGAAGACTGTACTGCTACCCTTCATAGAACTATACCAATATCAGAATATGCCATGGGAAAAGAAATTGGAAATCAGCTTGCACTGCAAGGTATGCTTATCCGTTATGCCACAACAGATGGAGATGCACGTTCCGCTAAAGGAGTAGAAGATGCCATACATGTACTGTATCCTATGTGGGAAGTGCAGAGACTGGCGGACCCAGTACATCTAAGCCAACATCAATTCCGAGCGGGAATGCGAGCTGAGTTTAGTGAGACCATGTTTCATGGACAAACTAAAGAAGAGAACAAAGACTTGAAGAAAATGTTTAGCCTGGACTTGAAGTGTCGCAGTTCCATGATATTGAACCAGTTAATGAATGAATATAACAAGGACACAGAAAAAGTATGTAAAAAATTACCTACCATCCTTTCAACTACAGTCCAGTGTTATGGTGGAGACTGTTCATCTTGCCTTAAGGAGTCTGTGGTATGCAAAGGTACAGTCAGTGATAACTGGTGGACTAGGTCCTTTTACCTAAGCACTTACAACATCACTGTGCTGAAAATAGATGAAATTGATGAAATTATACTGCTAGAACTACTGAAAATGATACTTAGTGAGGAAGCAGTCAATAGCATGAGAATGTTCCACACAACAAATAAAAATGAAGGAGTTCATTGTGCATTGAGTGTGAGTTTACCAAAAAATGTAACTCATGGAAAAAACATGGAAGGCAGACTTCATTCTGCAATACACAGGACCAACAACAGACCTGGTACATCAGCCAAGATGAAAAGCAAAGAGTTGAACATTAAAGTGTCCGAAGACTGTGAGACCTTCTTTGATAAAATGGACCGAGAGTATACTTACAAAAGGAATTATGAGCAGAAACCTGAAGTAAAGATAAGAAGGTTACAACAGACAGCTGTCAGACTGGAGGAACACAAGATTCATAAAGAGCTCCACAAAAAGAGACCAGACTATGTAAAAGGGCAACTAGATCCTGTACCAGATGAGCTGATGCATGATGCATACTGCAAGAAGAAGATGCCTAAGTAAAAGACAGACAGCTTAAAAAAATCAAAGGTCCTTTTAAGGACCACCCAAATCTTTCAAAAAGATTTCTTATATTGATACGAATAAAATGAAATTTAATGAATAAATGAACACTTTCCCCTGCCCATTTTCTTTTAAATCCATTAAAATACCTAAATTATTATCTGGCATCTTAAGGTGCACTGAACAGGGGGGAAAGGGGGCAATGTGACCTATACATTCCCCTTTCGACACACATGTTTGCCTACTGTTGTTGATACCATGTGGTTCCAACACCAGATGAGCTACATTTATGCATTTGGTATTGTGGCACAGGTGTGATACATCAACAGCTGCTAACTGTGCAGCCCTATGCTGTATCATGTATGCAAGCCTGTGCACATATAATAATTTCCACCCAATGGCACCAGGAAATCTACAATGTATGACCCCATATTTGCCATTTGGTGTACATGACCCTGTCCAAATAAAACACTCTCCATTTAGCCCAAGGGCACATTTTTCCTCTAGCTTTTGATGGTACTTCTGAAAAAAGGCATCCATTTTGTAAAGTTACTTTTTCAAGCAAGATTGAGTAGGAATATTTCTCAAAACGAGGATTTGGTACTCCTCAAAACCACAAAAAAAGTCCAAATTTGAGATATCCATCTCCTATCTTTTGAAAAATGGCTAAATTATGCAAAATTTCCTCAAAATATAGTAAATTTGATATATTTCAATAGTACTGTACCTCTACTACACATATGAAACATAAAAATACTCACCAATATAAAAATGTAGCCATATCAGCTGTTTTTGTATGCAAACATACCTCTCTATTAGGCACGAAACCACAATTAATTTTCCCACTGTCTTCTTTATAGCCTTTCTGTAATTTAAAAAAATTCCACCGGCGCAATTCAATTCAGATTTTCAGGGACGTTAATTTGAACCTTCCAACAACTTATATAAAAAATATAAAAAAAATTACCATTATTTTTTCAAATTTTATGCATAAACACAGAGATACCCTAAAAAATGACCCAAAATGGCTTCTGGATGTCACAAACTTGACCTTTTTTGACCTCACCAAATCACAACCTAAATGTCAAATTTCTCATTTCAACACATCTACTAAAATAATTTCATTATTCCTCTTCCATTTGAGCACAAAAAGTATGAGAAATTCTGAAAGGAAGTGTTTCTAAAAAAATTTTGAAAAATCTCCTATTATTATAGGAACTATATTCGTATACAACGAAAAGCTAAGGGCAGATAATTGTGGTCTCGTACCTATTAGATGCGCTAAAGTTAAAATACTGTAATAAAAAACTATTTTCTGTTATTTCATCATATTTCCAATCATTCTGCAAAGTTTCGATCAAATCGGTTCATTATCATGTCCACAAACCAGCTTCAAAGACAGCTACCCAAAACTGTTTGCAGCTCTTCTTTCTTATCTGAAAAATTCCAAAAGTTAGATATGACCACTTTTATCAATATTGCAATAACTTTTTTACTTTTGGAGATATTTTCACAAACTAAAGTGTTTTTTTCTCTTGGATAATTATAGTATTTGAATTACAAATTTTCTTTTATCAAAATAGTTTTAAAGTGGTTTAATTTTTTTTTTTCAAATTCCAAATATGGAAAAAAATAGAATTGAATCAAATGAAGCTAAAATTAAAAATACTTCTACTTCATAAAAAAAATAGAAAAAAATATTGTAAATTACTTTAATAATTCAGAAAACAGCCCCAATTTACAGATTCTTGATAAGTTGAAAAGTATTTGTGTAAATAATTATTTTCTACAGGTGGCAATATGACCAATAATCTAAAGGCTCAGGGTTGCATACTCATACATAAAGTTCTTCAGATAAGAAAATTTTTGAATAATTACACAGGTATTTTAGGAAATTTTCATCACAGCAAGTTTTTTTCTTCACATTTTAAAGAAAACAAAATTGATTTATCACATTTGGGTCTCAAAGAACGAAAATTATAATATAGTGGTGCAAAAATGGTCAATTTAATTTTTTTTTTTTTTTTCTAAAGGCATTTTATTTTTTTTTACTAGTATCTACTTAAAAAGTACAAAAACAATCCCAAATCAAATATTTGTTATCAATAATACGGAATTAAACCACCATATTGGCTTTCTTTTGATGATTCTTTGAAAACCCCCCATCACTCAGGGGGCAGTCTAGTATCCTATTAGGATCAAATTATCTGATCTAATGAGTAAAAGACTGCACCCTGAGCCTTATTAGAACTAAGTAAACATTGTCAGCATCTAGAAATTCTCACCTAAACTATCAAAAGAACCAAAAAGTACAAATAGTAGCCCTTTCGAGACTAAAATCATACCAAATTTTGTTGCGGAACCATACAAGAAGAAGATTCAAATATGTTTACTGATGGTAATACTCCACACAACAAAGGCAAAACTGGTCTAGCAGGAAGCCACAAGGTTAGTAATGCTGGACGGTTCAAGAAAGGTCATACTCCGTGGTCGAAAGGTCTCGTTTTTGAGAATGCAGTTTCATCAGATGAAGAAGAGTCAAAAGCTTACATCCGAATGAATCTGCAAGATCACCAACAAGACGACATCAAAGCTGATTCCGTATCCAGGACTGACAGCTCACAAGTGGTAAAAGAAGATGGAAGTGGTGTGATTAAATCCAGTATGATCCTGCGGCCACGGTTCCTGAAAGCAGACAAAGAAAAGGTGACATCAAATAATTCTCATATTATTGAGAGTGAAAAGATGTTTGACATGTTCAACTTGGCGTACCAACAGCACAGGGAAACACCAAAAACTTGTAAGAGGCCATGGATGGAGCCACATAGTGACAGAAAATGGGGTGCCTGTATCATGTACAGAGTTCGGTGTGCAAACTGTTGGTTTGTGACTCCAACACTAGCAAAGTTGTACTCAGAAGTTGAAAACAACAAGCCAGGGCCAAATCCAGCCGGTACTAACATTGCGCTAGTTTCAGCAGGACTAGATAGTCCAATAGGAAGCACCAAGACCCAGGAGATTTTAGCGCGTGTAAGTGTTCCACCTCCATGCAAGAGTGGTATGCAGAGAAACACCGACCGAATTTCTAAAGTTATGGTAAAGCAGAACAAGGACGACATGAAAGATAAGGTTGAACAAGTGAAGGCATACAACAAAAAGAAGGGACAACCAGAAAATGTGATAGATGTGACCTTAGATGGCAGGTACCCAACTGCAACAAGGTCCAGCAGGAAGAAACCAGGGTTAAATGCATCACAGGCACAGATGCTTGCGATTGAACAAAATACTCCATGGAAGTTTGTAGTCGCATCATCTTCACTAAACCAGCTATGTTGGAAGGGAGCTTGGCTCAGAGGAAAGGGATTTGATGCAGAGTGCCCAGGCCATGAAGACTGTACTGCTACCCTTCATAGAACTATACCAATATCAGAATATGCCATGGGAAAAGAAATTGGAAATCAGCTTGCACTGCAAGGTATGCTTATCCGTTATGCCACAACAGATGGAGATGCACGTTCCGCTAAAGGAGTAGAAGATGCCATACATGTACTGTATCCTATGTGGGAAGTGCAGAGACTGGCGGACCCAGTACATCTAAGCCAACATCAATTCCGAGCGGGAATGCGAGCTGAGTTTAGTGAGACCATGTTTCATGGACAAACTAAAGAAGAGAACAAAGACTTGAAGAAAATGTTTAGCCTGGACTTGAAGTGTCGCAGTTCCATGATATTGAACCAGTTAATGAATGAATATAACAAGGACACAGAAAAAGTATGTAAAAAATTACCTACCATCCTTTCAACTACAGTCCAGTGTTATGGTGGAGACTGTTCATCTTGCCTTAAGGAGTCTGTGGTATGCAAAGGTACAGTCAGTGATAACTGGTGGACTAGATCCTTTTACCTAAGCACTTACAACATCACTGTGCTGAAAATAGATGAAATTGATGAAATTATACTGCTAGAACTACTGAAAATGATACTTAGTGAGGAAGCAGTCAATAGCATGAGAATGTTCCACACAACAAATAAAAATGAAGGAGTTCATTGTGCATTGAGTGTGAGTTTACCAAAAAATGTAACTCATGGAAAAAACATGGAAGGCAGACTTCATTCTGCAATACACAGGACCAACAACAGACCTGGTACATCAGCCAAGATGAAAAGCAAAGAGTTGAACATTAAAGTGTCCGAAGACTGTGAGACCTTCTTTGATAAAATGGACAGAGAGTATACTTACAAAAGGAATTATGAGCAGAAACCTGAAGTAAAGATAAGAAGGTTACAACAGACAGCTGTCAGACTGGAGGAACACAAGATTCATAAAGAGCTCCACAAAAAGAGACCAGACTATGTAAAAGGGCAACTAGATCCTGTACCAGATGAGCTGATGCATGATGCATACTGCAAGAAGAAGATGCCTAAGTAAAAGACAGACAGCTTAAAAAAATCAAAGGTCCTTTTAAGGACCACCCAAATCTTTCAAAAAGATTTCTTATATTGATACGAATAAAATGAAATTTAATGAATAAATGAACACTTTCCCCTGCCCATTTTCTTTTAAATCCATTAAAATACCTAAATTATTATCTGGCATCTTAAGGTGCACTGAACAGGGGGGAAAGGGGGCAATGTGACCTATACATTCCCCTTTCGACACACATGTTTGCCTACTGTTGTTGATACCATGTGGTTCCAACACCAGATGAGCTACATTTATGCATTTGGTATTGTGGCACAGGTGTGATACATCAACAGCTGCTAACTGTGCAGCCCTATGCTGTATCATGTATGCAAGCCTGTGCACATATAATAATTTCCACCCAATGGCACCAGGAAATCTACAATGTATGACCCCATATTTGCCATTTGGTGTACATGACCCTGTCCAAATAAAACACTCTCCATTTAGCCCAAGGGCACATTTTTCCTCTAGCTTTTGATGGTACTTCTGAAAAAAGGCATCCATTTTGTAAAGTTACTTTTTCAAGCAAGATTGAGTAGGAATATTTCTCAAAACGAGGATTTGGTACTCCTCAAAACCACAAAAAAAGTCCAAATTTGAGATATCCATCTCCTATCTTTTGAAAAATGGCTAAATTATGCAAAATTTCCTCAAAATATAGTAAATTTGATATATTTCAATAGTACTGTACCTCTACTACACATATGAAACATAAAAATACTCACCAATATAAAAATGTAGCCATATCAGCTGTTTTTGTATGCAAACATACCTCTCTATTAGATGCGCTAAAGTTAAAATACTGTAATAAAAAACTATTTTCTGTTATTTCATCATATTTCCAATCATTCTGCAAAGTTTCGATCAAATCGGTTCATTATCATGTCCACAAACCAGCTTCAAAGACAGCTACCCAAAACTGTTTGCAGCTCTTCTTTCTTATCTGAAAAATTCCAAAAGTTAGATATGACCACTTTTATCAATATTGCAATAACTTTTTTACTTTTGGAGATATTTTCACAAACTAAAGTGTTTTTTTCTCTTGGATAATTATAGTATTTGAATTACAAATTTTCTTTTATCAAAATAGTTTTAAAGTGGTTTAATTTTTTTTTTTCAAATTCCAAATATGGAAAAAAATAGAATTGAATCAAATGAAGCTAAAATTAAAAATACTTCTACTTCATAAAAAAAATAGAAAAAAATATTGTAAATTACTTTAATAATTCAGAAAACAGCCCCAATTTACAGATTCTTGATAAGTTGAAAAGTATTTGTGTAAATAATTATTTTCTACAGGTGGCAATATGACCAATAATCTAAAGGCTCAGGGTTGCATACTCATACATAAAGTTCTTCAGATAAGAAAATTTTTGAATAATTACACAGGTATTTTAGGAAATTTTCATCACAGCAAGTTTTTTTCTTCACATTTTAAAGAAAACAAAATTGATTTATCACATTTGGGTCTCAAAGAACGAAAATTATAATATAGTGGTGCAAAAATGGTCAATTTAATTTTTTTTTTTTTTTTCTAAAGGCATTTTATTTTTTTTTACTAGTATCTACTTAAAAAGTACAAAAACAATCCCAAATCAAATATTTGTTATCAATAATACGGAATTAAACCACCATATTGGCTTTCTTTTGATGATTCTTTGAAAACCCCCCATCACTCAGGGGGCAGTCTAGTATCCTATTAGGATCAAATTATCTGATCTAATGAGTAAAAGACTGCACCCTGAGCCTTATTAGAACTAAGTAAACATTGTCAGCATCTAGAAATTCTCACCTAAACTATCAAAAGAACCAAAAAGTACAAATAGTAGCCCTTTCGAGACTAAAATCATACCAAATTTTGTTGCGGAACCATACAAGAAGAAGATTCAAATATGTTTACTGATGGTAATACTCCACACAACAAAGGCAAAACTGGTCTAGCAGGAAGCCACAAGGTTAGTAATGCTGGACGGTTCAAGAAAGGTCATACTCCGTGGTCGAAAGGTCTCGTTTTTGAGAATGCAGTTTCATCAGATGAAGAAGAGTCAAAAGCTTACATCCGAATGAATCTGCAAGATCACCAACAAGACGACATCAAAGCTGATTCCGTATCCAGGACTGACAGCTCACAAGTGGTAAAAGAAGATGGAAGTGGTGTGATTAAATCCAGTATGATCCTGCGGCCACGGTTCCTGAAAGCAGACAAAGAAAAGGTGACATCAAATAATTCTCATATTATTGAGAGTGAAAAGATGTTTGACATGTTCAACTTGGCGTACCAACAGCACAGGGAAACACCAAAAACTTGTAAGAGGCCATGGATGGAGCCACATAGTGACAGAAAATGGGGTGCCTGTATCATGTACAGAGTTCGGTGTGCAAACTGTTGGTTTGTGACTCCAACACTAGCAAAGTTGTACTCAGAAGTTGAAAACAACAAGCCAGGGCCAAATCCAGCCGGTACTAACATTGCGCTAGTTTCAGCAGGACTAGATAGTCCAATAGGAAGCACCAAGACCCAGGAGATTTTAGCGCGTGTAAGTGTTCCACCTCCATGCAAGAGTGGTATGCAGAGAAACACCGACCGAATTTCTAAAGTTATGGTAAAGCAGAACAAGGACGACATGAAAGATAAGGTTGAACAAGTGAAGGCATACAACAAAAAGAAGGGACAACCAGAAAATGTGATAGATGTGACCTTAGATGGCAGGTACCCAACTGCAACAAGGTCCAGCAGGAAGAAACCAGGGTTAAATGCATCACAGGCACAGATGCTTGCGATTGAACAAAATACTCCATGGAAGTTTGTAGTCGCATCATCTTCACTAAACCAGCTATGTTGGAAGGGAGCTTGGCTCAGAGGAAAGGGATTTGATGCAGAGTGCCCAGGCCATGAAGACTGTACTGCTACCCTTCATAGAACTATACCAATATCAGAATATGCCATGGGAAAAGAAATTGGAAATCAGCTTGCACTGCAAGGTATGCTTATCCGTTATGCCACAACAGATGGAGATGCACGTTCCGCTAAAGGAGTAGAAGATGCCATACATGTACTGTATCCTATGTGGGAAGTGCAGAGACTGGCGGACCCAGTACATCTAAGCCAACATCAATTCCGAGCGGGAATGCGAGCTGAGTTTAGTGAGACCATGTTTCATGGACAAACTAAAGAAGAGAACAAAGACTTGAAGAAAATGTTTAGCCTGGACTTGAAGTGTCGCAGTTCCATGATATTGAACCAGTTAATGAATGAATATAACAAGGACACAGAAAAAGTATGTAAAAAATTACCTACCATCCTTTCAACTACAGTCCAGTGTTATGGTGGAGACTGTTCATCTTGCCTTAAGGAGTCTGTGGTATGCAAAGGTACAGTCAGTGATAACTGGTGGACTAGATCCTTTTACCTAAGCACTTACAACATCACTGTGCTGAAAATAGATGAAATTGATGAAATTATACTGCTAGAACTACTGAAAATGATACTTAGTGAGGAAGCAGTCAATAGCATGAGAATGTTCCACACAACAAATAAAAATGAAGGAGTTCATTGTGCATTGAGTGTGAGTTTACCAAAAAATGTAACTCATGGAAAAAACATGGAAGGCAGACTTCATTCTGCAATACACAGGACCAACAACAGACCTGGTACATCAGCCAAGATGAAAAGCAAAGAGTTGAACATTAAAGTGTCCGAAGACTGTGAGACCTTCTTTGATAAAATGGACCGAGAGTATACTTACAAAAGGAATTATGAGCAGAAACCTGAAGTAAAGATAAGAAGGTTACAACAGACAGCTGTCAGACTGGAGGAACACAAGATTCATAAAGAGCTCCACAAAAAGAGACCAGACTATGTAAAAGGGCAACTAGATCCTGTACCAGATGAGCTGATGCATGATGCATACTGCAAGAAGAAGATGCCTAAGTAAAAGACAGACAGCTTAAAAAAATCAAAGGTCCTTTTAAGGACCACCCAAATCTTTCAAAAAGATTTCTTATATTGATACGAATAAAATGAAATTTAATGAATAAATGAACACTTTCCCCTGCCCATTTTCTTTTAAATCCATTAAAATACCTAAATTATTATCTGGCATCTTAAGGTGCACTAAACAGGGGGGAAAGGGGGCAATGTGACCTATACATTCCCCTTTCGACACACATGTTTGCCTACTGTTGTTGATACCATGTGGTTCCAACACCAGATGAGCTACATTTATGCATTTGGTATTGTGGCACAGGTGTGATACATCAACAGCTGCTAACTGTGCAGCCCTATGCTGTATCATGTATGCAAGCCTGTGCACATATAATAATTTCCACCCAATGGCACCAGGAAATCTACAATGTATGACCCCATATTTGCCATTTGGTGTACATGACCCTGTCCAAATAAAACACTCTCCATTTAGCCCAAGGGCACATTTTTCCTCTAGCTTTTGATGGTACTTCTGAAAAAAGGCATCCATTTTGTAAAGTTACTTTTTCAAGCAAGATTGAGTAGGAATATTTCAAAACGAGGATTTGGTACTCCTCAAAACCACAAAAAAAGTCCAAATTTGAGATATCCATCTCCTATCTTTTGAAAAATGGCTAAATTATGCAAAATTTCCTCAAAATATAGTAAATTTGATATATTTCAATAGTACTGTACCTCTACTACACATATGAAACATAAAAATACTCACCAATATAAAAATGTAGCCATATCAGCTGTTTTTGTATGCAAACATACCTCTCTATTAGGCACGAAACCACAATTAATTTTCCCACTGTCTTCTTTATAGCCTTTCTGTAATTTAAAAAAATTCCACCGGCGCAATTCAATTCAGATTTTCAGGGACGTTAATTTGAACCTTCCAACAACTTATATAAAAAATATAAAAAAAATTACCATTATTTTTTCAAATTTTATGCATAAACACAGAGATACCCTAAAAAATGACCCAAAATGGCTTCTGGATGTCACAAACTTGACCTTTTTTGACCTCACCAAATCACAACCTAAATGTCAAATTTCTCATTTCAACACATCTACTAAAATAATTTCATTATTCCTCTTCCATTTGAGCACAAAAAGTATGAGAAATTCTGAAAGGAAGTGTTTCTAAAAAAATTTTGAAAAATCTCCTATTATTATAGGAACTATATTCGTATACAACGAAAAGCTAAGGGCAGATAATTGAGGTCTCGTACCTATTAGATGCGCTAAAGTTAAAATACTGTAATAAAAAACTATTTTCTGTTATTTCATCATATTTCCAATCATTCTGCAAAGTTTCGATCAAATCGGTTCATTATCATGTCCACAAACCAGCTTCAAAGACAGCTACCCAAAACTGTTTGCAGCTCTTCTTTCTTATCTGAAAAATTCCAAAAGTTAGATATGACCACTTTTATCAATATTGCAATAACTTTTTTACTTTTGGAGATATTTTCACAAACTAAAGTGTTTTTTTCTCTTGGATAATTATAGTATTTGAATTACAAATTTTCTTTTATCAAAATAGTTTTAAAGTGGTTTAATTTTTTTTTTTCAAATTCCAAATATGGAAAAAAATAGAATTGAATCAAATGAAGCTAAAATTAAAAATACTTCTACTTCATAAAAAAAATAGAAAAAAATATTGTAAATTACTTTAATAATTCAGAAAACAGCCCCAATTTACAGATTCTTGATAAGTTGAAAAGTATTTGTGTAAATAATTATTTTCTACAGGTGGCAATATGACCAATAATCTAAAGGCTCAGGGTTGCATACTCATACATAAAGTTCTTCAGATAAGAAAATTTTTGAATAATTACACAGGTATTTTAGGAAATTTTCATCACAGCAAGTTTTTTTCTTCACATTTTAAAGAAAACAAAATTGATTTATCACATTTGGGTCTCAAAGAACGAAAATTATAATATAGTGGTGCAAAAATGGTCAATTTAATTTTTTTTTTTTTTTTCTAAAGGCATTTTATTTTTTTTTACTAGTATCTACTTAAAAAGTACAAAAACAATCCCAAATCAAATATTTGTTATCAATAATACGGAATTAAACCACCATATTGGCTTTCTTTTGATGATTCTTTGAAAACCCCCCATCACTCAGGGGGCAGTCTAGTATCCTATTAGGATCAAATTATCTGATCTAATGAGTAAAAGACTGCACCCTGAGCCTTATTAGAACTAAGTAAACATTGTCAGCATCTAGAAATTCTCACCTAAACTATCAAAAGAACCAAAAAGTACAAATAGTAGCCCTTTCGAGACTAAAATCATACCAAATTTTGTTGCGGAACCATACAAGAAGAAGATTCAAATATGTTTACTGATGGTAATACTCCACACAACAAAGGCAAAACTGGTCTAGCAGGAAGCCACAAGGTTAGTAATGCTGGACGGTTCAAGAAAGGTCATACTCCGTGGTCGAAAGGTCTCGTTTTTGAGAATGCAGTTTCATCAGATGAAGAAGAGTCAAAAGCTTACATCCGAATGAATCTGCAAGATCACCAACAAGACGACATCAAAGCTGATTCCGTATCCAGGACTGACAGCTCACAAGTGGTAAAAGAAGATGGAAGTGGTGTGATTAAATCCAGTATGATCCTGCGGCCACGGTTCCTGAAAGCAGACAAAGAAAAGGTGACATCAAATAATTCTCATATTATTGAGAGTGAAAAGATGTTTGACATGTTCAACTTGGCGTACCAACAGCACAGGGAAACACCAAAAACTTGTAAGAGGCCATGGATGGAGCCACATAGTGACAGAAAATGGGGTGCCTGTATCATGTACAGAGTTCGGTGTGCAAACTGTTGGTTTGTGACTCCAACACTAGCAAAGTTGTACTCAGAAGTTGAAAACAACAAGCCAGGGCCAAATCCAGCCGGTACTAACATTGCGCTAGTTTCAGCAGGACTAGATAGTCCAATAGGAAGCACCAAGACCCAGGAGATTTTAGCGCGTGTAAGTGTTCCACCTCCATGCAAGAGTGGTATGCAGAGAAACACCGACCGAATTTCTAAAGTTATGGTAAAGCAGAACAAGGACGACATGAAAGATAAGGTTGAACAAGTGAAGGCATACAACAAAAAGAAGGGACAACCAGAAAATGTGATAGATGTGACCTTAGATGGCAGGTACCCAACTGCAACAAGGTCCAGCAGGAAGAAACCAGGGTTAAATGCATCACAGGCACAGATGCTTGCGATTGAACAAAATACTCCATGGAAGTTTGTAGTCGCATCATCTTCACTAAACCAGCTATGTTGGAAGGGAGCTTGGCTCAGAGGAAAGGGATTTGATGCAGAGTGCCCAGGCCATGAAGACTGTACTGCTACCCTTCATAGAACTATACCAATATCAGAATATGCCATGGGAAAAGAAATTGGAAATCAGCTTGCACTGCAAGGTATGCTTATCCGTTATGCCACAACAGATGGAGATGCACGTTCCGCTAAAGGAGTAGAAGATGCCATACATGTACTGTATCCTATGTGGGAAGTGCAGAGACTGGCGGACCCAGTACATCTAAGCCAACATCAATTCCGAGCGGGAATGCGAGCTGAGTTTAGTGAGACCATGTTTCATGGACAAACTAAAGAAGAGAACAAAGACTTGAAGAAAATGTTTAGCCTGGACTTGAAGTGTCGCAGTTCCATGATATTGAACCAGTTAATGAATGAATATAACAAGGACACAGAAAAAGTATGTAAAAAATTACCTACCATCCTTTCAACTACAGTCCAGTGTTATGGTGGAGACTGTTCATCTTGCCTTAAGGAGTCTGTGGTATGCAAAGGTACAGTCAGTGATAACTGGTGGACTAGATCCTTTTACCTAAGCACTTACAACATCACTGTGCTGAAAATAGATGAAATTGATGAAATTATACTGCTAGAACTACTGAAAATGATACTTAGTGAGGAAGCAGTCAATAGCATGAGAATGTTCCACACAACAAATAAAAATGAAGGAGTTCATTGTGCATTGAGTGTGAGTTTACCAAAAAATGTAACTCATGGAAAAAACATGGAAGGCAGACTTCATTCTGCAATACACAGGACCAACAACAGACCTGGTACATCAGCCAAGATGAAAAGCAAAGAGTTGAACATTAAAGTGTCCGAAGACTGTGAGACCTTCTTTGATAAAATGGACCGAGAGTATACTTACAAAAGGAATTATGAGCAGAAACCTGAAGTAAAGATAAGAAGGTTACAACAGACAGCTGTCAGACTGGAGGAACACAAGATTCATAAAGAGCTCCACAAAAAGAGACCAGACTATGTAAAAGGGCAACTAGATCCTGTACCAGATGAGCTGATGCATGATGCATACTGCAAGAAGAAGATGCCTAAGTAAAAGACAGACAGCTTAAAAAAATCAAAGGTCCTTTTAAGGACCACCCAAATCTTTCAAAAAGATTTCTTATATTGATACGAATAAAATGAAATTTAATGAATAAATGAACACTTTCCCCTGCCCATTTTCTTTTAAATCCATTAAAATACCTAAATTATTATCTGGCATCTTAAGGTGCACTAAACAGGGGGGAAAGGGGGCAATGTGACCTATACATTCCCCTTTCGACACACATGTTTGCCTACTGTTGTTGATACCATGTGGTTCCAACACCAGATGAGCTACATTTATGCATTTGGTATTGTGGCACAGGTGTGATACATCAACAGCTGCTAACTGTGCAGCCCTATGCTGTATCATGTATGCAAGCCTGTGCACATATAATAATTTCCACCCAATGGCACCAGGAAATCTACAATGTATGACCCCATATTTGCCATTTGGTGTACATGACCCTGTCCAAATAAAACACTCTCCATTTAGCCCAAGGGCACATTTTTCCTCTAGCTTTTGATGGTACTTCTGAAAAAAGGCATCCATTTTGTAAAGTTACTTTTTCAAGCAAGATTGAGTAGGAATATTTCAAAACGAGGATTTGGTACTCCTCAAAACCACAAAAAAAGTCCAAATTTGAGATATCCATCTCCTATCTTTTGAAAAATGGCTAAATTATGCAAAATTTCCTCAAAATATAGTAAATTTGATATATTTCAATAGTACTGTACCTCTACTACACATATGAAACATAAAAATACTCACCAATATAAAAATGTAGCCATATCAGCTGTTTTTGTATGCAAACATACCTCTCTATTAGGCACGAAACCACAATTAATTTTCCCACTGTCTTCTTTATAGCCTTTCTGTAATTTAAAAAAATTCCACCGGCGCAATTCAATTCAGATTTTCAGGGACGTTAATTTGAACCTTCCAACAACTTATATAAAAAATATAAAAAAAATTACCATTATTTTTTCAAATTTTATGCATAAACACAGAGATACCCTAAAAAATGACCCAAAATGGCTTCTGGATGTCACAAACTTGACCTTTTTTGACCTCACCAAATCACAACCTAAATGTCAAATTTCTCATTTCAACACATCTACTAAAATAATTTCATTATTCCTCTTCCATTTGAGCACAAAAAGTATGAGAAATTCTGAAAGGAAGTGTTTCTAAAAAAATTTTGAAAAATCTCCTATTATTATAGGAACTATATTCGTATACAACGAAAAGCTAAGGGCAGATAATTGAGGTCTCGTACCTATTAGATGCGCTAAAGTTAAAATACTGTAATAAAAAACTATTTTCTGTTATTTCATCATATTTCCAATCATTCTGCAAAGTTTCGATCAAATCGGTTCATTATCATGTCCACAAACCAGCTTCAAAGACAGCTACCCAAAACTGTTTGCAGCTCTTCTTTCTTATCTGAAAAATTCCAAAAGTTAGATATGACCACTTTTATCAATATTGCAATAACTTTTTTACTTTTGGAGATATTTTCACAAACTAAAGTGTTTTTTTCTCTTGGATAATTATAGTATTTGAATTACAAATTTTCTTTTATCAAAATAGTTTTAAAGTGGTTTAATTTTTTTTTTTCAAATTCCAAATATGGAAAAAAATAGAATTGAATCAAATGAAGCTAAAATTAAAAATACTTCTACTTCATAAAAAAAATAGAAAAAAATATTGTAAATTACTTTAATAATTCAGAAAACAGCCCCAATTTACAGATTCTTGATAAGTTGAAAAGTATTTGTGTAAATAATTATTTTCTACAGGTGGCAATATGACCAATAATCTAAAGGCTCAGGGTTGCATACTCATACATAAAGTTCTTCAGATAAGAAAATTTTTGAATAATTACACAGGTATTTTAGGAAATTTTCATCACAGCAAGTTTTTTTCTTCACATTTTAAAGAAAACAAAATTGATTTATCACATTTGGGTCTCAAAGAACGAAAATTATAATATAGTGGTGCAAAAATGGTCAATTTAATTTTTTTTTTTTTTTTCTAAAGGCATTTTATTTTTTTTTACTAGTATCTACTTAAAAAGTACAAAAACAATCCCAAATCAAATATTTGTTATCAATAATACGGAATTAAACCACCATATTGGCTTTCTTTTGATGATTCTTTGAAAACCCCCCATCACTCAGGGGGCAGTCTAGTATCCTATTAGGATCAAATTATCTGATCTAATGAGTAAAAGACTGCACCCTGAGCCTTATTAGAACTAAGTAAACATTGTCAGCATCTAGAAATTCTCACCTAAACTATCAAAAGAACCAAAAAGTACAAATAGTAGCCCTTTCGAGACTAAAATCATACCAAATTTTGTTGCGGAACCATACAAGAAGAAGATTCAAATATGTTTACTGATGGTAATACTCCACACAACAAAGGCAAAACTGGTCTAGCAGGAAGCCACAAGGTTAGTAATGCTGGACGGTTCAAGAAAGGTCATACTCCGTGGTCGAAAGGTCTCGTTTTTGAGAATGCAGTTTCATCAGATGAAGAAGAGTCAAAAGCTTACATCCGAATGAATCTGCAAGATCACCAACAAGACGACATCAAAGCTGATTCCGTATCCAGGACTGACAGCTCACAAGTGGTAAAAGAAGATGGAAGTGGTGTGATTAAATCCAGTATGATCCTGCGGCCACGGTTCCTGAAAGCAGACAAAGAAAAGGTGACATCAAATAATTCTCATATTATTGAGAGTGAAAAGATGTTTGACATGTTCAACTTGGCGTACCAACAGCACAGGGAAACACCAAAAACTTGTAAGAGGCCATGGATGGAGCCACATAGTGACAGAAAATGGGGTGCCTGTATCATGTACAGAGTTCGGTGTGCAAACTGTTGGTTTGTGACTCCAACACTAGCAAAGTTGTACTCAGAAGTTGAAAACAACAAGCCAGGGCCAAATCCAGCCGGTACTAACATTGCGCTAGTTTCAGCAGGACTAGATAGTCCAATAGGAAGCACCAAGACCCAGGAGATTTTAGCGCGTGTAAGTGTTCCACCTCCATGCAAGAGTGGTATGCAGAGAAACACCGACCGAATTTCTAAAGTTATGGTAAAGCAGAACAAGGACGACATGAAAGATAAGGTTGAACAAGTGAAGGCATACAACAAAAAGAAGGGACAACCAGAAAATGTGATAGATGTGACCTTAGATGGCAGGTACCCAACTGCAACAAGGTCCAGCAGGAAGAAACCAGGGTTAAATGCATCACAGGCACAGATGCTTGCGATTGAACAAAATACTCCATGGAAGTTTGTAGTCGCATCATCTTCACTAAACCAGCTATGTTGGAAGGGAGCTTGGCTCAGAGGAAAGGGATTTGATGCAGAGTGCCCAGGCCATGAAGACTGTACTGCTACCCTTCATAGAACTATACCAATATCAGAATATGCCATGGGAAAAGAAATTGGAAATCAGCTTGCACTGCAAGGTATGCTTATCCGTTATGCCACAACAGATGGAGATGCACGTTCCGCTAAAGGAGTAGAAGATGCCATACATGTACTGTATCCTATGTGGGAAGTGCAGAGACTGGCGGACCCAGTACATCTAAGCCAACATCAATTCCGAGCGGGAATGCGAGCTGAGTTTAGTGAGACCATGTTTCATGGACAAACTAAAGAAGAGAACAAAGACTTGAAGAAAATGTTTAGCCTGGACTTGAAGTGTCGCAGTTCCATGATATTGAACCAGTTAATGAATGAATATAACAAGGACACAGAAAAAGTATGTAAAAAATTACCTACCATCCTTTCAACTACAGTCCAGTGTTATGGTGGAGACTGTTCATCTTGCCTTAAGGAGTCTGTGGTATGCAAAGGTACAGTCAGTGATAACTGGTGGACTAGATCCTTTTACCTAAGCACTTACAACATCACTGTGCTGAAAATAGATGAAATTGATGAAATTATACTGCTAGAACTACTGAAAATGATACTTAGTGAGGAAGCAGTCAATAGCATGAGAATGTTCCACACAACAAATAAAAATGAAGGAGTTCATTGTGCATTGAGTGTGAGTTTACCAAAAAATGTAACTCATGGAAAAAACATGGAAGGCAGACTTCATTCTGCAATACACAGGACCAACAACAGACCTGGTACATCAGCCAAGATGAAAAGCAAAGAGTTGAACATTAAAGTGTCCGAAGACTGTGAGACCTTCTTTGATAAAATGGACCGAGAGTATACTTACAAAAGGAATTATGAGCAGAAACCTGAAGTAAAGATAAGAAGGTTACAACAGACAGCTGTCAGACTGGAGGAACACAAGATTCATAAAGAGCTCCACAAAAAGAGACCAGACTATGTAAAAGGGCAACTAGATCCTGTACCAGATGAGCTGATGCATGATGCATACTGCAAGAAGAAGATGCCTAAGTAAAAGACAGACAGCTTAAAAAAATCAAAGGTCCTTTTAAGGACCACCCAAATCTTTCAAAAAGATTTCTTATATTGATACGAATAAAATGAAATTTAATGAATAAATGAACACTTTCCCCTGCCCATTTTCTTTTAAATCCATTAAAATACCTAAATTATTATCTGGCATCTTAAGGTGCACTAAACAGGGGGGAAAGGGGGCAATGTGACCTATACATTCCCCTTTCGACACACATGTTTGCCTACTGTTGTTGATACCATGTGGTTCCAACACCAGATGAGCTACATTTATGCATTTGGTATTGTGGCACAGGTGTGATACATCAACAGCTGCTAACTGTGCAGCCCTATGCTGTATCATGTATGCAAGCCTGTGCACATATAATAATTTCCACCCAATGGCACCAGGAAATCTACAATGTATGACCCCATATTTGCCATTTGGTGTACATGACCCTGTCCAAATAAAACACTCTCCATTTAGCCCAAGGGCACATTTTTCCTCTAGCTTTTGATGGTACTTCTGAAAAAAGGCATCCATTTTGTAAAGTTACTTTTTCAAGCAAGATTGAGTAGGAATATTTCAAAACGAGGATTTGGTACTCCTCAAAACCACAAAAAAAGTCCAAATTTGAGATATCCATCTCCTATCTTTTGAAAAATGGCTAAATTATGCAAAATTTCCTCAAAATATAGTAAATTTGATATATTTCAATAGTACTGTACCTCTACTACACATATGAAACATAAAAATACTCACCAATATAAAAATGTAGCCATATCAGCTGTTTTTGTATGCAAACATACCTCTCTATTAGGCACGAAACCACAATTAATTTTCCCACTGTCTTCTTTATAGCCTTTCTGTAATTTAAAAAAATTCCACCGGCGCAATTCAATTCAGATTTTCAGGGACGTTAATTTGAACCTTCCAACAACTTATATAAAAAATATAAAAAAAATTACCATTATTTTTTCAAATTTTATGCATAAACACAGAGATACCCTAAAAAATGACCCAAAATGGCTTCTGGATGTCACAAACTTGACCTTTTTTGACCTCACCAAATCACAACCTAAATGTCAAATTTCTCATTTCAACACATCTACTAAAATAATTTCATTATTCCTCTTCCATTTGAGCACAAAAAGTATGAGAAATTCTGAAAGGAAGTGTTTCTAAAAAAATTTTGAAAAATCTCCTATTATTATAGGAACTATATTCGTATACAACGAAAAGCTAAGGGCAGATAATTGTGGTCTCGTACCTATTAGATGCGCTAAAGTTAAAATACTGTAATAAAAAACTATTTTCTGTTATTTCATCATATTTCCAATCATTCTGCAAAGTTTCGATCAAATCGGTTCATTATCATGTCCACAAACCAGC
Source organism: Perna viridis (assembly GCA_037379345.1). NCBI lineage: Eukaryota > Metazoa > Mollusca > Bivalvia > Mytilida > Mytilidae > Perna > Perna viridis. Next base: position 26,566,460 of record CM074525.1, read on the forward strand.
TTCAAAGACAGCTACCCAAAACTGTTTGCAGCTCTTCTTTCTTATCTGAAAAATTCCAAAAGTTAGATATGACCACTTTTATCAATATTGCAATAACTTTTTTACTTTTGGAGATATTTTCACAAACTAAAGTGTTTTTTTCTCTTGGATAATTATAGTATTTGAATTACAAATTTTCTTTTATCAAAATAGTTTTAAAGTGGTTTAATTTTTTTTTTTCAAATTCCAAATATGGAAAAAAATAGAATTGAATCAAATGAAGCTAAAATTAAAAATACTTCTACTTCATAAAAAAAATAGAAAAAAATATTGTAAATTACTTTAATAATTCAGAAAACAGCCCCAATTTACAGATTCTTGATAAGTTGAAAAGTATTTGTGTAAATAATTATTTTCTACAGGTGGCAATATGACCAATAATCTAAAGGCTCAGGGTTGCATACTCATACATAAAGTTCTTCAGATAAGAAAATTTTTGAATAATTACACAGGTATTTTAGGAAATTTTCATCACAGCAAGTTTTTTTCTTCACATTTTAAAGAAAACAAAATTGATTTATCACATTTGGGTCTCAAAGAACGAAAATTATAATATAGTGGTGCAAAAATGGTCAATTTAATTTTTTTTTTTTTTTTCTAAAGGCATTTTATTTTTTTTTACTAGTATCTACTTAAAAAGTACAAAAACAATCCCAAATCAAATATTTGTTATCAATAATACGGAATTAAACCACCATATTGGCTTTCTTTTGATGATTCTTTGAAAACCCCCCATCACTCAGGGGGCAGTCTAGTATCCTATTAGGATCAAATTATCTGATCTAATGAGTAAAAGACTGCACCCTGAGCCTTATTAGAACTAAGTAAACATTGTCAGCATCTAGAAATTCTCACCTAAACTATCAAAAGAACCAAAAAGTACAAATAGTAGCCCTTTCGAGACTAAAATCATACCAAATTTTGTTGCGGAACCATACAAGAAGAAGATTCAAATATGTTTACTGATGGTAATACTCCACACAACAAAGGCAAAACTGGTCTAGCAGGAAGCCACAAGGTTAGTAATGCTGGACGGTTCAAGAAAGGTCATACTCCGTGGTCGAAAGGTCTCGTTTTTGAGAATGCAGTTTCATCAGATGAAGAAGAGTCAAAAGCTTACATCCGAATGAATCTGCAAGATCACCAACAAGACGACATCAAAGCTGATTCCGTATCCAGGACTGACAGCTCACAAGTGGTAAAAGAAGATGGAAGTGGTGTGATTAAATCCAGTATGATCCTGCGGCCACGGTTCCTGAAAGCAGACAAAGAAAAGGTGACATCAAATAATTCTCATATTATTGAGAGTGAAAAGATGTTTGACATGTTCAACTTGGCGTACCAACAGCACAGGGAAACACCAAAAACTTGTAAGAGGCCATGGATGGAGCCACATAGTGACAGAAAATGGGGTGCCTGTATCATGTACAGAGTTCGGTGTGCAAACTGTTGGTTTGTGACTCCAACACTAGCAAAGTTGTACTCAGAAGTTGAAAACAACAAGCCAGGGCCAAATCCAGCCGGTACTAACATTGCGCTAGTTTCAGCAGGACTAGATAGTCCAATAGGAAGCACCAAGACCCAGGAGATTTTAGCGCGTGTAAGTGTTCCACCTCCATGCAAGAGTGGTATGCAGAGAAACACCGACCGAATTTCTAAAGTTATGGTAAAGCAGAACAAGGACGACATGAAAGATAAGGTTGAACAAGTGAAGGCATACAACAAAAAGAAGGGACAACCAGAAAATGTGATAGATGTGACCTTAGATGGCAGGTACCCAACTGCAACAAGGTCCAGCAGGAAGAAACCAGGGTTAAATGCATCACAGGCACAGATGCTTGCGATTGAACAAAATACTCCATGGAAGTTTGTAGTCGCATCATCTTCACTAAACCAGCTATGTTGGAAGGGAGCTTGGCTCAGAGGAAAGGGATTTGATGCAGAGTGCCCAGGCCATGAAGACTGTACTGCTACCCTTCATAGAACTATACCAATATCAGAATATGCCATGGGAAAAGAAATTGGAAATCAGCTTGCACTGCAAGGTATGCTTATCCGTTATGCCACAACAGATGGAGATGCACGTTCCGCTAAAGGAGTAGAAGATGCCATACATGTACTGTATCCTATGTGGGAAGTGCAGAGACTGGCGGACCCAGTACATCTAAGCCAACATCAATTCCGAGCGGGAATGCGAGCTGAGTTTAGTGAGACCATGTTTCATGGACAAACTAAAGAAGAGAACAAAGACTTGAAGAAAATGTTTAGCCTGGACTTGAAGTGTCGCAGTTCCATGATATTGAACCAGTTAATGAATGAATATAACAAGGACACAGAAAAAGTATGTAAAAAATTACCTACCATCCTTTCAACTACAGTCCAGTGTTATGGTGGAGACTGTTCATCTTGCCTTAAGGAGTCTGTGGTATGCAAAGGTACAGTCAGTGATAACTGGTGGACTAGATCCTTTTACCTAAGCACTTACAACATCACTGTGCTGAAAATAGATGAAATTGATGAAATTATACTGCTAGAACTACTGAAAATGATACTTAGTGAGGAAGCAGTCAATAGCATGAGAATGTTCCACACAACAAATAAAAATGAAGGAGTTCATTGTGCATTGAGTGTGAGTTTACCAAAAAATGTAACTCATGGAAAAAACATGGAAGGCAGACTTCATTCTGCAATACACAGGACCAACAACAGACCTGGTACATCAGCCAAGATGAAAAGCAAAGAGTTGAACATTAAAGTGTCCGAAGACTGTGAGACCTTCTTTGATAAAATGGACAGAGAGTATACTTACAAAAGGAATTATGAGCAGAAACCTGAAGTAAAGATAAGAAGGTTACAACAGACAGCTGTCAGACTGGAGGAACACAAGATTCATAAAGAGCTCCACAAAAAGAGACCAGACTATGTAAAAGGGCAACTAGATCCTGTACCAGATGAGCTGATGCATGATGCATACTGCAAGAAGAAGATGCCTAAGTAAAAGACAGACAGCTTAAAAAAATCAAAGGTCCTTTTAAGGACCACCCAAATCTTTCAAAAAGATTTCTTATATTGATACGAATAAAATGAAATTTAATGAATAAATGAACACTTTCCCCTGCCCATTTTCTTTTAAATCCATTAAAATACCTAAATTATTATCTGGCATCTTAAGGTGCACTAAACAGGGGGGAAAGGGGGCAATGTGACCTATACATTCCCCTTTCGACACACATGTTTGCCTACTGTTGTTGATACCATGTGGTTCCAACACCAGATGAGCTACATTTATGCATTTGGTATTGTGGCACAGGTGTGATACATCAACAGCTGCTAACTGTGCAGCCCTATGCTGTATCATGTATGCAAGCCTGTGCACATATAATAATTTCCACCCAATGGCACCAGGAAATCTACAATGTATGACCCCATATTTGCCATTTGGTGTACATGACCCTGTCCAAATAAAACACTCTCCATTTAGCCCAAGGGCACATTTTTCCTCTAGCTTTTGATGGTACTTCTGAAAAAAGGCATCCATTTTGTAAAGTTACTTTTTCAAGCAAGATTGAGTAGGAATATTTCTCAAAACGAGGATTTGGTACTCCTCAAAACCACAAAAAAAGTCCAAATTTGAGATATCCATCTCCTATCTTTTGAAAAATGGCTAAATTATGCAAAATTTCCTCAAAATATAGTAAATTTGATATATTTCAATAGTACTGTACCTCTACTACACATATGAAACATAAAAATACTCACCAATATAAAAATGTAGCCATATCAGCTGTTTTTGTATGCAAACATACCTCTCTATTAGATGCGCTAAAGTTAAAATACTGTAATAAAAAACTATTTTCTGTTATTTCATCATATTTCCAATCATTCTGCAAAGTTTCGATCAAATCGGTTCATTATCATGTCCACAAACCAGCTTCAAAGACAGCTACCCAAAACTGTTTGCAGCTCTTCTTTCTTATCTGAAAAATTCCAAAAGTTAGATATGACCACTTTTATCAATATTGCAATAACTTTTTTACTTTTGGAGATATTTTCACAAACTAAAGTGTTTTTTTCTCTTGGATAATTATAGTATTTGAATTACAAATTTTCTTTTATCAAAATAGTTTTAAAGTGGTTTAATTTTTTTTTTTCAAATTCCAAATATGGAAAAAAATAGAATTGAATCAAATGAAGCTAAAATTAAAAATACTTCTACTTCATAAAAAAAATAGAAAAAAATATTGTAAATTACTTTAATAATTCAGAAAACAGCCCCAATTTACAGATTCTTGATAAGTTGAAAAGTATTTGTGTAAATAATTATTTTCTACAGGTGGCAATATGACCAATAATCTAAAGGCTCAGGGTTGCATACTCACACATAAAGTTCTTCAGATAAGAAAATTTTTGAATAATTACACAGGTATTTTAGGAAATTTTCATCACAGCAAGTTTTTTTCTTCACATTTTAAAGAAAACAAAATTGATTTATCACATTTGGGTCTCAAAGAACGAAAATTATAATATAGTGGTGCAAAAATGGTCAATTTAATTTTTTTTTTTTTTTTTCTAAAGGCATTTTATTTTTTTTTACTAGTATCTACTTAAAAAGTACAAAAACAATCCCAAATCAAATATTTGTTATCAATAATACGGAATTAAACCACCATATTGGCTTTCTTTTGATGATTCTTTGAAAACCCCCCATCACTCAGGGGGCAGTCTAGTATCCTATTAGGATCAAATTATCTGATCTAATGAGTAAAAGACTGCACCCTGAGCCTTATTAGAACTAAGTAAACATTGTCAGCATCTAGAAATTCTCACCTAAACTATCAAAAGAACCAAAAAGTACAAATAGTAGCCCTTTCGAGACTAAAATCATACCAAATTTTGTTGCGGAACCATACAAGAAGAAGATTCAAATATGTTTACTGATGGTAATACTCCACACAACAAAGGCAAAACTGGTCTAGCAGGAAGCCACAAGGTTAGTAATGCTGGACGGTTCAAGAAAGGTCATACTCCGTGGTCGAAAGGTCTCGTTTTTGAGAATGCAGTTTCATCAGATGAAGAAGAGTCAAAAGCTTACATCCGAATGAATCTGCAAGATCACCAACAAGACGACATCAAAGCTGATTCCGTATCCAGGACTGACAGCTCACAAGTGGTAAAAGAAGATGGAAGTGGTGTGATTAAATCCAGTATGATCCTGCGGCCACGGTTCCTGAAAGCAGACAAAGAAAAGGTGACATCAAATAATTCTCATATTATTGAGAGTGAAAAGATGTTTGACATGTTCAACTTGGCGTACCAACAGCACAGGGAAACACCAAAAACTTGTAAGAGGCCATGGATGGAGCCACATAGTGACAGAAAATGGGGTGCCTGTATCATGTACAGAGTTCGGTGTGCAAACTGTTGGTTTGTGACTCCAACACTAGCAAAGTTGTACTCAGAAGTTGAAAACAACAAGCCAGGGCCAAATCCAGCCGGTACTAACATTGCGCTAGTTTCAGCAGGACTAGATAGTCCAATAGGAAGCACCAAGACCCAGGAGATTTTAGCGCGTGTAAGTGTTCCACCTCCATGCAAGAGTGGTATGCAGAGAAACACCGACCGAATTTCTAAAGTTATGGTAAAGCAGAACAAGGACGACATGAAAGATAAGGTTGAACAAGTGAAGGCATACAACAAAAAGAAGGGACAACCAGAAAATGTGATAGATGTGACCTTAGATGGCAGGTACCCAACTGCAACAAGGTCCAGCAGGAAGAAACCAGGGTTAAATGCATCACAGGCACAGATGCTTGCGATTGAACAAAATACTCCATGGAAGTTTGTAGTCGCATCATCTTCACTAAACCAGCTATGTTGGAAGGGAGCTTGGCTCAGAGGAAAGGGATTTGATGCAGAGTGCCCAGGCCATGAAGACTGTACTGCTACCCTTCATAGAACTATACCAATATCAGAATATGCCATGGGAAAAGAAATTGGAAATCAGCTTGCACTGCAAGGTATGCTTATCCGTTATGCCACAACAGATGGAGATGCACGTTCCGCTAAAGGAGTAGAAGATGCCATACATGTACTGTATCCTATGTGGGAAGTGCAGAGACTGGCGGACCCAGTACATCTAAGCCAACATCAATTCCGAGCGGGAATGCGAGCTGAGTTTAGTGAGACCATGTTTCATGGACAAACTAAAGAAGAGAACAAAGACTTGAAGAAAATGTTTAGCCTGGACTTGAAGTGTCGCAGTTCCATGATATTGAACCAGTTAATGAATGAATATAACAAGGACACAGAAAAAGTATGTAAAAAATTACCTACCATCCTTTCAACTACAGTCCAGTGTTATGGTGGAGACTGTTCATCTTGCCTTAAGGAGTCTGTGGTATGCAAAGGTACAGTCAGTGATAACTGGTGGACTAGATCCTTTTACCTAAGCACTTACAACATCACTGTGCTGAAAATAGATGAAATTGATGAAATTATACTGCTAGAACTACTGAAAATGATACTTAGTGAGGAAGCAGTCAATAGCATGAGAATGTTCCACACAACAAATAAAAATGAAGGAGTTCATTGTGCATTGAGTGTGAGTTTACCAAAAAATGTAACTCATGGAAAAAACATGGAAGGCAGACTTCATTCTGCAATACACAGGACCAACAACAGACCTGGTACATCAGCCAAGATGAAAAGCAAAGAGTTGAACATTAAAGTGTCCGAAGACTGTGAGACCTTCTTTGATAAAATGGACAGAGAGTATACTTACAAAAGGAATTATGAGCAGAAACCTGAAGTAAAGATAAGAAGGTTACAACAGACAGCTGTCAGACTGGAGGAACACAAGATTCATAAAGAGCTCCACAAAAAGAGACCAGACTATGTAAAAGGGCAACTAGATCCTGTACCAGATGAGCTGATGCATGATGCATACTGCAAGAAGAAGATGCCTAAGTAAAAGACAGACAGCTTAAAAAAATCAAAGGTCCTTTTAAGGACCACCCAAATCTTTCAAAAAGATTTCTTATATTGATACGAATAAAATGAAATTTAATGAATAAATGAACACTTTCCCCTGCCCATTTTCTTTTAAATCCATTAAAATACCTAAATTATTATCTGGCATCTTAAGGTGCACTGAACAGGGGGGAAAGGGGGCAATGTGACCTATACATTCCCCTTTCGACACACATGTTTGCCTACTGTTGTTGATACCATGTGGTTCCAACACCAGATGAGCTACATTTATGCATTTGGTATTGTGGCACAGGTGTGATACATCAACAGCTGCTAACTGTGCAGCCCTATGCTGTATCATGTATGCAAGCCTGTGCACATATAATAATTTCCACCCAATGGCACCAGGAAATCTACAATGTATGACCCCATATTTGCCATTTGGTGTACATGACCCTGTCCAAATAAAACACTCTCCATTTAGCCCAAGGGCACATTTTTCCTCTAGCTTTTGATGGTACTTCTGAAAAAAGGCATCCATTTTGTAAAGTTACTTTTTCAAGCAAGATTGAGTAGGAATATTTCTCAAAACGAGGATTTGGTACTCCTCAAAACCACAAAAAAAGTCCAAATTTGAGATATCCATCTCCTATCTTTTGAAAAATGGCTAAATTATGCAAAATTTCCTCAAAATATAGTAAATTTGATATATTTCAATAGTACTGTACCTCTACTACACATATGAAACATAAAAATACTCACCAATATAAAAATGTAGCCATATCAGCTGTTTTTGTATGCAAACATACCTCTCTATTAGATGCGCTAAAGTTAAAATACTGTAATAAAAAACTATTTTCTGTTATTTCATCATATTTCCAATCATTCTGCAAAGTTTCGATCAAATCGGTTCATTATCATGTCCACAAACCAGCTTCAAAGACAGCTACCCAAAACTGTTTGCAGCTCTTCTTTCTTATCTGAAAAATTCCAAAAGTTAGATATGACCACTTTTATCAATATTGCAATAACTTTTTTACTTTTGGAGATATTTTCACAAACTAAAGTGTTTTTTTCTCTTGGATAATTATAGTATTTGAATTACAAATTTTCTTTTATCAAAATAGTTTTAAAGTGGTTTAATTTTTTTTTTTCAAATTCCAAATATGGAAAAAAATAGAATTGAATCAAATGAAGCTAAAATTAAAAATACTTCTACTTCATAAAAAAAATAGAAAAAAATATTGTAAATTACTTTAATAATTCAGAAAACAGCCCCAATTTACAGATTCTTGATAAGTTGAAAAGTATTTGTGTAAATAATTATTTTCTACAGGTGGCAATATGACCAATAATCTAAAGGCTCAGGGTTGCATACTCATACATAAAGTTCTTCAGATAAGAAAATTTTTGAATAATTACACAGGTATTTTAGGAAATTTTCATCACAGCAAGTTTTTTTCTTCACATTTTAAAGAAAACAAAATTGATTTATCACATTTGGGTCTCAAAGAACGAAAATTATAATATAGTGGTGCAAAAATGGTCAATTTAATTTTTTTTTTTTTTTCTAAAGGCATTTTATTTTTTTTTACTAGTATCTACTTAAAAAGTACAAAAACAATCCCAAATCAAATATTTGTTATCAATAATACGGAATTAAACCACCATATTGGCTTTCTTTTGATGATTCTTTGAAAACCCCCCATCACTCAGGGGGCAGTCTAGTATCCTATTAGGATCAAATTATCTGATCTAATGAGTAAAAGACTGCACCCTGAGCCTTATTAGAACTAAGTAAACATTGTCAGCATCTAGAAATTCTCACCTAAACTATCAAAAGAACCAAAAAGTACAAATAGTAGCCCTTTCGAGACTAAAATCATACCAAATTTTGTTGCGGAACCATACAAGAAGAAGATTCAAATATGTTTACTGATGGTAATACTCCACACAACAAAGGCAAAACTGGTCTAGCAGGAAGCCACAAGGTTAGTAATGCTGGACGGTTCAAGAAAGGTCATACTCCGTGGTCGAAAGGTCTCGTTTTTGAGAATGCAGTTTCATCAGATGAAGAAGAGTCAAAAGCTTACATCCGAATGAATCTGCAAGATCACCAACAAGACGACATCAAAGCTGATTCCGTATCCAGGACTGACAGCTCACAAGTGGTAAAAGAAGATGGAAGTGGTGTGATTAAATCCAGTATGATCCTGCGGCCACGGTTCCTGAAAGCAGACAAAGAAAAGGTGACATCAAATAATTCTCATATTATTGAGAGTGAAAAGATGTTTGACATGTTCAACTTGGCGTACCAACAGCACAGGGAAACACCAAAAACTTGTAAGAGGCCATGGATGGAGCCACATAGTGACAGAAAATGGGGTGCCTGTATCATGTACAGAGTTCGGTGTGCAAACTGTTGGTTTGTGACTCCAACACTAGCAAAGTTGTACTCAGAAGTTGAAAACAACAAGCCAGGGCCAAATCCAGCCGGTACTAACATTGCGCTAGTTTCAGCAGGACTAGATAGTCCAATAGGAAGCACCAAGACCCAGGAGATTTTAGCGCGTGTAAGTGTTCCACCTCCATGCAAGAGTGGTATGCAGAGAAACACCGACCGAATTTCTAAAGTTATGGTAAAGCAGAACAAGGACGACATGAAAGATAAGGTTGAACAAGTGAAGGCATACAACAAAAAGAAGGGACAACCAGAAAATGTGATAGATGTGACCTTAGATGGCAGGTACCCAACTGCAACAAGGTCCAGCAGGAAGAAACCAGGGTTAAATGCATCACAGGCACAGATGCTTGCGATTGAACAAAATACTCCATGGAAGTTTGTAGTCGCATCATCTTCACTAAACCAGCTATGTTGGAAGGGAGCTTGGCTCAGAGGAAAGGGATTTGATGCAGAGTGCCCAGGCCATGAAGACTGTACTGCTACCCTTCATAGAACTATACCAATATCAGAATATGCCATGGGAAAAGAAATTGGAAATCAGCTTGCACTGCAAGGTATGCTTATCCGTTATGCCACAACAGATGGAGATGCACGTTCCGCTAAAGGAGTAGAAGATGCCATACATGTACTGTATCCTATGTGGGAAGTGCAGAGACTGGCGGACCCAGTACATCTAAGCCAACATCAATTCCGAGCGGGAATGCGAGCTGAGTTTAGTGAGACCATGTTTCATGGACAAACTAAAGAAGAGAACAAAGACTTGAAGAAAATGTTTAGCCTGGACTTGAAGTGTCGCAGTTCCATGATATTGAACCAGTTAATGAATGAATATAACAAGGACACAGAAAAAGTATGTAAAAAATTACCTACCATCCTTTCAACTACAGTCCAGTGTTATGGTGGAGACTGTTCATCTTGCCTTAAGGAGTCTGTGGTATGCAAAGGTACAGTCAGTGATAACTGGTGGACTAGATCCTTTTACCTAAGCACTTACAACATCACTGTGCTGAAAATAGATGAAATTGATGAAATTATACTGCTAGAACTACTGAAAATGATACTTAGTGAGGAAGCAGTCAATAGCATGAGAATGTTCCACACAACAAATAAAAATGAAGGAGTTCATTGTGCATTGAGTGTGAGTTTACCAAAAAATGTAACTCATGGAAAAAACATGGAAGGCAGACTTCATTCTGCAATACACAGGACCAACAACAGACCTGGTACATCAGCCAAGATGAAAAGCAAAGAGTTGAACATTAAAGTGTCCGAAGACTGTGAGACCTTCTTTGATAAAATGGACAGAGAGTATACTTACAAAAGGAATTATGAGCAGAAACCTGAAGTAAAGATAAGAAGGTTACAACAGACAGCTGTCAGACTGGAGGAACACAAGATTCATAAAGAGCTCCACAAAAAGAGACCAGACTATGTAAAAGGGCAACTAGATCCTGTACCAGATGAGCTGATGCATGATGCATACTGCAAGAAGAAGATGCCTAAGTAAAAGACAGACAGCTTAAAAAAATCAAAGGTCCTTTTAAGGACCACCCAAATCTTTCAAAAAGATTTCTTATATTGATACGAATAAAATGAAATTTAATGAATAAATGAACACTTTCCCCTGCCCATTTTCTTTTAAATCCATTAAAATACCTAAATTATTATCTGGCATCTTAAGGTGCACTGAACAGGGGGGAAAGGGGGCAATGTGACCTATACATTCCCCTTTCGACACACATGTTTGCCTACTGTTGTTGATACCATGTGGTTCCAACACCAGATGAGCTACATTTATGCATTTGGTATTGTGGCACAGGTGTGATACATCAACAGCTGCTAACTGTGCAGCCCTATGCTGTATCATGTATGCAAGCCTGTGCACATATAATAATTTCCACCCAATGGCACCAGGAAATCTACAATGTATGACCCCATATTTGCCATTTGGTGTACATGACCCTGTCCAAATAAAACACTCTCCATTTAGCCCAAGGGCACATTTTTCCTCTAGCTTTTGATGGTACTTCTGAAAAAAGGCATCCATTTTGTAAAGTTACTTTTTCAAGCAAGATTGAGTAGGAATATTTCTCAAAACGAGGATTTGGTACTCCTCAAAACCACAAAAAAAGTCCAAATTTGAGATATCCATCTCCTATCTTTTGAAAAATGGCTAAATTATGCAAAATTTCCTCAAAATATAGTAAATTTGATATATTTCAATAGTACTGTACCTCTACTACACATATGAAACATAAAAATACTCACCAATATAAAAATGTAGCCATATCAGCTGTTTTTGTATGCAAACATACCTCTCTATTAGGCACGAAACCACAATTAATTTTCCCACTGTCTTCTTTATAGCCTTTCTGTAATTTAAAAAAATTCCACCGGCGCAATTCAATTCAGATTTTCAGGGACGTTAATTTGAACCTTCCAACAACTTATATAAAAAATATTAAAAAAATTACCATTATTTTTTCAAATTTTATGCATAAACACAGAGATACCCTAAAAAATGACCCAAAATGGCTTCTGGATGTCACAAACTTGACCTTTTTTGACCTCACCAAATCACAACCTAAATGTCAAATTTCTCATTTCAACACATCTACTAAAATAATTTCATTATTCCTCTTCCATTTGAGCACAAAAAGTATGAGAAATTCTGAAAGGAAGTGTTTCTAAAAAAATTTTGAAAAATCTCCTATTATTATAGGAACTATATTCGTATACAACGAAAAGCTAAGGGCAGATAATTGAGGTCTCGTACCTATTAGATGCGCTAAAGTTAAAATACTGTAATAAAAAACTATTTTCTGTTATTTCATCATATTTCCAATCATTCTGCAAAGTTTCGATCAAATCGGTTCATTATCATGTCCACAAACCAGCTTCAAAGACAGCTACCCAAAACTGTTTGCAGCTCTTCTTTCTTATCTGAAAAATTCCAAAAGTTAGATATGACCACTTTTATCAATATTGCAATAACTTTTTTACTTTTGGAGATATTTTCACAAACTAAAGTGTTTTTTTCTCTTGGATAATTATAGTATTTGAATTACAAATTTTCTTTTATCAAAATAGTTTTAAAATGGTTTAATTTTTTTTTTTCAAATTCCAAATATGGAAAAAAATAGAATTGAATCAAATGAAGCTAAAATTAAAAATACTTCTACTTCATAAAAAAAATAGAAAAAAATATTGTAAATTACTTTAATAATTCAGAAAACAGCCCCAATTTACAGATTCTTGATAAGTTGAAAAGTATTTGTGTAAATAATTATTTTCTACAGGTGGCAAGATGACCAATAATCTAAAGGCTCAGGGTTGCATACTCATACATAAAGTTCTTCAGATAAGAAAATTTTTGAATAATTACACAGGTATTTTAGGAAATTTTCATCACAGCAAGTTTTTTTCTTCACATTTTAAAGAAAACAAAATTGATTTATCACATTTGGGTCTCAAAGAACGAAAATTATAATATAGTGGTGTCATTTTTACTAGTATCTACTTAAAAAGTACAAAAACAATCCCAAATCAAATATTTGTTATCAATAATACGGAATTAAACCACCATATTGGCTTTCTTTTGATGATTCTTTGAAAACCCCCCATCACTCAGGGGGCAGTCTAGTATCCTATTAGGATCAAATTATCTGATCTAATGAGTAAAAGACTGCACCCTGAGCCTTATTAGAACTAAGTAAACATTGTCAGCATCTAGAAATTCTCACCTAAACTATCAAAAGAACCAAAAAGTACAAATAGTAGCCCTTTCGAGACTAAAATCATACCAAATTTTGTTGCGGAACCATACAAGAAGAAGATTCAAATATGTTTACTGATGGTAATACTCCACACAACAAAGGCAAAACTGGTCTAGCAGGAAGCCACAAGGTTAGTAATGCTGGACGGTTCAAGAAAGGTCATACTCCGTGGTCGAAAGGTCTCGTTTTTGAGAATGCAGTTTCATCAGATGAAGAAGAGTCAAAAGCTTACATCCGAATGAATCTGCAAGATCACCAACAAGACGACATCAAAGCTGATTCCGTATCCAGGACTGACAGCTCACAAGTGGTAAAAGAAGATGGAAGTGGTGTGATTAAATCCAGTATGATCCTGCGGCCACGGTTCCTGAAAGCAGACAAAGAAAAGGTGACATCAAATAATTCTCATATTATTGAGAGTGAAAAGATGTTTGACATGTTCAACTTGGCGTACCAACAGCACAGGGAAACACCAAAAACTTGTAAGAGGCCATGGATGGAGCCACATAGTGACAGAAAATGGGGTGCCTGTATCATGTACAGAGTTCGGTGTGCAAACTGTTGGTTTGTGACTCCAACACTAGCAAAGTTGTACTCAGAAGTTGAAAACAACAAGCCAGGGCCAAATCCAGCCGGTACTAACATTGCGCTAGTTTCAGCAGGACTAGATAGTCCAATAGGAAGCACCAAGACCCAGGAGATTTTAGCGCGTGTAAGTGTTCCACCTCCATGCAAGAGTGGTATGCAGAGAAACACCGACCGAATTTCTAAAGTTATGGTAAAGCAGAACAAGGACGACATGAAAGATAAGGTTGAACAAGTGAAGGCATACAACAAAAAGAAGGGACAACCAGAAAATGTGATAGATGTGACCTTAGATGGCAGGTACCCAACTGCAACAAGGTCCAGCAGGAAGAAACCAGGGTTAAATGCATCACAGGCACAGATGCTTGCGATTGAACAAAATACTCCATGGAAGTTTGTAGTCGCATCATCTTCACTAAACCAGCTATGTTGGAAGGGAGCTTGGCTCAGAGGAAAGGGATTTGATGCAGAGTGCCCAGGCCATGAAGACTGTACTGCTACCCTTCATAGAACTATACCAATATCAGAATATGCCATGGGAAAAGAAATTGGAAATCAGCTTGCACTGCAAGGTATGCTTATCCGTTATGCCACAACAGATGGAGATGCACGTTCCGCTAAAGGAGTAGAAGATGCCATACATGTACTGTATCCTATGTGGGAAGTGCAGAGACTGGCGGACCCAGTACATCTAAGCCAACATCAATTCCGAGCGGGAATGCGAGCTGAGTTTAGTGAGACCATGTTTCATGGACAAACTAAAGAAGAGAACAAAGACTTGAAGAAAATGTTTAGCCTGGACTTGAAGTGTCGCAGTTCCATGATATTGAACCAGTTAATGAATGAATATAACAAGGACACAGAAAAAGTATGTAAAAAATTACCTACCATCCTTTCAACTACAGTCCAGTGTTATGGTGGAGACTGTTCATCTTGCCTTAAGGAGTCTGTGGTATGCAAAGGTACAGTCAGTGATAACTGGTGGACTAGATCCTTTTACCTAAGCACTTACAACATCACTGTGCTGAAAATAGATGAAATTGATGAAATTATACTGCTAGAACTACTGAAAATGATACTTAGTGAGGAAGCAGTCAATAGCATGAGAATGTTCCACACAACAAATAAAAATGAAGGAGTTCATTGTGCATTGAGTGTGAGTTTACCAAAAAATGTAACTCATGGAAAAAACATGGAAGGCAGACTTCATTCTGCAATACACAGGACCAACAACAGACCTGGTACATCAGCCAAGATGAAAAGCAAAGAGTTGAACATTAAAGTGTCCGAAGACTGTGAGACCTTCTTTGATAAAATGGACAGAGAGTATACTTACAAAAGGAATTATGAGCAGAAACCTGAAGTAAAGATAAGAAGGTTACAACAGACAGCTGTCAGACTGGAGGAACACAAGATTCATAAAGAGCTCCACAAAAAGAGACCAGACTATGTAAAAGGGCAACTAGATCCTGTACCAGATGAGCTGATGCATGATGCATACTGCAAGAAGAAGATGCCTAAGTAAAAGACAGACAGCTTAAAAAAATCAAAGGTCCTTTTAAGGACCACCCAAATCTTTCAAAAAGATTTCTTATATTGATACGAATAAAATGAAATTTAATGAATAAATGAACACTTTCCCCTGCCCATTTTCTTTTAAATCCATTAAAATACCTAAATTATTATCTGGCATCTTAAGGTGCACTGAACAGGGGGGAAAGGGGGCAATGTGACCTATACATTCCCCTTTCGACACACATGTTTGCCTACTGTTGTTGATACCATGTGGTTCCAACACCAGATGAGCTACATTTATGCATTTGGTATTGTGGCACAGGTGTGATACATCAACAGCTGCTAACTGTGCAGCCCTATGCTGTATCATGTATGCAAGCCTGTGCACATATAATAATTTCCACCCAATGGCACCAGGAAATCTACAATGTATGACCCCATATTTGCCATTTGGTGTACATGACCCTGTCCAAATAAAACACTCTCCATTTAGCCCAAGGGCACATTTTTCCTCTAGCTTTTGATGGTACTTCTGAAAAAAGGCATCCATTTTGTAAAGTTACTTTTTCAAGCAAGATTGAGTAGGAATATTTCTCAAAACGAGGATTTGGTACTCCTCAAAACCACAAAAAAAGTCCAAATTTGAGATATCCATCTCCTATCTTTTGAAAAATGGCTAAATTATGCAAAATTTCCTCAAAATATAGTAAATTTGATATATTTCAATAGTACTGTACCTCTACTACACATATGAAACATAAAAATACTCACCAATATAAAAATGTAGCCATATCAGCTGTTTTTGTATGCAAACATACCTCTCTATTAGGCACGAAACCACAATTAATTTTCCCACTGTCTTCTTTATAGCCTTTCTGTAATTTAAAAAAATTCCACCGGCGCAATTCAATTCAGATTTTCAGGGACGTTAATTTGAACCTTCCAACAACTTATATAAAAAATATTAAAAAAATTACCATTATTTTTTCAAATTTTATGCATAAACACAGAGATACCCTAAAAAATGACCCAAAATGGCTTCTGGATGTCACAAACTTGACCTTTTTTGACCTCACCAAATCACAACCTAAATGTCAAATTTCTCATTTCAACACATCTACTAAAATAATTTCATTATTCCTCTTCCATTTGAGCACAAAAAGTATGAGAAATTCTGAAAGGAAGTGTTTCTAAAAAAATTTTGAAAAATCTCCTATTATTATAGGAACTATATTCGTATACAACGAAAAGCTAAGGGCAGATAATTGAGGTCTCGTACCTATTAGATGCGCTAAAGTTAAAATACTGTAATAAAAAACTATTTTCTGTTATTTCATCATATTTCCAATCATTCTGCAAAGTTTCGATCAAATCGGTTCATTATCATGTCCACAAACCAGCTTCAAAGACAGCTACCCAAAACTGTTTGCAGCTCTTCTTTCTTATCTGAAAAATTCCAAAAGTTAGATATGACCACTTTTATCAATATTGCAATAACTTTTTTACTTTTGGAGATATTTTCACAAACTAAAGTGTTTTTTTCTCTTGGATAATTATAGTATTTGAATTACAAATTTTCTTTTATCAAAATAGTTTTAAAGTGGTTTAATTTTTTTTTTTCAAATTCCAAATATGGAAAAAAATAGAATTGAATCAAATGAAGCTAAAATTAAAAATACTTCTACTTCATAAAAAAAATAGAAAAAAATATTGTAAATTACTTTAATAATTCAGAAAACAGCCCCAATTTACAGATTCTTGATAAGTTGAAAAGTATTTGTGTAAATAATTATTTTCTACAGGTGGCAATATGACCAATAATCTAAAGGCTCAGGGTTGCATACTCATACATAAAGTTCTTCAGATAAGAAAATTTTTGAATAATTACACAGGTATTTTAGGAAATTTTCATCACAGCAAGTTTTTTTCTTCACATTTTAAAGAAAACAAAATTGATTTATCACATTTGGGTCTCAAAGAACGAAAATTATAATATAGTGGTGCAAAAATGGTCAATTTAATTTTATTTTTTTTTACTAGTATCTACTTAAAAAGTACAAAAACAATCCCAAATCAAATATTTGTTATCAATAATACGGAATTAAACCACCATATTGGCTTTCTTTTGATGATTCTTTGAAAACCCCCCATCACTCAAGGGGCAGTCTAGTATCCTATTAGGATCAAATTATCTGATCTAATGAGTAAAAGACTGCACCCTGAGCCTTATTAGAACTAAGTAAACATTGTCAGCATCTAGAAATTCTCACCTAAACTATCAAAAGAACCAAAAAGTACAAATAGTAGCCCTTTCGAGACTAAAATCATACCAAATTTTGTTGCGGAACCATACAAGAAGAAGATTCAAATATGTTTACTGATGGTAATACTCCACACAACAAAGGCAAAACTGGTCTAGCAGGAAGCCACAAGGTTAGTAATGCTGGACGGTTCAAGAAAGGTCATACTCCGTGGTCGAAAGGTCTCGTTTTTGAGAATGCAGTTTCATCAGATGAAGAAGAGTCAAAAGCTTACATCCGAATGAATCTGCAAGATCACCAACAAGACGACATCAAAGCTGATTCCGTATCCAGGACTGACAGCTCACAAGTGGTAAAAGAAGATGGAAGTGGTGTGATTAAATCCAGTATGATCCTGCGGCCACGGTTCCTGAAAGCAGACAAAGAAAAGGTGACATCAAATAATTCTCATATTATTGAGAGTGAAAAGATGTTTGACATGTTCAACTTGGCGTACCAACAGCACAGGGAAACACCAAAAACTTGTAAGAGGCCATGGATGGAGCCACATAGTGACAGAAAATGGGGTGCCTGTATCATGTACAGAGTTCGGTGTGCAAACTGTTGGTTTGTGACTCCAACACTAGCAAAGTTGTACTCAGAAGTTGAAAACAACAAGCCAGGGCCAAATCCAGCCGGTACTAACATTGCGCTAGTTTCAGCAGGACTAGATAGTCCAATAGGAAGCACCAAGACCCAGGAGATTTTAGCGCGTGTAAGTGTTCCACCTCCATGCAAGAGTGGTATGCAGAGAAACACCGACCGAATTTCTAAAGTTATGGTAAAGCAGAACAAGGACGACATGAAAGATAAGGTTGAACAAGTGAAGGCATACAACAAAAAGAAGGGACAACCAGAAAATGTGATAGATGTGACCTTAGATGGCAGGTACCCAACTGCAACAAGGTCCAGCAGGAAGAAACCAGGGTTAAATGCATCACAGGCACAGATGCTTGCGATTGAACAAAATACTCCATGGAAGTTTGTAGTCGCATCATCTTCACTAAACCAGCTATGTTGGAAGGGAGCTTGGCTCAGAGGAAAGGGATTTGATGCAGAGTGCCCAGGCCATGAAGACTGTACTGCTACCCTTCATAGAACTATACCAATATCAGAATATGCCATGGGAAAAGAAATTGGAAATCAGCTTGCACTGCAAGGTATGCTTATCCGTTATGCCACAACAGATGGAGATGCACGTTCCGCTAAAGGAGTAGAAGATGCCATACATGTACTGTATCCTATGTGGGAAGTGCAGAGACTGGCGGACCCAGTACATCTAAGCCAACATCAATTCCGAGCGGGAATGCGAGCTGAGTTTAGTGAGACCATGTTTCATGGACAAACTAAAGAAGAGAACAAAGACTTGAAGAAAATGTTTAGCCTGGACTTGAAGTGTCGCAGTTCCATGATATTGAACCAGTTAATGAATGAATATAACAAGGACACAGAAAAAGTATGTAAAAAATTACCTACCATCCTTTCAACTACAGTCCAGTGTTATGGTGGAGACTGTTCATCTTGCCTTAAGGAGTCTGTGGTATGCAAAGGTACAGTCAGTGATAACTGGTGGACTAGATCCTTTTACCTAAGCACTTACAACATCACTGTGCTGAAAATAGATGAAATTGATGAAATTATACTGCTAGAACTACTGAAAATGATACTTAGTGAGGAAGCAGTCAATAGCATGAGAATGTTCCACACAACAAATAAAAATGAAGGAGTTCATTGTGCATTGAGTGTGAGTTTACCAAAAAATGTAACTCATGGAAAAAACATGGAAGGCAGACTTCATTCTGCAATACACAGGACCAACAACAGACCTGGTACATCAGCCAAGATGAAAAGCAAAGAGTTGAACATTAAAGTGTCCGAAGACTGTGAGACCTTCTTTGATAAAATGGACAGAGAGTATACTTACAAAAGGAATTATGAGCAGAAACCTGAAGTAAAGATAAGAAGGTTACAACAGACAGCTGTCAGACTGGAGGAACACAAGATTCATAAAGAGCTCCACAAAAAGAGACCAGACTATGTAAAAGGGCAACTAGATCCTGTACCAGATGAGCTGATGCATGATGCATACTGCAAGAAGAAGATGCCTAAGTAAAAGACAGACAGCTTAAAAAAATCAAAGGTCCTTTTAAGGACCACCCAAATCTTTCAAAAAGATTTCTTATATTGATACGAATAAAATGAAATTTAATGAATAAATGAACACTTTCCCCTGCCCATTTTCTTTTAAATCCATTAAAATACCTAAATTATTATCTGGCATCTTAAGGTGCACTGAACAGGGGGGAAAGGGGGCAATGTGACCTATACATTCCCCTTTCGACACACATGTTTGCCTACTGTTGTTGATACCATGTGGTTCCAACACCAGATGAGCTACATTTATGCATTTGGTATTGTGGCACAGGTGTGATACATCAACAGCTGCTAACTGTGCAGCCCTATGCTGTATCATGTATGCAAGCCTGTGCACATATAATAATTTCCACCCAATGGCACCAGGAAATCTACAATGTATGACCCCATATTTGCCATTTGGTGTACATGACCCTGTCCAAATAAAACACTCTCCATTTAGCCCAAGGGCACATTTTTCCTCTAGCTTTTGATGGTACTTCTGAAAAAAGGCATCCATTTTGTAAAGTTACTTTTTCAAGCAAGATTGAGTAGGAATATTTCTCAAAACGAGGATTTGGTACTCCTCAAAACCACAAAAAAAGTCCAAATTTGAGATATCCATCTCCTATCTTTTGAAAAATGGCTAAATTATGCAAAATTTCCTCAAAATATAGTAAATTTGATATATTTCAATAGTACTGTACCTCTACTACACATATGAAACATAAAAATACTCACCAATATAAAAATGTAGCCATATCAGCTGTTTTTGTATGCAAACATACCTCTCTATTAGGCACGAAACCACAATTAATTTTCCCACTGTCTTCTTTATAGCCTTTCTGTAATTTAAAAAAATTCCACCGGCGCAATTCAATTCAGATTTTCAGGGACGTTAATTTGAACCTTCCAACAACTTATATAAAAAATATAAAAAAAATTACCATTATTTTTTCAAATTTTATGCATAAACACAGAGATACCCTAAAAAATGACCCAAAATGGCTTCTGGATGTCACAAACTTGACCTTTTTTGACCTCACCAAATCACAACCTAAATGTCAAATTTCTCATTTCAACACATCTACTAAAATAATTTCATTATTCCTCTTCCATTTGAGCACAAAAAGTATGAGAAATTCTGAAAGGAAGTGTTTCTAAAAAAATTTTGAAAAATCTCCTATTATTATAGGAACTATATTCGTATACAACGAAAAGCTAAGGGCAGATAATTGTGGTCTCGTACCTATTAGATGCGCTAAAGTTAAAATACTGTAATAAAAAACTATTTTCTGTTATTTCATCATATTTCCAATCATTCTGCAAAGTTTCGATCAAATCGGTTCATTATCATGTCCACAAACCAGCTTCAAAGACAGCTACCCAAAACTGTTTGCAGCTCTTCTTTCTTATCTGAAAAATTCCAAAAGTTAGATATGACCACTTTTATCAATATTGCAATAACTTTTTTACTTTTGGAGATATTTTCACAAACTAAAGTGTTTTTTTCTCTTGGATAATTATAGTATTTGAATTACAAATTTTCTTTTATCAAAATAGTTTTAAAGTGGTTTAATTTTTTTTTTTCAAATTCCAAATATGGAAAAAAATAGAATTGAATCAAATGAAGCTAAAATTAAAAATACTTCTACTTCATAAAAAAAATAGAAAAAAATATTGTAAATTACTTTAATAATTCAGAAAACAGCCCCAATTTACAGATTCTTGATAAGTTGAAAAGTATTTGTGTAAATAATTATTTTCTACAGGTGGCAATATGACCAATAATCTAAAGGCTCAGGGTTGCATACTCATACATAAAGTTCTTCAGATAAGAAAATTTTTGAATAATTACACAGGTATTTTAGGAAATTTTCATCACAGCAAGTTTTTTTCTTCACATTTTAAAGAAAACAAAATTGATTTATCACATTTGGGTCTCAAAGAACGAAAATTATAATATAGTGGTGCAAAAATGGTCAATTTAATTTTTTTTTTTTTTTTCTAAAGGCATTTTATTTTTTTTTACTAGTATCTACTTAAAAAGTACAAAAACAATCCCAAATCAAATATTTGTTATCAATAATACGGAATTAAACCACCATATTGGCTTTCTTTTGATGATTCTTTGAAAACCCCCCATCACTCAGGGGGCAGTCTAGTATCCTATTAGGATCAAATTATCTGATCTAATGAGTAAAAGACTGCACCCTGAGCCTTATTAGAACTAAGTAAACATTGTCAGCATCTAGAAATTCTCACCTAAACTATCAAAAGAACCAAAAAGTACAAATAGTAGCCCTTTCGAGACTAAAATCATACCAAATTTTGTTGCGGAACCATACAAGAAGAAGATTCAAATATGTTTACTGATGGTAATACTCCACACAACAAAGGCAAAACTGGTCTAGCAGGAAGCCACAAGGTTAGTAATGCTGGACGGTTCAAGAAAGGTCATACTCCGTGGTCGAAAGGTCTCGTTTTTGAGAATGCAGTTTCATCAGATGAAGAAGAGTCAAAAGCTTACATCCGAATGAATCTGCAAGATCACCAACAAGACGACATCAAAGCTGATTCCGTATCCAGGACTGACAGCTCACAAGTGGTAAAAGAAGATGGAAGTGGTGTGATTAAATCCAGTATGATCCTGCGGCCACGGTTCCTGAAAGCAGACAAAGAAAAGGTGACATCAAATAATTCTCATATTATTGAGAGTGAAAAGATGTTTGACATGTTCAACTTGGCGTACCAACAGCACAGGGAAACACCAAAAACTTGTAAGAGGCCATGGATGGAGCCACATAGTGACAGAAAATGGGGTGCCTGTATCATGTACAGAGTTCGGTGTGCAAACTGTTGGTTTGTGACTCCAACACTAGCAAAGTTGTACTCAGAAGTTGAAAACAACAAGCCAGGGCCAAATCCAGCCGGTACTAACATTGCGCTAGTTTCAGCAGGACTAGATAGTCCAATAGGAAGCACCAAGACCCAGGAGATTTTAGCGCGTGTAAGTGTTCCACCTCCATGCAAGAGTGGTATGCAGAGAAACACCGACCGAATTTCTAAAGTTATGGTAAAGCAGAACAAGGACGACATGAAAGATAAGGTTGAACAAGTGAAGGCATACAACAAAAAGAAGGGACAACCAGAAAATGTGATAGATGTGACCTTAGATGGCAGGTACCCAACTGCAACAAGGTCCAGCAGGAAGAAACCAGGGTTAAATGCATCACAGGCACAGATGCTTGCGATTGAACAAAATACTCCATGGAAGTTTGTAGTCGCATCATCTTCACTAAACCAGCTATGTTGGAAGGGAGCTTGGCTCAGAGGAAAGGGATTTGATGCAGAGTGCCCAGGCCATGAAGACTGTACTGCTACCCTTCATAGAACTATACCAATATCAGAATATGCCATGGGAAAAGAAATTGGAAATCAGCTTGCACTGCAAGGTATGCTTATCCGTTATGCCACAACAGATGGAGATGCACGTTCCGCTAAAGGAGTAGAAGATGCCATACATGTACTGTATCCTATGTGGGAAGTGCAGAGACTGGCGGACCCAGTACATCTAAGCCAACATCAATTCCGAGCGGGAATGCGAGCTGAGTTTAGTGAGACCATGTTTCATGGACAAACTAAAGAAGAGAACAAAGACTTGAAGAAAATGTTTAGCCTGGACTTGAAGTGTCGCAGTTCCATGATATTGAACCAGTTAATGAATGAATATAACAAGGACACAGAAAAAGTATGTAAAAAATTACCTACCATCCTTTCAACTACAGTCCAGTGTTATGGTGGAGACTGTTCATCTTGCCTTAAGGAGTCTGTGGTATGCAAAGGTACAGTCAGTGATAACTGGTGGACTAGATCCTTTTACCTAAGCACTTACAACATCACTGTGCTGAAAATAGATGAAATTGATGAAATTATACTGCTAGAACTACTGAAAATGATACTTAGTGAGGAAGCAGTCAATAGCATGAGAATGTTCCACACAACAAATAAAAATGAAGGAGTTCATTGTGCATTGAGTGTGAGTTTACCAAAAAATGTAACTCATGGAAAAAACATGGAAGGCAGACTTCATTCTGCAATACACAGGACCAACAACAGACCTGGTACATCAGCCAAGATGAAAAGCAAAGAGTTGAACATTAAAGTGTCCGAAGACTGTGAGACCTTCTTTGATAAAATGGACAGAGAGTATACTTACAAAAGGAATTATGAGCAGAAACCTGAAGTAAAGATAAGAAGGTTACAACAGACAGCTGTCAGACTGGAGGAACACAAGATTCATAAAGAGCTCCACAAAAAGAGACCAGACTATGTAAAAGGGCAACTAGATCCTGTACCAGATGAGCTGATGCATGATGCATACTGCAAGAAGAAGATGCCTAAGTAAAAGACAGACAGCTTAAAAAAATCAAAGGTCCTTTTAAGGACCACCCAAATCTTTCAAAAAGATTTCTTATATTGATACGAATAAAATGAAATTTAATGAATAAATGAACACTTTCCCCTGCCCATTTTCTTTTAAATCCATTAAAATACCTAAATTATTATCTGGCATCTTAAGGTGCACTGAACAGGGGGGAAAGGGGGCAATGTGACCTATACATTCCCCTTTCGACACACATGTTTGCCTACTGTTGTTGATACCATGTGGTTCCAACACCAGATGAGCTACATTTATGCATTTGGTATTGTGGCACAGGTGTGATACATCAACAGCTGCTAACTGTGCAGCCCTATGCTGTATCATGTATGCAAGCCTGTGCACATATAATAATTTCCACCCAATGGCACCAGGAAATCTACAATGTATGACCCCATATTTGCCATTTGGTGTACATGACCCTGTCCAAATAAAACACTCTCCATTTAGCCCAAGGGCACATTTTTCCTCTAGCTTTTGATGGTACTTCTGAAAAAAGGCATCCATTTTGTAAAGTTACTTTTTCAAGCAAGATTGAGTAGGAATATTTCTCAAAACGAGGATTTGGTACTCCTCAAAACCACAAAAAAAGTCCAAATTTGAGATATCCATCTCCTATCTTTTGAAAAATGGCTAAATTATGCAAAATTTCCTCAAAATATAGTAAATTTGATATATTTCAATAGTACTGTACCTCTACTACACATATGAAACATAAAAATACTCACCAATATAAAAATGTAGCCATATCAGCTGTTTTTGTATGCAAACATACCTCTCTATTAGGCACGAAACCACAATTAATTTTCCCACTGTCTTCTTTATAGCCTTTCTGTAATTTAAAAAAATTCCACCGGCGCAATTCAATTCAGATTTTCAGGGACGTTAATTTGAACCTTCCAACAACTTATATAAAAAATATTAAAAAAATTACCATTATTTTTTCAAATTTTATGCATAAACACAGAGATACCCTAAAAAATGACCCAAAATGGCTTCTGGATGTCACAAACTTGACCTTTTTTGACCTCACCAAATCACAACCTAAATGTCAAATTTCTCATTTCAACACATCTACTAAAATAATTTCATTATTCCTCTTCCATTTGAGCACAAAAAGTATGAGAAATTCTGAAAGGAAGTGTTTCTAAAAAAATTTTGAAAAATCTCCTATTATTATAGGAACTATATTCGTATACAACGAAAAGCTAAGGGCAGATAATTGTGGTCTCGTACCTATTAGATGCGCTAAAGTTAAAATACTGTAATAAAAAACTATTTTCTGTTATTTCATCATATTTCCAATCATTCTGCAAAGTTTCGATCAAATCGGTTCATTATCATGTCCACAAACCAGCTTCAAAGACAGCTACCCAAAACTGTTTGCAGCTCTTCTTTCTTATCTGAAAAATTCCAAAAGTTAGATATGACCACTTTTATCAATATTGCAATAACTTTTTTACTTTTGGAGATATTTTCACAAACTAAAGTGTTTTTTTCTCTTGGATAATTATAGTATTTGAATTACAAATTTTCTTTTATCAAAATAGTTTTAAAGTGGTTTAATTTTTTTTTTTCAAATTCCAAATATGGAAAAAAATAGAATTGAATCAAATGAAGCTAAAATTAAAAATACTTCTACTTCATAAAAAAAATAGAAAAAAATATTGTAAATTACTTTAATAATTCAGAAAACAGCCCCAATTTACAGATTCTTGATAAGTTGAAAAGTATTTGTGTAAATAATTATTTTCTACAGGTGGCAATATGACCAATAATCTAAAGGCTCAGGGTTGCATACTCATACATAAAGTTCTTCAGATAAGAAAATTTTTGAATAATTACACAGGTATTTTAGGAAATTTTCATCACAGCAAGTTTTTTTCTTCACATTTTAAAGAAAACAAAATTGATTTATCACATTTGGGTCTCAAAGAACGAAAATTATAATATAGTGGTGCAAAAATGGTCAATTTAATTTTTTTTTTTTTTTTCTAAAGGCATTTTATTTTTTTTTACTAGTATCTACTTAAAAAGTACAAAAACAATCCCAAATCAAATATTTGTTATCAATAATACGGAATTAAACCACCATATTGGCTTTCTTTTGATGATTCTTTGAAAACCCCCCATCACTCAGGGGGCAGTCTAGTATCCTATTAGGATCAAATTATCTGATCTAATGAGTAAAAGACTGCACCCTGAGCCTTATTAGAACTAAGTAAACATTGTCAGCATCTAGAAATTCTCACCTAAACTATCAAAAGAACCAAAAAGTACAAATAGTAGCCCTTTCGAGACTAAAATCATACCAAATTTTGTTGCGGAACCATACAAGAAGAAGATTCAAATATGTTTACTGATGGTAATACTCCACACAACAAAGGCAAAACTGGTCTAGCAGGAAGCCACAAGGTTAGTAATGCTGGACGGTTCAAGAAAGGTCATACTCCGTGGTCGAAAGGTCTCGTTTTTGAGAATGCAGTTTCATCAGATGAAGAAGAGTCAAAAGCTTACATCCGAATGAATCTGCAAGATCACCAACAAGACGACATCAAAGCTGATTCCGTATCCAGGACTGACAGCTCACAAGTGGTAAAAGAAGATGGAAGTGGTGTGATTAAATCCAGTATGATCCTGCGGCCACGGTTCCTGAAAGCAGACAAAGAAAAGGTGACATCAAATAATTCTCATATTATTGAGAGTGAAAAGATGTTTGACATGTTCAACTTGGCGTACCAACAGCACAGGGAAACACCAAAAACTTGTAAGAGGCCATGGATGGAGCCACATAGTGACAGAAAATGGGGTGCCTGTATCATGTACAGAGTTCGGTGTGCAAACTGTTGGTTTGTGACTCCAACACTAGCAAAGTTGTACTCAGAAGTTGAAAACAACAAGCCAGGGCCAAATCCAGCCGGTACTAACATTGCGCTAGTTTCAGCAGGACTAGATAGTCCAATAGGAAGCACCAAGACCCAGGAGATTTTAGCGCGTGTAAGTGTTCCACCTCCATGCAAGAGTGGTATGCAGAGAAACACCGACCGAATTTCTAAAGTTATGGTAAAGCAGAACAAGGACGACATGAAAGATAAGGTTGAACAAGTGAAGGCATACAACAAAAAGAAGGGACAACCAGAAAATGTGATAGATGTGACCTTAGATGGCAGGTACCCAACTGCAACAAGGTCCAGCAGGAAGAAACCAGGGTTAAATGCATCACAGGCACAGATGCTTGCGATTGAACAAAATACTCCATGGAAGTTTGTAGTCGCATCATCTTCACTAAACCAGCTATGTTGGAAGGGAGCTTGGCTCAGAGGAAAGGGATTTGATGCAGAGTGCCCAGGCCATGAAGACTGTACTGCTACCCTTCATAGAACTATACCAATATCAGAATATGCCATGGGAAAAGAAATTGGAAATCAGCTTGCACTGCAAGGTATGCTTATCCGTTATGCCACAACAGATGGAGATGCACGTTCCGCTAAAGGAGTAGAAGATGCCATACATGTACTGTATCCTATGTGGGAAGTGCAGAGACTGGCGGACCCAGTACATCTAAGCCAACATCAATTCCGAGCGGGAATGCGAGCTGAGTTTAGTGAGACCATGTTTCATGGACAAACTAAAGAAGAGAACAAAGACTTGAAGAAAATGTTTAGCCTGGACTTGAAGTGTCGCAGTTCCATGATATTGAACCAGTTAATGAATGAATATAACAAGGACACAGAAAAAGTATGTAAAAAATTACCTACCATCCTTTCAACTACAGTCCAGTGTTATGGTGGAGACTGTTCATCTTGCCTTAAGGAGTCTGTGGTATGCAAAGGTACAGTCAGTGATAACTGGTGGACTAGATCCTTTTACCTAAGCACTTACAACATCACTGTGCTGAAAATAGATGAAATTGATGAAATTATACTGCTAGAACTACTGAAAATGATACTTAGTGAGGAAGCAGTCAATAGCATGAGAATGTTCCACACAACAAATAAAAATGAAGGAGTTCATTGTGCATTGAGTGTGAGTTTACCAAAAAATGTAACTCATGGAAAAAACATGGAAGGCAGACTTCATTCTGCAATACGCAGGACCAACAACAGACCTGGTACATCAGCCAAGATGAAAAGCAAAGAGTTGAACATTAAAGTGTCCGAAGACTGTGAGACCTTCTTTGATAAAAT
This sequence comes from Perna viridis, assembly GCA_037379345.1. Classification (NCBI taxonomy): domain Eukaryota; kingdom Metazoa; phylum Mollusca; class Bivalvia; order Mytilida; family Mytilidae; genus Perna; species Perna viridis. The sequence goes on from CM074525.1 coordinate 26,594,869, forward strand.
GGACAGAGAGTATACTTACAAAAGGAATTATGAGCAGAAACCTGAAGTAAAGATAAGAAGGTTACAACAGACAGCTGTCAGACTGGAGGAACACAAGATTCATAAAGAGCTCCACAAAAAGAGACCAGACTATGTAAAAGGGCAACTAGATCCTGTACCAGATGAGCTGATGCATGATGCATACTGCAAGAAGAAGATGCCTAAGTAAAAGACAGACAGCTTAAAAAAATCAAAGGTCCTTTTAAGGACCACCCAAATCTTTCAAAAAGATTTCTTATATTGATACGAATAAAATGAAATTTAATGAATAAATGAACACTTTCCCCTGCCCATTTTCTTTTAAATCCATTAAAATACCTAAATTATTATCTGGCATCTTAAGGTGCACTGAACAGGGGGGAAAGGGGGCAATGTGACCTATACATTCCCCTTTCGACACACATGTTTGCCTACTGTTGTTGATACCATGTGGTTCCAACACCAGATGAGCTACATTTATGCATTTGGTATTGTGGCACAGGTGTGATACATCAACAGCTGCTAACTGTGCAGCCCTATGCTGTATCATGTATGCAAGCCTGTGCACATATAATAATTTCCACCCAATGGCACCAGGAAATCTACAATGTATGACCCCATATTTGCCATTTGGTGTACATGACCCTGTCCAAATAAAACACTCTCCATTTAGCCCAAGGGCACATTTTTCCTCTAGCTTTTGATGGTACTTCTGAAAAAAGGCATCCATTTTGTAAAGTTACTTTTTCAAGCAAGATTGAGTAGGAATATTTCTCAAAACGAGGATTTGGTACTCCTCAAAACCACAAAAAAAGTCCAAATTTGAGATATCCATCTCCTATCTTTTGAAAAATGGCTAAATTATGCAAAATTTCCTCAAAATATAGTAAATTTGATATATTTCAATAGTACTGTACCTCTACTACACATATGAAACATAAAAATACTCACCAATATAAAAATGTAGCCATATCAGCTGTTTTTGTATGCAAACATACCTCTCTATTAGGCACGAAACCACAATTAATTTTCCCACTGTCTTCTTTATAGCCTTTCTGTAATTTAAAAAAATTCCACCGGCGCAATTCAATTCAGATTTTCAGGGACGTTAATTTGAACCTTCCAACAACTTATATAAAAAATATAAAAAAAATTACCATTATTTTTTCAAATTTTATGCATAAACACAGAGATACCCTAAAAAATGACCCAAAATGGCTTCTGGATGTCACAAACTTGACCTTTTTTGACCTCACCAAATCACAACCTAAATGTCAAATTTCTCATTTCAACACATCTACTAAAATAATTTCATTATTCCTCTTCCATTTGAGCACAAAAAGTATGAGAAATTCTGAAAGGAAGTGTTTCTAAAAAAATTTTGAAAAATCTCCTATTATTATAGGAACTATATTCGTATACAACGAAAAGCTAAGGGCAGATAATTGTGGTCTCGTACCTATTAGATGCGCTAAAGTTAAAATACTGTAATAAAAAACTATTTTCTGTTATTTCATCATATTTCCAATCATTCTGCAAAGTTTCGATCAAATCGGTTCATTATCATGTCCACAAACCAGCTTCAAAGACAGCTACCCAAAACTGTTTGCAGCTCTTCTTTCTTATCTGAAAAATTCCAAAAGTTAGATATGACCACTTTTATCAATATTGCAATAACTTTTTTACTTTTGGAGATATTTTCACAAACTAAAGTGTTTTTTTCTCTTGGATAATTATAGTATTTGAATTACAAATTTTCTTTTATCAAAATAGTTTTAAAGTGGTTTAATTTTTTTTTTTCAAATTCCAAATATGGAAAAAAATAGAATTGAATCAAATGAAGCTAAAATTAAAAATACTTCTACTTCATAAAAAAAATAGAAAAAAATATTGTAAATTACTTTAATAATTCAGAAAACAGCCCCAATTTACAGATTCTTGATAAGTTGAAAAGTATTTGTGTAAATAATTATTTTCTACAGGTGGCAATATGACCAATAATCTAAAGGCTCAGGGTTGCATACTCATACATAAAGTTCTTCAGATAAGAAAATTTTTGAATAATTACACAGGTATTTTAGGAAATTTTCATCACAGCAAGTTTTTTTCTTCACATTTTAAAGAAAACAAAATTGATTTATCACATTTGGGTCTCAAAGAACGAAAATTATAATATAGTGGTGCAAAAATGGTCAATTTAATTTTTTTTTTTTTTTTCTAAAGGCATTTTATTTTTTTTTACTAGTATCTACTTAAAAAGTACAAAAACAATCCCAAATCAAATATTTGTTATCAATAATACGGAATTAAACCACCATATTGGCTTTCTTTTGATGATTCTTTGAAAACCCCCCATCACTCAGGGGGCAGTCTAGTATCCTATTAGGATCAAATTATCTGATCTAATGAGTAAAAGACTGCACCCTGAGCCTTATTAGAACTAAGTAAACATTGTCAGCATCTAGAAATTCTCACCTAAACTATCAAAAGAACCAAAAAGTACAAATAGTAGCCCTTTCGAGACTAAAATCATACCAAATTTTGTTGCGGAACCATACAAGAAGAAGATTCAAATATGTTTACTGATGGTAATACTCCACACAACAAAGGCAAAACTGGTCTAGCAGGAAGCCACAAGGTTAGTAATGCTGGACGGTTCAAGAAAGGTCATACTCCGTGGTCGAAAGGTCTCGTTTTTGAGAATGCAGTTTCATCAGATGAAGAAGAGTCAAAAGCTTACATCCGAATGAATCTGCAAGATCACCAACAAGACGACATCAAAGCTGATTCCGTATCCAGGACTGACAGCTCACAAGTGGTAAAAGAAGATGGAAGTGGTGTGATTAAATCCAGTATGATCCTGCGGCCACGGTTCCTGAAAGCAGACAAAGAAAAGGTGACATCAAATAATTCTCATATTATTGAGAGTGAAAAGATGTTTGACATGTTCAACTTGGCGTACCAACAGCACAGGGAAACACCAAAAACTTGTAAGAGGCCATGGATGGAGCCACATAGTGACAGAAAATGGGGTGCCTGTATCATGTACAGAGTTCGGTGTGCAAACTGTTGGTTTGTGACTCCAACACTAGCAAAGTTGTACTCAGAAGTTGAAAACAACAAGCCAGGGCCAAATCCAGCCGGTACTAACATTGCGCTAGTTTCAGCAGGACTAGATAGTCCAATAGGAAGCACCAAGACCCAGGAGATTTTAGCGCGTGTAAGTGTTCCACCTCCATGCAAGAGTGGTATGCAGAGAAACACCGACCGAATTTCTAAAGTTATGGTAAAGCAGAACAAGGACGACATGAAAGATAAGGTTGAACAAGTGAAGGCATACAACAAAAAGAAGGGACAACCAGAAAATGTGATAGATGTGACCTTAGATGGCAGGTACCCAACTGCAACAAGGTCCAGCAGGAAGAAACCAGGGTTAAATGCATCACAGGCACAGATGCTTGCGATTGAACAAAATACTCCATGGAAGTTTGTAGTCGCATCATCTTCACTAAACCAGCTATGTTGGAAGGGAGCTTGGCTCAGAGGAAAGGGATTTGATGCAGAGTGCCCAGGCCATGAAGACTGTACTGCTACCCTTCATAGAACTATACCAATATCAGAATATGCCATGGGAAAAGAAATTGGAAATCAGCTTGCACTGCAAGGTATGCTTATCCGTTATGCCACAACAGATGGAGATGCACGTTCCGCTAAAGGAGTAGAAGATGCCATACATGTACTGTATCCTATGTGGGAAGTGCAGAGACTGGCGGACCCAGTACATCTAAGCCAACATCAATTCCGAGCGGGAATGCGAGCTGAGTTTAGTGAGACCATGTTTCATGGACAAACTAAAGAAGAGAACAAAGACTTGAAGAAAATGTTTAGCCTGGACTTGAAGTGTCGCAGTTCCATGATATTGAACCAGTTAATGAATGAATATAACAAGGACACAGAAAAAGTATGTAAAAAATTACCTACCATCCTTTCAACTACAGTCCAGTGTTATGGTGGAGACTGTTCATCTTGCCTTAAGGAGTCTGTGGTATGCAAAGGTACAGTCAGTGATAACTGGTGGACTAGATCCTTTTACCTAAGCACTTACAACATCACTGTGCTGAAAATAGATGAAATTGATGAAATTATACTGCTAGAACTACTGAAAATGATACTTAGTGAGGAAGCAGTCAATAGCATGAGAATGTTCCACACAACAAATAAAAATGAAGGAGTTCATTGTGCATTGAGTGTGAGTTTACCAAAAAATGTAACTCATGGAAAAAACATGGAAGGCAGACTTCATTCTGCAATACACAGGACCAACAACAGACCTGGTACATCAGCCAAGATGAAAAGCAAAGAGTTGAACATTAAAGTGTCCGAAGACTGTGAGACCTTCTTTGATAAAATGGACAGAGAGTATACTTACAAAAGGAATTATGAGCAGAAACCTGAAGTAAAGATAAGAAGGTTACAACAGACAGCTGTCAGACTGGAGGAACACAAGATTCATAAAGAGCTCCACAAAAAGAGACCAGACTATGTAAAAGGGCAACTAGATCCTGTACCAGATGAGCTGATGCATGATGCATACTGCAAGAAGAAGATGCCTAAGTAAAAGACAGACAGCTTAAAAAAATCAAAGGTCCTTTTAAGGACCACCCAAATCTTTCAAAAAGATTTCTTATATTGATACGAATAAAATGAAATTTAATGAATAAATGAACACTTTCCCCTGCCCATTTTCTTTTAAATCCATTAAAATACCTAAATTATTATCTGGCATCTTAAGGTGCACTGAACAGGGGGGAAAGGGGGCAATGTGACCTATACATTCCCCTTTCGACACACATGTTTGCCTACTGTTGTTGATACCATGTGGTTCCAACACCAGATGAGCTACATTTATGCATTTGGTATTGTGGCACAGGTGTGATACATCAACAGCTGCTAACTGTGCAGCCCTATGCTGTATCATGTATGCAAGCCTGTGCACATATAATAATTTCCACCCAATGGCACCAGGAAATCTACAATGTATGACCCCATATTTGCCATTTGGTGTACATGACCCTGTCCAAATAAAACACTCTCCATTTAGCCCAAGGGCACATTTTTCCTCTAGCTTTTGATGGTACTTCTGAAAAAAGGCATCCATTTTGTAAAGTTACTTTTTCAAGCAAGATTGAGTAGGAATATTTCTCAAAACGAGGATTTGGTACTCCTCAAAACCACAAAAAAAGTCCAAATTTGAGATATCCATCTCCTATCTTTTGAAAAATGGCTAAATTATGCAAAATTTCCTCAAAATATAGTAAATTTGATATATTTCAATAGTACTGTACCTCTACTACACATATGAAACATAAAAATACTCACCAATATAAAAATGTAGCCATATCAGCTGTTTTTGTATGCAAACATACCTCTCTATTAGGCACGAAACCACAATTAATTTTCCCACTGTCTTCTTTATAGCCTTTCTGTAATTTAAAAAAATTCCACCGGCGCAATTCAATTCAGATTTTCAGGGACGTTAATTTGAACCTTCCAACAACTTATATAAAAAATATTAAAAAAATTACCATTATTTTTTCAAATTTTATGCATAAACACAGAGATACCCTAAAAAATGACCCAAAATGGCTTCTGGATGTCACAAACTTGACCTTTTTTGACCTCACCAAATCACAACCTAAATGTCAAATTTCTCATTTCAACACATCTACTAAAATAATTTCATTATTCCTCTTCCATTTGAGCACAAAAAGTATGAGAAATTCTGAAAGGAAGTGTTTCTAAAAAAATTTTGAAAAATCTCCTATTATTATAGGAACTATATTCGTATACAACGAAAAGCTAAGGGCAGATAATTGTGGTCTCGTACCTATTAGATGCGCTAAAGTTAAAATACTGTAATAAAAAACTATTTTCTGTTATTTCATCATATTTCCAATCATTCTGCAAAGTTTCGATCAAATCGGTTCATTATCATGTCCACAAACCAGCTTCAAAGACAGCTACCCAAAACTGTTTGCAGCTCTTCTTTCTTATCTGAAAAATTCCAAAAGTTAGATATGACCACTTTTATCAATATTGCAATAACTTTTTTACTTTTGGAGATATTTTCACAAACTAAAGTGTTTTTTTCTCTTGGATAATTATAGTATTTGAATTACAAATTTTCTTTTATCAAAATAGTTTTAAAGTGGTTTAATTTTTTTTTTTCAAATTCCAAATATGGAAAAAAATAGAATTGAATCAAATGAAGCTAAAATTAAAAATACTTCTACTTCATAAAAAAAATAGAAAAAAATATTGTAAATTACTTTAATAATTCAGAAAACAGCCCCAATTTACAGATTCTTGATAAGTTGAAAAGTATTTGTGTAAATAATTATTTTCTACAGGTGGCAATATGACCAATAATCTAAAGGCTCAGGGTTGCATACTCATACATAAAGTTCTTCAGATAAGAAAATTTTTGAATAATTACACAGGTATTTTAGGAAATTTTCATCACAGCAAGTTTTTTTCTTCACATTTTAAAGAAAACAAAATTGATTTATCACATTTGGGTCTCAAAGAACGAAAATTATAATATAGTGGTGCAAAAATGGTCAATTTAATTTTTTTTTTTTTTTTCTAAAGGCATTTTATTTTTTTTTACTAGTATCTACTTAAAAAGTACAAAAACAATCCCAAATCAAATATTTGTTATCAATAATACGGAATTAAACCACCATATTGGCTTTCTTTTGATGATTCTTTGAAAACCCCCCATCACTCAGGGGGCAGTCTAGTATCCTATTAGGATCAAATTATCTGATCTAATGAGTAAAAGACTGCACCCTGAGCCTTATTAGAACTAAGTAAACATTGTCAGCATCTAGAAATTCTCACCTAAACTATCAAAAGAACCAAAAAGTACAAATAGTAGCCCTTTCGAGACTAAAATCATACCAAATTTTGTTGCGGAACCATACAAGAAGAAGATTCAAATATGTTTACTGATGGTAATACTCCACACAACAAAGGCAAAACTGGTCTAGCAGGAAGCCACAAGGTTAGTAATGCTGGACGGTTCAAGAAAGGTCATACTCCGTGGTCGAAAGGTCTCGTTTTTGAGAATGCAGTTTCATCAGATGAAGAAGAGTCAAAAGCTTACATCCGAATGAATCTGCAAGATCACCAACAAGACGACATCAAAGCTGATTCCGTATCCAGGACTGACAGCTCACAAGTGGTAAAAGAAGATGGAAGTGGTGTGATTAAATCCAGTATGATCCTGCGGCCACGGTTCCTGAAAGCAGACAAAGAAAAGGTGACATCAAATAATTCTCATATTATTGAGAGTGAAAAGATGTTTGACATGTTCAACTTGGCGTACCAACAGCACAGGGAAACACCAAAAACTTGTAAGAGGCCATGGATGGAGCCACATAGTGACAGAAAATGGGGTGCCTGTATCATGTACAGAGTTCGGTGTGCAAACTGTTGGTTTGTGACTCCAACACTAGCAAAGTTGTACTCAGAAGTTGAAAACAACAAGCCAGGGCCAAATCCAGCCGGTACTAACATTGCGCTAGTTTCAGCAGGACTAGATAGTCCAATAGGAAGCACCAAGACCCAGGAGATTTTAGCGCGTGTAAGTGTTCCACCTCCATGCAAGAGTGGTATGCAGAGAAACACCGACCGAATTTCTAAAGTTATGGTAAAGCAGAACAAGGACGACATGAAAGATAAGGTTGAACAAGTGAAGGCATACAACAAAAAGAAGGGACAACCAGAAAATGTGATAGATGTGACCTTAGATGGCAGGTACCCAACTGCAACAAGGTCCAGCAGGAAGAAACCAGGGTTAAATGCATCACAGGCACAGATGCTTGCGATTGAACAAAATACTCCATGGAAGTTTGTAGTCGCATCATCTTCACTAAACCAGCTATGTTGGAAGGGAGCTTGGCTCAGAGGAAAGGGATTTGATGCAGAGTGCCCAGGCCATGAAGACTGTACTGCTACCCTTCATAGAACTATACCAATATCAGAATATGCCATGGGAAAAGAAATTGGAAATCAGCTTGCACTGCAAGGTATGCTTATCCGTTATGCCACAACAGATGGAGATGCACGTTCCGCTAAAGGAGTAGAAGATGCCATACATGTACTGTATCCTATGTGGGAAGTGCAGAGACTGGCGGACCCAGTACATCTAAGCCAACATCAATTCCGAGCGGGAATGCGAGCTGAGTTTAGTGAGACCATGTTTCATGGACAAACTAAAGAAGAGAACAAAGACTTGAAGAAAATGTTTAGCCTGGACTTGAAGTGTCGCAGTTCCATGATATTGAACCAGTTAATGAATGAATATAACAAGGACACAGAAAAAGTATGTAAAAAATTACCTACCATCCTTTCAACTACAGTCCAGTGTTATGGTGGAGACTGTTCATCTTGCCTTAAGGAGTCTGTGGTATGCAAAGGTACAGTCAGTGATAACTGGTGGACTAGATCCTTTTACCTAAGCACTTACAACATCACTGTGCTGAAAATAGATGAAATTGATGAAATTATACTGCTAGAACTACTGAAAATGATACTTAGTGAGGAAGCAGTCAATAGCATGAGAATGTTCCACACAACAAATAAAAATGAAGGAGTTCATTGTGCATTGAGTGTGAGTTTACCAAAAAATGTAACTCATGGAAAAAACATGGAAGGCAGACTTCATTCTGCAATACACAGGACCAACAACAGACCTGGTACATCAGCCAAGATGAAAAGCAAAGAGTTGAACATTAAAGTGTCCGAAGACTGTGAGACCTTCTTTGATAAAATGGACAGAGAGTATACTTACAAAAGGAATTATGAGCAGAAACCTGAAGTAAAGATAAGAAGGTTACAACAGACAGCTGTCAGACTGGAGGAACACAAGATTCATAAAGAGCTCCACAAAAAGAGACCAGACTATGTAAAAGGGCAACTAGATCCTGTACCAGATGAGCTGATGCATGATGCATACTGCAAGAAGAAGATGCCTAAGTAAAAGACAGACAGCTTAAAAAAATCAAAGGTCCTTTTAAGGACCACCCAAATCTTTCAAAAAGATTTCTTATATTGATACGAATAAAATGAAATTTAATGAATAAATGAACACTTTCCCCTGCCCATTTTCTTTTAAATCCATTAAAATACCTAAATTATTATCTGGCATCTTAAGGTGCACTGAACAGGGGGGAAAGGGGGCAATGTGACCTATACATTCCCCTTTCGACACACATGTTTGCCTACTGTTGTTGATACCATGTGGTTCCAACACCAGATGAGCTACATTTATGCATTTGGTATTGTGGCACAGGTGTGATACATCAACAGCTGCTAACTGTGCAGCCCTATGCTGTATCATGTATGCAAGCCTGTGCACATATAATAATTTCCACCCAATGGCACCAGGAAATCTACAATGTATGACCCCATATTTGCCATTTGGTGTACATGACCCTGTCCAAATAAAACACTCTCCATTTAGCCCAAGGGCACATTTTTCCTCTAGCTTTTGATGGTACTTCTGAAAAAAGGCATCCATTTTGTAAAGTTACTTTTTCAAGCAAGATTGAGTAGGAATATTTCTCAAAACGAGGATTTGGTACTCCTCAAAACCACAAAAAAAGTCCAAATTTGAGATATCCATCTCCTATCTCTTGAAAAATGGCTAAATTATGCAAAATTTCCTCAAAATATAGTAAATTTGATATATTTCAATAGTACTGTACCTCTACTACACATATGAAACATAAAAATACTCACCAATATAAAAATGTAGCCATATCAGCTGTTTTTGTATGCAAACATACCTCTCTATTAGGCACGAAACCACAATTAATTTTCCCACTGTCTTCTTTATAGCCTTTCTGTAATTTAAAAAAATTCCACCGGCGCAATTCAATTCAGATTTTCAGGGACGTTAATTTGAACCTTCCAACAACTTATATAAAAAATATTAAAAAAATTACCATTATTTTTTCAAATTTTATGCATAAACACAGAGATACCCTAAAAAATGACCCAAAATGGCTTCTGGATGTCACAAACTTGACCTTTTTTGACCTCACCAAATCACAACCTAAATGTCAAATTTCTCATTTCAACACATCTACTAAAATAATTTCATTATTCCTCTTCCATTTGAGCACAAAAAGTATGAGAAATTCTGAAAGGAAGTGTTTCTAAAAAAATTTTGAAAAATCTCCTATTATTATAGGAACTATATTCGTATACAACGAAAAGCTAAGGGCAGATAATTGTGGTCTCGTACCTATTAGATGCGCTAAAGTTAAAATACTGTAATAAAAAACTATTTTCTGTTATTTCATCATATTTCCAATCATTCTGCAAAGTTTCGATCAAATCGGTTCATTATCATGTCCACAAACCAGCTTCAAAGACAGCTACCCAAAACTGTTTGCAGCTCTTCTTTCTTATCTGAAAAATTCCAAAAGTTAGATATGACCACTTTTATCAATATTGCAATAACTTTTTTACTTTTGGAGATATTTTCACAAACTAAAGTGTTTTTTTCTCTTGGATAATTATAGTATTTGAATTACAAATTTTCTTTTATCAAAATAGTTTTAAAGTGGTTTAATTTTTTTTTTTCAAATTCCAAATATGGAAAAAAATAGAATTGAATCAAATGAAGCTAAAATTAAAAATACTTCTACTTCATAAAAAAAATAGAAAAAAATATTGTAAATTACTTTAATAATTCAGAAAACAGCCCCAATTTACAGATTCTTGATAAGTTGAAAAGTATTTGTGTAAATAATTATTTTCTACAGGTGGCAATATGACCAATAATCTAAAGGCTCAGGGTTGCATACTCATACATAAAGTTCTTCAGATAAGAAAATTTTTGAATAATTACACAGGTATTTTAGGAAATTTTCATCACAGCAAGTTTTTTTCTTCACATTTTAAAGAAAACAAAATTGATTTATCACATTTGGGTCTCAAAGAACGAAAATTATAATATAGTGGTGCAAAAATGGTCAATTTAATTTTTTTTTTTTTTTTCTAAAGGCATTTTATTTTTTTTTACTAGTATCTACTTAAAAAGTACAAAAACAATCCCAAATCAAATATTTGTTATCAATAATACGGAATTAAACCACCATATTGGCTTTCTTTTGATGATTCTTTGAAAACCCCCCATCACTCAGGGGGCAGTCTAGTATCCTATTAGGATCAAATTATCTGATCTAATGAGTAAAAGACTGCACCCTGAGCCTTATTAGAACTAAGTAAACATTGTCAGCATCTAGAAATTCTCACCTAAACTATCAAAAGAACCAAAAAGTACAAATAGTAGCCCTTTCGAGACTAAAATCATACCAAATTTTGTTGCGGAACCATACAAGAAGAAGATTCAAATATGTTTACTGATGGTAATACTCCACACAACAAAGGCAAAACTGGTCTAGCAGGAAGCCACAAGGTTAGTAATGCTGGACGGTTCAAGAAAGGTCATACTCCGTGGTCGAAAGGTCTCGTTTTTGAGAATGCAGTTTCATCAGATGAAGAAGAGTCAAAAGCTTACATCCGAATGAATCTGCAAGATCACCAACAAGACGACATCAAAGCTGATTCCGTATCCAGGACTGACAGCTCACAAGTGGTAAAAGAAGATGGAAGTGGTGTGATTAAATCCAGTATGATCCTGCGGCCACGGTTCCTGAAAGCAGACAAAGAAAAGGTGACATCAAATAATTCTCATATTATTGAGAGTGAAAAGATGTTTGACATGTTCAACTTGGCGTACCAACAGCACAGGGAAACACCAAAAACTTGTAAGAGGCCATGGATGGAGCCACATAGTGACAGAAAATGGGGTGCCTGTATCATGTACAGAGTTCGGTGTGCAAACTGTTGGTTTGTGACTCCAACACTAGCAAAGTTGTACTCAGAAGTTGAAAACAACAAGCCAGGGCCAAATCCAGCCGGTACTAACATTGCGCTAGTTTCAGCAGGACTAGATAGTCCAATAGGAAGCACCAAGACCCAGGAGATTTTAGCGCGTGTAAGTGTTCCACCTCCATGCAAGAGTGGTATGCAGAGAAACACCGACCGAATTTCTAAAGTTATGGTAAAGCAGAACAAGGACGACATGAAAGATAAGGTTGAACAAGTGAAGGCATACAACAAAAAGAAGGGACAACCAGAAAATGTGATAGATGTGACCTTAGATGGCAGGTACCCAACTGCAACAAGGTCCAGCAGGAAGAAACCAGGGTTAAATGCATCACAGGCACAGATGCTTGCGATTGAACAAAATACTCCATGGAAGTTTGTAGTCGCATCATCTTCACTAAACCAGCTATGTTGGAAGGGAGCTTGGCTCAGAGGAAAGGGATTTGATGCAGAGTGCCCAGGCCATGAAGACTGTACTGCTACCCTTCATAGAACTATACCAATATCAGAATATGCCATGGGAAAAGAAATTGGAAATCAGCTTGCACTGCAAGGTATGCTTATCCGTTATGCCACAACAGATGGAGATGCACGTTCCGCTAAAGGAGTAGAAGATGCCATACATGTACTGTATCCTATGTGGGAAGTGCAGAGACTGGCGGACCCAGTACATCTAAGCCAACATCAATTCCGAGCGGGAATGCGAGCTGAGTTTAGTGAGACCATGTTTCATGGACAAACTAAAGAAGAGAACAAAGACTTGAAGAAAATGTTTAGCCTGGACTTGAAGTGTCGCAGTTCCATGATATTGAACCAGTTAATGAATGAATATAACAAGGACACAGAAAAAGTATGTAAAAAATTACCTACCATCCTTTCAACTACAGTCCAGTGTTATGGTGGAGACTGTTCATCTTGCCTTAAGGAGTCTGTGGTATGCAAAGGTACAGTCAGTGATAACTGGTGGACTAGATCCTTTTACCTAAGCACTTACAACATCACTGTGCTGAAAATAGATGAAATTGATGAAATTATACTGCTAGAACTACTGAAAATGATACTTAGTGAGGAAGCAGTCAATAGCATGAGAATGTTCCACACAACAAATAAAAATGAAGGAGTTCATTGTGCATTGAGTGTGAGTTTACCAAAAAATGTAACTCATGGAAAAAACATGGAAGGCAGACTTCATTCTGCAATACACAGGACCAACAACAGACCTGGTACATCAGCCAAGATGAAAAGCAAAGAGTTGAACATTAAAGTGTCCGAAGACTGTGAGACCTTCTTTGATAAAATGGACAGAGAGTATACTTACAAAAGGAATTATGAGCAGAAACCTGAAGTAAAGATAAGAAGGTTACAACAGACAGCTGTCAGACTGGAGGAACACAAGATTCATAAAGAGCTCCACAAAAAGAGACCAGACTATGTAAAAGGGCAACTAGATCCTGTACCAGATGAGCTGATGCATGATGCATACTGCAAGAAGAAGATGCCTAAGTAAAAGACAGACAGCTTAAAAAAATCAAAGGTCCTTTTAAGGACCACCCAAATCTTTCAAAAAGATTTCTTATATTGATACGAATAAAATGAAATTTAATGAATAAATGAACACTTTCCCCTGCCCATTTTCTTTTAAATCCATTAAAATACCTAAATTATTATCTGGCATCTTAAGGTGCACTGAACAGGGGGGAAAGGGGGCAATGTGACCTATACATTCCCCTTTCGACACACATGTTTGCCTACTGTTGTTGATACCATGTGGTTCCAACACCAGATGAGCTACATTTATGCATTTGGTATTGTGGCACAGGTGTGATACATCAACAGCTGCTAACTGTGCAGCCCTATGCTGTATCATGTATGCAAGCCTGTGCACATATAATAATTTCCACCCAATGGCACCAGGAAATCTACAATGTATGACCCCATATTTGCCATTTGGTGTACATGACCCTGTCCAAATAAAACACTCTCCATTTAGCCCAAGGGCACATTTTTCCTCTAGCTTTTGATGGTACTTCTGAAAAAAGGCATCCATTTTGTAAAGTTACTTTTTCAAGCAAGATTGAGTAGGAATATTTCTCAAAACGAGGATTTGGTACTCCTCAAAACCACAAAAAAAGTCCAAATTTGAGATATCCATCTCCTATCTTTTGAAAAATGGCTAAATTATGCAAAATTTCCTCAAAATATAGTAAATTTGATATATTTCAATAGTACTGTACCTCTACTACACATATGAAACATAAAAATACTCACCAATATAAAAATGTAGCCATATCAGCTGTTTTTGTATGCAAACATACCTCTCTATTAGGCACGAAACCACAATTAATTTTCCCACTGTCTTCTTTATAGCCTTTCTGTAATTTAAAAAAATTCCACCGGCGCAATTCAATTCAGATTTTCAGGGACGTTAATTTGAACCTTCCAACAACTTATATAAAAAATATTAAAAAAATTACCATTATTTTTTCAAATTTTATGCATAAACACAGAGATACCCTAAAAAATGACCCAAAATGGCTTCTGGATGTCACAAACTTGACCTTTTTTGACCTCACCAAATCACAACCTAAATGTCAAATTTCTCATTTCAACACATCTACTAAAATAATTTCATTATTCCTCTTCCATTTGAGCACAAAAAGTATGAGAAATTCTGAAAGGAAGTGTTTCTAAAAAAATTTTGAAAAATCTCCTATTATTATAGGAACTATATTCGTATACAACGAAAAGCTAAGGGCAGATAATTGTGGTCTCGTACCTATTAGATGCGCTAAAGTTAAAATACTGTAATAAAAAACTATTTTCTGTTATTTCATCATATTTCCAATCATTCTGCAAAGTTTCGATCAAATCGGTTCATTATCATGTCCACAAACCAGCTTCAAAGACAGCTACCCAAAACTGTTTGCAGCTCTTCTTTCTTATCTGAAAAATTCCAAAAGTTAGATATGACCACTTTTATCAATATTGCAATAACTTTTTTACTTTTGGAGATATTTTCACAAACTAAAGTGTTTTTTTCTCTTGGATAATTATAGTATTTGAATTACAAATTTTCTTTTATCAAAATAGTTTTAAAGTGGTTTAATTTTTTTTTTTCAAATTCCAAATATGGAAAAAAATAGAATTGAATCAAATGAAGCTAAAATTAAAAATACTTCTACTTCATAAAAAAAATAGAAAAAAATATTGTAAATTACTTTAATAATTCAGAAAACAGCCCCAATTTACAGATTCTTGATAAGTTGAAAAGTATTTGTGTAAATAATTATTTTCTACAGGTGGCAATATGACCAATAATCTAAAGGCTCAGGGTTGCATACTCATACATAAAGTTCTTCAGATAAGAAAATTTTTGAATAATTACACAGGTATTTTAGGAAATTTTCATCACAGCAAGTTTTTTTCTTCACATTTTAAAGAAAACAAAATTGATTTATCACATTTGGGTCTCAAAGAACGAAAATTATAATATAGTGGTGCAAAAATGGTCAATTTAATTTTTTTTTTTTTTTTCTAAAGGCATTTTATTTTTTTTTACTAGTATCTACTTAAAAAGTACAAAAACAATCCCAAATCAAATATTTGTTATCAATAATACGGAATTAAACCACCATATTGGCTTTCTTTTGATGATTCTTTGAAAACCCCCCATCACTCAGGGGGCAGTCTAGTATCCTATTAGGATCAAATTATCTGATCTAATGAGTAAAAGACTGCACCCTGAGCCTTATTAGAACTAAGTAAACATTGTCAGCATCTAGAAATTCTCACCTAAACTATCAAAAGAACCAAAAAGTACAAATAGTAGCCCTTTCGAGACTAAAATCATACCAAATTTTGTTGCGGAACCATACAAGAAGAAGATTCAAATATGTTTACTGATGGTAATACTCCACACAACAAAGGCAAAACTGGTCTAGCAGGAAGCCACAAGGTTAGTAATGCTGGACGGTTCAAGAAAGGTCATACTCCGTGGTCGAAAGGTCTCGTTTTTGAGAATGCAGTTTCATCAGATGAAGAAGAGTCAAAAGCTTACATCCGAATGAATCTGCAAGATCACCAACAAGACGACATCAAAGCTGATTCCGTATCCAGGACTGACAGCTCACAAGTGGTAAAAGAAGATGGAAGTGGTGTGATTAAATCCAGTATGATCCTGCGGCCACGGTTCCTGAAAGCAGACAAAGAAAAGGTGACATCAAATAATTCTCATATTATTGAGAGTGAAAAGATGTTTGACATGTTCAACTTGGCGTACCAACAGCACAGGGAAACACCAAAAACTTGTAAGAGGCCATGGATGGAGCCACATAGTGACAGAAAATGGGGTGCCTGTATCATGTACAGAGTTCGGTGTGCAAACTGTTGGTTTGTGACTCCAACACTAGCAAAGTTGTACTCAGAAGTTGAAAACAACAAGCCAGGGCCAAATCCAGCCGGTACTAACATTGCGCTAGTTTCAGCAGGACTAGATAGTCCAATAGGAAGCACCAAGACCCAGGAGATTTTAGCGCGTGTAAGTGTTCCACCTCCATGCAAGAGTGGTATGCAGAGAAACACCGACCGAATTTCTAAAGTTATGGTAAAGCAGAACAAGGACGACATGAAAGATAAGGTTGAACAAGTGAAGGCATACAACAAAAAGAAGGGACAACCAGAAAATGTGATAGATGTGACCTTAGATGGCAGGTACCCAACTGCAACAAGGTCCAGCAGGAAGAAACCAGGGTTAAATGCATCACAGGCACAGATGCTTGCGATTGAACAAAATACTCCATGGAAGTTTGTAGTCGCATCATCTTCACTAAACCAGCTATGTTGGAAGGGAGCTTGGCTCAGAGGAAAGGGATTTGATGCAGAGTGCCCAGGCCATGAAGACTGTACTGCTACCCTTCATAGAACTATACCAATATCAGAATATGCCATGGGAAAAGAAATTGGAAATCAGCTTGCACTGCAAGGTATGCTTATCCGTTATGCCACAACAGATGGAGATGCACGTTCCGCTAAAGGAGTAGAAGATGCCATACATGTACTGTATCCTATGTGGGAAGTGCAGAGACTGGCGGACCCAGTACATCTAAGCCAACATCAATTCCGAGCGGGAATGCGAGCTGAGTTTAGTGAGACCATGTTTCATGGACAAACTAAAGAAGAGAACAAAGACTTGAAGAAAATGTTTAGCCTGGACTTGAAGTGTCGCAGTTCCATGATATTGAACCAGTTAATGAATGAATATAACAAGGACACAGAAAAAGTATGTAAAAAATTACCTACCATCCTTTCAACTACAGTCCAGTGTTATGGTGGAGACTGTTCATCTTGCCTTAAGGAGTCTGTGGTATGCAAAGGTACAGTCAGTGATAACTGGTGGACTAGATCCTTTTACCTAAGCACTTACAACATCACTGTGCTGAAAATAGATGAAATTGATGAAATTATACTGCTAGAACTACTGAAAATGATACTTAGTGAGGAAGCAGTCAATAGCATGAGAATGTTCCACACAACAAATAAAAATGAAGGAGTTCATTGTGCATTGAGTGTGAGTTTACCAAAAAATGTAACTCATGGAAAAAACATGGAAGGCAGACTTCATTCTGCAATACACAGGACCAACAACAGACCTGGTACATCAGCCAAGATGAAAAGCAAAGAGTTGAACATTAAAGTGTCCGAAGACTGTGAGACCTTCTTTGATAAAATGGACAGAGAGTATACTTACAAAAGGAATTATGAGCAGAAACCTGAAGTAAAGATAAGAAGGTTACAACAGACAGCTGTCAGACTGGAGGAACACAAGATTCATAAAGAGCTCCACAAAAAGAGACCAGACTATGTAAAAGGGCAACTAGATCCTGTACCAGATGAGCTGATGCATGATGCATACTGCAAGAAGAAGATGCCTAAGTAAAAGACAGACAGCTTAAAAAAATCAAAGGTCCTTTTAAGGACCACCCAAATCTTTCAAAAAGATTTCTTATATTGATACGAATAAAATGAAATTTAATGAATAAATGAACACTTTCCCCTGCCCATTTTCTTTTAAATCCATTAAAATACCTAAATTATTATCTGGCATCTTAAGGTGCACTGAACAGGGGGGAAAGGGGGCAATGTGACCTATACATTCCCCTTTCGACACACATGTTTGCCTACTGTTGTTGATACCATGTGGTTCCAACACCAGATGAGCTACATTTATGCATTTGGTATTGTGGCACAGGTGTGATACATCAACAGCTGCTAACTGTGCAGCCCTATGCTGTATCATGTATGCAAGCCTGTGCACATATAATAATTTCCACCCAATGGCACCAGGAAATCTACAATGTATGACCCCATATTTGCCATTTGGTGTACATGACCCTGTCCAAATAAAACACTCTCCATTTAGCCCAAGGGCACATTTTTCCTCTAGCTTTTGATGGTACTTCTGAAAAAAGGCATCCATTTTGTAAAGTTACTTTTTCAAGCAAGATTGAGTAGGAATATTTCTCAAAACGAGGATTTGGTACTCCTCAAAACCACAAAAAAAGTCCAAATTTGAGATATCCATCTCCTATCTTTTGAAAAATGGCTAAATTATGCAAAATTTCCTCAAAATATAGTAAATTTGATATATTTCAATAGTACTGTACCTCTACTACACATATGAAACATAAAAATACTCACCAATATAAAAATGTAGCCATATCAGCTGTTTTTGTATGCAAACATACCTCTCTATTAGGCACGAAACCACAATTAATTTTCCCACTGTCTTCTTTATAGCCTTTCTGTAATTTAAAAAAATTCCACCGGCGCAATTCAATTCAGATTTTCAG
The DNA here is from genome assembly GCA_037379345.1 of Perna viridis. Classification (NCBI taxonomy): domain Eukaryota; kingdom Metazoa; phylum Mollusca; class Bivalvia; order Mytilida; family Mytilidae; genus Perna; species Perna viridis. The sequence goes on from CM074525.1 coordinate 26,613,702, forward strand.
GGACGTTAATTTGAACCTTCCAACAACTTATATAAAAAATATTAAAAAAATTACCATTATTTTTTCAAATTTTATGCATAAACACAGAGATACCCTAAAAAATGACCCAAAATGGCTTCTGGATGTCACAAACTTGACCTTTTTTGACCTCACCAAATCACAACCTAAATGTCAAATTTCTCATTTCAACACATCTACTAAAATAATTTCATTATTCCTCTTCCATTTGAGCACAAAAAGTATGAGAAATTCTGAAAGGAAGTGTTTCTAAAAAAATTTTGAAAAATCTCCTATTATTATAGGAACTATATTCGTATACAACGAAAAGCTAAGGGCAGATAATTGTGGTCTCGTACCTATTAGATGCGCTAAAGTTAAAATACTGTAATAAAAAACTATTTTCTGTTATTTCATCATATTTCCAATCATTCTGCAAAGTTTCGATCAAATCGGTTCATTATCATGTCCACAAACCAGCTTCAAAGACAGCTACCCAAAACTGTTTGCAGCTCTTCTTTCTTATCTGAAAAATTCCAAAAGTTAGATATGACCACTTTTATCAATATTGCAATAACTTTTTTACTTTTGGAGATATTTTCACAAACTAAAGTGTTTTTTTCTCTTGGATAATTATAGTATTTGAATTACAAATTTTCTTTTATCAAAATAGTTTTAAAGTGGTTTAATTTTTTTTTTTCAAATTCCAAATATGGAAAAAAATAGAATTGAATCAAATGAAGCTAATATTAAAAATACTTCTACTTCATAAAAAAAATAGAAAAAAATATTGTAAATTACTTTAATAATTCAGAAAACAGCCCCAATTTACAGATTCTTGATAAGTTGAAAAGTATTTGTGTAAATAATTATTTTCTACAGGTGGCAATATGACCAATAATCTAAAGGCTCAGGGTTGCATACTCATACATAAAGTTCTTCAGATAAGAAAATTTTTGAATAATTACACAGGTATTTTAGGAAATTTTCATCACAGCAAGTTTTTTTCTTCACATTTTAAAGAAAACAAAATTGATTTATCACATTTGGGTCTCAAAGAACGAAAATTATAATATAGTGGTGCAAAAATGGTCAATTTAATTTTTTTTTTTTTTTTCTAAAGGCATTTTATTTTTTTTTACTAGTATCTACTTAAAAAGTACAAAAACAATCCCAAATCAAATATTTGTTATCAATAATACGGAATTAAACCACCATATTGGCTTTCTTTTGATGATTCTTTGAAAACCCCCCATCACTCAGGGGGCAGTCTAGTATCCTATTAGGATCAAATTATCTGATCTAATGAGTAAAAGACTGCACCCTGAGCCTTATTAGAACTAAGTAAACATTGTCAGCATCTAGAAATTCTCACCTAAACTATCAAAAGAACCAAAAAGTACAAATAGTAGCCCTTTCGAGACTAAAATCATACCAAATTTTGTTGCGGAACCATACAAGAAGAAGATTCAAATATGTTTACTGATGGTAATACTCCACACAACAAAGGCAAAACTGGTCTAGCAGGAAGCCACAAGGTTAGTAATGCTGGACGGTTCAAGAAAGGTCATACTCCGTGGTCGAAAGGTCTCGTTTTTGAGAATGCAGTTTCATCAGATGAAGAAGAGTCAAAAGCTTACATCCGAATGAATCTGCAAGATCACCAACAAGACGACATCAAAGCTGATTCCGTATCCAGGACTGACAGCTCACAAGTGGTAAAAGAAGATGGAAGTGGTGTGATTAAATCCAGTATGATCCTGCGGCCACGGTTCCTGAAAGCAGACAAAGAAAAGGTGACATCAAATAATTCTCATATTATTGAGAGTGAAAAGATGTTTGACATGTTCAACTTGGCGTACCAACAGCACAGGGAAACACCAAAAACTTGTAAGAGGCCATGGATGGAGCCACATAGTGACAGAAAATGGGGTGCCTGTATCATGTACAGAGTTCGGTGTGCAAACTGTTGGTTTGTGACTCCAACACTAGCAAAGTTGTACTCAGAAGTTGAAAACAACAAGCCAGGGCCAAATCCAGCCGGTACTAACATTGCGCTAGTTTCAGCAGGACTAGATAGTCCAATAGGAAGCACCAAGACCCAGGAGATTTTAGCGCGTGTAAGTGTTCCACCTCCATGCAAGAGTGGTATGCAGAGAAACACCGACCGAATTTCTAAAGTTATGGTAAAGCAGAACAAGGACGACATGAAAGATAAGGTTGAACAAGTGAAGGCATACAACAAAAAGAAGGGACAACCAGAAAATGTGATAGATGTGACCTTAGATGGCAGGTACCCAACTGCAACAAGGTCCAGCAGGAAGAAACCAGGGTTAAATGCATCACAGGCACAGATGCTTGCGATTGAACAAAATACTCCATGGAAGTTTGTAGTCGCATCATCTTCACTAAACCAGCTATGTTGGAAGGGAGCTTGGCTCAGAGGAAAGGGATTTGATGCAGAGTGCCCAGGCCATGAAGACTGTACTGCTACCCTTCATAGAACTATACCAATATCAGAATATGCCATGGGAAAAGAAATTGGAAATCAGCTTGCACTGCAAGGTATGCTTATCCGTTATGCCACAACAGATGGAGATGCACGTTCCGCTAAAGGAGTAGAAGATGCCATACATGTACTGTATCCTATGTGGGAAGTGCAGAGACTGGCGGACCCAGTACATCTAAGCCAACATCAATTCCGAGCGGGAATGCGAGCTGAGTTTAGTGAGACCATGTTTCATGGACAAACTAAAGAAGAGAACAAAGACTTGAAGAAAATGTTTAGCCTGGACTTGAAGTGTCGCAGTTCCATGATATTGAACCAGTTAATGAATGAATATAACAAGGACACAGAAAAAGTATGTAAAAAATTACCTACCATCCTTTCAACTACAGTCCAGTGTTATGGTGGAGACTGTTCATCTTGCCTTAAGGAGTCTGTGGTATGCAAAGGTACAGTCAGTGATAACTGGTGGACTAGATCCTTTTACCTAAGCACTTACAACATCACTGTGCTGAAAATAGATGAAATTGATGAAATTATACTGCTAGAACTACTGAAAATGATACTTAGTGAGGAAGCAGTCAATAGCATGAGAATGTTCCACACAACAAATAAAAATGAAGGAGTTCATTGTGCATTGAGTGTGAGTTTACCAAAAAATGTAACTCATGGAAAAAACATGGAAGGCAGACTTCATTCTGCAATACACAGGACCAACAACAGACCTGGTACATCAGCCAAGATGAAAAGCAAAGAGTTGAACATTAAAGTGTCCGAAGACTGTGAGACCTTCTTTGATAAAATGGACAGAGAGTATACTTACAAAAGGAATTATGAGCAGAAACCTGAAGTAAAGATAAGAAGGTTACAACAGACAGCTGTCAGACTGGAGGAACACAAGATTCATAAAGAGCTCCACAAAAAGAGACCAGACTATGTAAAAGGGCAACTAGATCCTGTACCAGATGAGCTGATGCATGATGCATACTGCAAGAAGAAGATGCCTAAGTAAAAGACAGACAGCTTAAAAAAATCAAAGGTCCTTTTAAGGACCACCCAAATCTTTCAAAAAGATTTCTTATATTGATACGAATAAAATGAAATTTAATGAATAAATGAACACTTTCCCCTGCCCATTTTCTTTTAAATCCATTAAAATACCTAAATTATTATCTGGCATCTTAAGGTGCACTGAACAGGGGGGAAAGGGGGCAATGTGACCTATACATTCCCCTTTCGACACACATGTTTGCCTACTGTTGTTGATACCATGTGGTTCCAACACCAGATGAGCTACATTTATGCATTTGGTATTGTGGCACAGGTGTGATACATCAACAGCTGCTAACTGTGCAGCCCTATGCTGTATCATGTATGCAAGCCTGTGCACATATAATAATTTCCACCCAATGGCACCAGGAAATCTACAATGTATGACCCCATATTTGCCATTTGGTGTACATGACCCTGTCCAAATAAAACACTCTCCATTTAGCCCAAGGGCACATTTTTCCTCTAGCTTTTGATGGTACTTCTGAAAAAAGGCATCCATTTTGTAAAGTTACTTTTTCAAGCAAGATTGAGTAGGAATATTTCTCAAAACGAGGATTTGGTACTCCTCAAAACCACAAAAAAAGTCCAAATTTGAGATATCCATCTCCTATCTTTTGAAAAATGGCTAAATTATGCAAAATTTCCTCAAAATATAGTAAATTTGATATATTTCAATAGTACTGTACCTCTACTACACATATGAAACATAAAAATACTCACCAATATAAAAATGTAGCCATATCAGCTGTTTTTGTATGCAAACATACCTCTCTATTAGGCACGAAACCACAATTAATTTTCCCACTGTCTTCTTTATAGCCTTTCTGTAATTTAAAAAAATTCCACCGGCGCAATTCAATTCAGATTTTCAGGGACGTTAATTTGAACCTTCCAACAACTTATATAAAAAATATTAAAAAAATTACCATTATTTTTTCAAATTTTATGCATAAACACAGAGATACCCTAAAAAATGACCCAAAATGGCTTCTGGATGTCACAAACTTGACCTTTTTTGACCTCACCAAATCACAACCTAAATGTCAAATTTCTCATTTCAACACATCTACTAAAATAATTTCATTATTCCTCTTCCATTTGAGCACAAAAAGTATGAGAAATTCTGAAAGGAAGTGTTTCTAAAAAAATTTTGAAAAATCTCCTATTATTATAGGAACTATATTCGTATACAACGAAAAGCTAAGGGCAGATAATTGTGGTCTCGTACCTATTAGATGCGCTAAAGTTAAAATACTGTAATAAAAAACTATTTTCTGTTATTTCATCATATTTCCAATCATTCTGCAAAGTTTCGATCAAATCGGTTCATTATCATGTCCACAAACCAGCTTCAAAGACAGCTACCCAAAACTGTTTGCAGCTCTTCTTTCTTATCTGAAAAATTCCAAAAGTTAGATATGACCACTTTTATCAATATTGCAATAACTTTTTTACTTTTGGAGATATTTTCACAAACTAAAGTGTTTTTTTCTCTTGGATAATTATAGTATTTGAATTACAAATTTTCTTTTATCAAAATAGTTTTAAAGTGGTTTAATTTTTTTTTTCAAATTCCAAATATGGAAAAAAATAGAATTGAATCAAATGAAGCTAAAATTAAAAATACTTCTACTTCATAAAAAAAATAGAAAAAAATATTGTAAATTACTTTAATAATTCAGAAAACAGCCCCAATTTACAGATTCTTGATAAGTTGAAAAGTATTTGTGTAAATAATTATTTTCTACAGGTGGCAATATGACCAATAATCTAAAGGCTCAGGGTTGCATACTCATACATAAAGTTCTTCAGATAAGAAAATTTTTGAATAATTACACAGGTATTTTAGGAAATTTTCATCACAGCAAGTTTTTTTCTTCACATTTTAAAGAAAACAAAATTGATTTATCACATTTGGGTCTCAAAGAACGAAAATTATAATATAGTGGTGCAAAAATGGTCAATTTAATTTTTTTTTTTTTTTTCTAAAGGCATTTTATTTTTTTTTACTAGTATCTACTTAAAAAGTACAAAAACAATCCCAAATCAAATATTTGTTATCAATAATACGGAATTAAACCACCATATTGGCTTTCTTTTGATGATTCTTTGAAAACCCCCCATCACTCAGGGGGCAGTCTAGTATCCTATTAGGATCAAATTATCTGATCTAATGAGTAAAAGACTGCACCCTGAGCCTTATTAGAACTAAGTAAACATTGTCAGCATCTAGAAATTCTCACCTAAACTATCAAAAGAACCAAAAAGTACAAATAGTAGCCCTTTCGAGACTAAAATCATACCAAATTTTGTTGCGGAACCATACAAGAAGAAGATTCAAATATGTTTACTGATGGTAATACTCCACACAACAAAGGCAAAACTGGTCTAGCAGGAAGCCACAAGGTTAGTAATGCTGGACGGTTCAAGAAAGGTCATACTCCGTGGTCGAAAGGTCTCGTTTTTGAGAATGCAGTTTCATCAGATGAAGAAGAGTCAAAAGCTTACATCCGAATGAATCTGCAAGATCACCAACAAGACGACATCAAAGCTGATTCCGTATCCAGGACTGACAGCTCACAAGTGGTAAAAGAAGATGGAAGTGGTGTGATTAAATCCAGTATGATCCTGCGGCCACGGTTCCTGAAAGCAGACAAAGAAAAGGTGACATCAAATAATTCTCATATTATTGAGAGTGAAAAGATGTTTGACATGTTCAACTTGGCGTACCAACAGCACAGGGAAACACCAAAAACTTGTAAGAGGCCATGGATGGAGCCACATAGTGACAGAAAATGGGGTGCCTGTATCATGTACAGAGTTCGGTGTGCAAACTGTTGGTTTGTGACTCCAACACTAGCAAAGTTGTACTCAGAAGTTGAAAACAACAAGCCAGGGCCAAATCCAGCCGGTACTAACATTGCGCTAGTTTCAGCAGGACTAGATAGTCCAATAGGAAGCACCAAGACCCAGGAGATTTTAGCGCGTGTAAGTGTTCCACCTCCATGCAAGAGTGGTATGCAGAGAAACACCGACCGAATTTCTAAAGTTATGGTAAAGCAGAACAAGGACGACATGAAAGATAAGGTTGAACAAGTGAAGGCATACAACAAAAAGAAGGGACAACCAGAAAATGTGATAGATGTGACCTTAGATGGCAGGTACCCAACTGCAACAAGGTCCAGCAGGAAGAAACCAGGGTTAAATGCATCACAGGCACAGATGCTTGCGATTGAACAAAATACTCCATGGAAGTTTGTAGTCGCATCATCTTCACTAAACCAGCTATGTTGGAAGGGAGCTTGGCTCAGAGGAAAGGGATTTGATGCAGAGTGCCCAGGCCATGAAGACTGTACTGCTACCCTTCATAGAACTATACCAATATCAGAATATGCCATGGGAAAAGAAATTGGAAATCAGCTTGCACTGCAAGGTATGCTTATCCGTTATGCCACAACAGATGGAGATGCACGTTCCGCTAAAGGAGTAGAAGATGCCATACATGTACTGTATCCTATGTGGGAAGTGCAGAGACTGGCGGACCCAGTACATCTAAGCCAACATCAATTCCGAGCGGGAATGCGAGCTGAGTTTAGTGAGACCATGTTTCATGGACAAACTAAAGAAGAGAACAAAGACTTGAAGAAAATGTTTAGCCTGGACTTGAAGTGTCGCAGTTCCATGATATTGAACCAGTTAATGAATGAATATAACAAGGACACAGAAAAAGTATGTAAAAAATTACCTACCATCCTTTCAACTACAGTCCAGTGTTATGGTGGAGACTGTTCATCTTGCCTTAAGGAGTCTGTGGTATGCAAAGGTACAGTCAGTGATAACTGGTGGACTAGATCCTTTTACCTAAGCACTTACAACATCACTGTGCTGAAAATAGATGAAATTGATGAAATTATACTGCTAGAACTACTGAAAATGATACTTAGTGAGGAAGCAGTCAATAGCATGAGAATGTTCCACACAACAAATAAAAATGAAGGAGTTCATTGTGCATTGAGTGTGAGTTTACCAAAAAATGTAACTCATGGAAAAAACATGGAAGGCAGACTTCATTCTGCAATACACAGGACCAACAACAGACCTGGTACATCAGCCAAGATGAAAAGCAAAGAGTTGAACATTAAAGTGTCCGAAGACTGTGAGACCTTCTTTGATAAAATGGACAGAGAGTATACTTACAAAAGGAATTATGAGCAGAAACCTGAAGTAAAGATAAGAAGGTTACAACAGACAGCTGTCAGACTGGAGGAACACAAGATTCATAAAGAGCTCCACAAAAAGAGACCAGACTATGTAAAAGGGCAACTAGATCCTGTACCAGATGAGCTGATGCATGATGCATACTGCAAGAAGAAGATGCCTAAGTAAAAGACAGACAGCTTAAAAAAATCAAAGGTCCTTTTAAGGACCACCCAAATCTTTCAAAAAGATTTCTTATATTGATACGAATAAAATGAAATTTAATGAATAAATGAACACTTTCCCCTGCCCATTTTCTTTTAAATCCATTAAAATACCTAAATTATTATCTGGCATCTTAAGGTGCACTGAACAGGGGGGAAAGGGGGCAATGTGACCTATACATTCCCCTTTCGACACACATGTTTGCCTACTGTTGTTGATACCATGTGGTTCCAACACCAGATGAGCTACATTTATGCATTTGGTATTGTGGCACAGGTGTGATACATCAACAGCTGCTAACTGTGCAGCCCTATGCTGTATCATGTATGCAAGCCTGTGCACATATAATAATTTCCACCCAATGGCACCAGGAAATCTACAATGTATGACCCCATATTTGCCATTTGGTGTACATGACCCTGTCCAAATAAAACACTCTCCATTTAGCCCAAGGGCACATTTTTCCTCTAGCTTTTGATGGTACTTCTGAAAAAAGGCATCCATTTTGTAAAGTTACTTTTTCAAGCAAGATTGAGTAGGAATATTTCTCAAAACGAGGATTTGGTACTCCTCAAAACCACAAAAAAAGTCCAAATTTGAGATATCCATCTCCTATCTTTTGAAAAATGGCTAAATTATGCAAAATTTCCTCAAAATATAGTAAATTTGATATATTTCAATAGTACTGTACCTCTACTACACATATGAAACATAAAAATACTCACCAATATAAAAATGTAGCCATATCAGCTGTTTTTGTATGCAAACATACCTCTCTATTAGGCACGAAACCACAATTAATTTTCCCACTGTCTTCTTTATAGCCTTTCTGTAATTTAAAAAAATTCCACCGGCGCAATTCAATTCAGATTTTCAGGGACGTTAATTTGAACCTTCCAACAACTTATATAAAAAATATTAAAAAAATTACCATTATTTTTTCAAATTTTATGCATAAACACAGAGATACCCTAAAAAATGACCCAAAATGGCTTCTGGATGTCACAAACTTGACCTTTTTTGACCTCACCAAATCACAACCTAAATGTCAAATTTCTCATTTCAACACATCTACTAAAATAATTTCATTATTCCTCTTCCATTTGAGCACAAAAAGTATGAGAAATTCTGAAAGGAAGTGTTTCTAAAAAAATTTTGAAAAATCTCCTATTATTATAGGAACTATATTCGTATACAACGAAAAGCTAAGGGCAGATAATTGTGGTCTCGTACCTATTAGATGCGCTAAAGTTAAAATACTGTAATAAAAAACTATTTTCTGTTATTTCATCATATTTCCAATCATTCTGCAAAGTTTCGATCAAATCGGTTCATTATCATGTCCACAAACCAGCTTCAAAGACAGCTACCCAAAACTGTTTGCAGCTCTTCTTTCTTATCTGAAAAATTCCAAAAGTTAGATATGACCACTTTTATCAATATTGCAATAACTTTTTTACTTTTGGAGATATTTTCACAAACTAAAGTGTTTTTTTCTCTTGGATAATTATAGTATTTGAATTACAAATTTTCTTTTATCAAAATAGTTTTAAAGTGGTTTAATTTTTTTTTTTCAAATTCCAAATATGGAAAAAAATAGAATTGAATCAAATGAAGCTAAAATTAAAAATACTTCTACTTCATAAAAAAAATAGAAAAAAATATTGTAAATTACTTTAATAATTCAGAAAACAGCCCCAATTTACAGATTCTTGATAAGTTGAAAAGTATTTGTGTAAATAATTATTTTCTACAGGTGGCAATATGACCAATAATCTAAAGGCTCAGGGTTGCATACTCATACATAAAGTTCTTCAGATAAGAAAATTTTTGAATAATTACACAGGTATTTTAGGAAATTTTCATCACAGCAAGTTTTTTTCTTCACATTTTAAAGAAAACAAAATTGATTTATCACATTTGGGTCTCAAAGAACGAAAATTATAATATAGTGGTGCAAAAATGGTCAATTTAATTTTTTTTTTTTTTTTCTAAAGGCATTTTATTTTTTTTTACTAGTATCTACTTAAAAAGTACAAAAACAATCCCAAATCAAATATTTGTTATCAATAATACGGAATTAAACCACCATATTGGCTTTCTTTTGATGATTCTTTGAAAACCCCCCATCACTCAGGGGGCAGTCTAGTATCCTATTAGGATCAAATTATCTGATCTAATGAGTAAAAGACTGCACCCTGAGCCTTATTAGAACTAAGTAAACATTGTCAGCATCTAGAAATTCTCACCTAAACTATCAAAAGAACCAAAAAGTACAAATAGTAGCCCTTTCGAGACTAAAATCATACCAAATTTTGTTGCGGAACCATACAAGAAGAAGATTCAAATATGTTTACTGATGGTAATACTCCACACAACAAAGGCAAAACTGGTCTAGCAGGAAGCCACAAGGTTAGTAATGCTGGACGGTTCAAGAAAGGTCATACTCCGTGGTCGAAAGGTCTCGTTTTTGAGAATGCAGTTTCATCAGATGAAGAAGAGTCAAAAGCTTACATCCGAATGAATCTGCAAGATCACCAACAAGACGACATCAAAGCTGATTCCGTATCCAGGACTGACAGCTCACAAGTGGTAAAAGAAGATGGAAGTGGTGTGATTAAATCCAGTATGATCCTGCGGCCACGGTTCCTGAAAGCAGACAAAGAAAAGGTGACATCAAATAATTCTCATATTATTGAGAGTGAAAAGATGTTTGACATGTTCAACTTGGCGTACCAACAGCACAGGGAAACACCAAAAACTTGTAAGAGGCCATGGATGGAGCCACATAGTGACAGAAAATGGGGTGCCTGTATCATGTACAGAGTTCGGTGTGCAAACTGTTGGTTTGTGACTCCAACACTAGCAAAGTTGTACTCAGAAGTTGAAAACAACAAGCCAGGGCCAAATCCAGCCGGTACTAACATTGCGCTAGTTTCAGCAGGACTAGATAGTCCAATAGGAAGCACCAAGACCCAGGAGATTTTAGCGCGTGTAAGTGTTCCACCTCCATGCAAGAGTGGTATGCAGAGAAACACCGACCGAATTTCTAAAGTTATGGTAAAGCAGAACAAGGACGACATGAAAGATAAGGTTGAACAAGTGAAGGCATACAACAAAAAGAAGGGACAACCAGAAAATGTGATAGATGTGACCTTAGATGGCAGGTACCCAACTGCAACAAGGTCCAGCAGGAAGAAACCAGGGTTAAATGCATCACAGGCACAGATGCTTGCGATTGAACAAAATACTCCATGGAAGTTTGTAGTCGCATCATCTTCACTAAACCAGCTATGTTGGAAGGGAGCTTGGCTCAGAGGAAAGGGATTTGATGCAGAGTGCCCAGGCCATGAAGACTGTACTGCTACCCTTCATAGAACTATACCAATATCAGAATATGCCATGGGAAAAGAAATTGGAAATCAGCTTGCACTGCAAGGTATGCTTATCCGTTATGCCACAACAGATGGAGATGCACGTTCCGCTAAAGGAGTAGAAGATGCCATACATGTACTGTATCCTATGTGGGAAGTGCAGAGACTGGCGGACCCAGTACATCTAAGCCAACATCAATTCCGAGCGGGAATGCGAGCTGAGTTTAGTGAGACCATGTTTCATGGACAAACTAAAGAAGAGAACAAAGACTTGAAGAAAATGTTTAGCCTGGACTTGAAGTGTCGCAGTTCCATGATATTGAACCAGTTAATGAATGAATATAACAAGGACACAGAAAAAGTATGTAAAAAATTACCTACCATCCTTTCAACTACAGTCCAGTGTTATGGTGGAGACTGTTCATCTTGCCTTAAGGAGTCTGTGGTATGCAAAGGTACAGTCAGTGATAACTGGTGGACTAGATCCTTTTACCTAAGCACTTACAACATCACTGTGCTGAAAATAGATGAAATTGATGAAATTATACTGCTAGAACTACTGAAAATGATACTTAGTGAGGAAGCAGTCAATAGCATGAGAATGTTCCACACAACAAATAAAAATGAAGGAGTTCATTGTGCATTGAGTGTGAGTTTACCAAAAAATGTAACTCATGGAAAAAACATGGAAGGCAGACTTCATTCTGCAATACACAGGACCAACAACAGACCTGGTACATCAGCCAAGATGAAAAGCAAAGAGTTGAACATTAAAGTGTCCGAAGACTGTGAGACCTTCTTTGATAAAATGGACAGAGAGTATACTTACAAAAGGAATTATGAGCAGAAACCTGAAGTAAAGATAAGAAGGTTACAACAGACAGCTGTCAGACTGGAGGAACACAAGATTCATAAAGAGCTCCACAAAAAGAGACCAGACTATGTAAAAGGGCAACTAGATCCTGTACCAGATGAGCTGATGCATGATGCATACTGCAAGAAGAAGATGCCTAAGTAAAAGACAGACAGCTTAAAAAAATCAAAGGTCCTTTTAAGGACCACCCAAATCTTTCAAAAAGATTTCTTATATTGATACGAATAAAATGAAATTTAATGAATAAATGAACACTTTCCCCTGCCCATTTTCTTTTAAATCCATTAAAATACCTAAATTATTATCTGGCATCTTAAGGTGCACTGAACAGGGGGGAAAGGGGGCAATGTGACCTATACATTCCCCTTTCGACACACATGTTTGCCTACTGTTGTTGATACCATGTGGTTCCAACACCAGATGAGCTACATTTATGCATTTGGTATTGTGGCACAGGTGTGATACATCAACAGCTGCTAACTGTGCAGCCCTATGCTGTATCATGTATGCAAGCCTGTGCACATATAATAATTTCCACCCAATGGCACCAGGAAATCTACAATGTATGACCCCATATTTGCCATTTGGTGTACATGACCCTGTCCAAATAAAACACTCTCCATTTAGCCCAAGGGCACATTTTTCCTCTAGCTTTTGATGGTACTTCTGAAAAAAGGCATCCATTTTGTAAAGTTACTTTTTCAAGCAAGATTGAGTAGGAATATTTCTCAAAACGAGGATTTGGTACTCCTCAAAACCACAAAAAAAGTCCAAATTTGAGATATCCATCTCCTATCTTTTGAAAAATGGCTAAATTATGCAAAATTTCCTCAAAATATAGTAAATTTGATATATTTCAATAGTACTGTACCTCTACTACACATATGAAACATAAAAATACTCACCAATATAAAAATGTAGCCATATCAGCTGTTTTTGTATGCAAACATACCTCTCTATTAGGCACGAAACCACAATTAATTTTCCCACTGTCTTCTTTATAGCCTTTCTGTAATTTAAAAAAATTCCACCGGCGCAATTCAATTCAGATTTTCAGGGACGTTAATTTGAACCTTCCAACAACTTATATAAAAAATATAAAAAAAATTACCATTATTTTTTCAAATTTTATGCATAAACACAGAGATACCCTAAAAAATGACCCAAAATGGCTTCTGGATGTCACAAACTTGACCTTTTTTGACCTCACCAAATCACAACCTAAATGTCAAATTTCTCATTTCAACACATCTACTAAAATAATTTCATTATTCCTCTTCCATTTGAGCACAAAAAGTATGAGAAATTCTGAAAGGAAGTGTTTCTAAAAAAATTTTGAAAAATCTCCTATTATTATAGGAACTATATTCGTATACAACGAAAAGCTAAGGGCAGATAATTGTGGTCTCGTACCTATTAGATGCGCTAAAGTTAAAATACTGTAATAAAAAACTATTTTCTGTTATTTCATCATATTTCCAATCATTCTGCAAAGTTTCGATCAAATCGGTTCATTATCATGTCCACAAACCAGCTTCAAAGACAGCTACCCAAAACTGTTTGCAGCTCTTCTTTCTTATCTGAAAAATTCCAAAAGTTAGATATGACCACTTTTATCAATATTGCAATAACTTTTTTACTTTTGGAGATATTTTCACAAACTAAAGTGTTTTTTTCTCTTGGATAATTATAGTATTTGAATTACAAATTTTCTTTTATCAAAATAGTTTTAAAGTGGTTTAATTTTTTTTTTTTCAAATTCCAAATATGGAAAAAAATAGAATTGAATCAAATGAAGCTAAAATTAAAAATACTTCTACTTCATAAAAAAAATAGAAAAAAATATTGTAAATTACTTTAATAATTCAGAAAACAGCCCCAATTTACAGATTCTTGATAAGTTGAAAAGTATTTGTGTAAATAATTATTTTCTACAGGTGGCAATATGACCAATAATCTAAAGGCTCAGGGTTGCATACTCATACATAAAGTTCTTCAGATAAGAAAATTTTTGAATAATTACACAGGTATTTTAGGAAATTTTCATCACAGCAAGTTTTTTTCTTCACATTTTAAAGAAAACAAAATTGATTTATCACATTTGGGTCTCAAAGAACGAAAATTATAATATAGTGGTGCAAAAATGGTCAATTTAATTTTTTTTTTTTTTTTCTAAAGGCATTTTATTTTTTTTTACTAGTATCTACTTAAAAAGTACAAAAACAATCCCAAATCAAATATTTGTTATCAATAATACGGAATTAAACCACCATATTGGCTTTCTTTTGATGATTCTTTGAAAACCCCCCATCACTCAGGGGGCAGTCTAGTATCCTATTAGGATCAAATTATCTGATCTAATGAGTAAAAGACTGCACCCTGAGCCTTATTAGAACTAAGTAAACATTGTCAGCATCTAGAAATTCTCACCTAAACTATCAAAAGAACCAAAAAGTACAAATAGTAGCCCTTTCGAGACTAAAATCATACCAAATTTTGTTGCAGAACCATACAAGAAGAAGATTCAAATATGTTTACTGATGGTAATACTCCACACAACAAAGGCAAAACTGGTCTAGCAGGAAGCCACAAGGTTAGTAATGCTGGACGGTTCAAGAAAGGTCATACTCCGTGGTCGAAAGGTCTCGTTTTTGAGAATGCAGTTTCATCAGATGAAGAAGAGTCAAAAGCTTACATCCGAATGAATCTGCAAGATCACCAACAAGACGACATCAAAGCTGATTCCGTATCCAGGACTGACAGCTCACAAGTGGTAAAAGAAGATGGAAGTGGTGTGATTAAATCCAGTATGATCCTGCGGCCACGGTTCCTGAAAGCAGACAAAGAAAAGGTGACATCAAATAATTCTCATATTATTGAGAGTGAAAAGATGTTTGACATGTTCAACTTGGCGTACCAACAGCACAGGGAAACACCAAAAACTTGTAAGAGGCCATGGATGGAGCCACATAGTGACAGAAAATGGGGTGCCTGTATCATGTACAGAGTTCGGTGTGCAAACTGTTGGTTTGTGACTCCAACACTAGCAAAGTTGTACTCAGAAGTTGAAAACAACAAGCCAGGGCCAAATCCAGCCGGTACTAACATTGCGCTAGTTTCAGCAGGACTAGATAGTCCAATAGGAAGCACCAAGACCCAGGAGATTTTAGCGCGTGTAAGTGTTCCACCTCCATGCAAGAGTGGTATGCAGAGAAACACCGACCGAATTTCTAAAGTTATGGTAAAGCAGAACAAGGACGACATGAAAGATAAGGTTGAACAAGTGAAGGCATACAACAAAAAGAAGGGACAACCAGAAAATGTGATAGATGTGACCTTAGATGGCAGGTACCCAACTGCAACAAGGTCCAGCAGGAAGAAACCAGGGTTAAATGCATCACAGGCACAGATGCTTGCGATTGAACAAAATACTCCATGGAAGTTTGTAGTCGCATCATCTTCACTAAACCAGCTATGTTGGAAGGGAGCTTGGCTCAGAGGAAAGGGATTTGATGCAGAGTGCCCAGGCCATGAAGACTGTACTGCTACCCTTCATAGAACTATACCAATATCAGAATATGCCATGGGAAAAGAAATTGGAAATCAGCTTGCACTGCAAGGTATGCTTATCCGTTATGCCACAACAGATGGAGATGCACGTTCCGCTAAAGGAGTAGAAGATGCCATACATGTACTGTATCCTATGTGGGAAGTGCAGAGACTGGCGGACCCAGTACATCTAAGCCAACATCAATTCCGAGCGGGAATGCGAGCTGAGTTTAGTGAGACCATGTTTCATGGACAAACTAAAGAAGAGAACAAAGACTTGAAGAAAATGTTTAGCCTGGACTTGAAGTGTCGCAGTTCCATGATATTGAACCAGTTAATGAATGAATATAACAAGGACACAGAAAAAGTATGTAAAAAATTACCTACCATCCTTTCAACTACAGTCCAGTGTTATGGTGGAGACTGTTCATCTTGCCTTAAGGAGTCTGTGGTATGCAAAGGTACAGTCAGTGATAACTGGTGGACTAGATCCTTTTACCTAAGCACTTACAACATCACTGTGCTGAAAATAGATGAAATTGATGAAATTATACTGCTAGAACTACTGAAAATGATACTTAGTGAGGAAGCAGTCAATAGCATGAGAATGTTCCACACAACAAATAAAAATGAAGGAGTTCATTGTGCATTGAGTGTGAGTTTACCAAAAAATGTAACTCATGGAAAAAACATGGAAGGCAGACTTCATTCTGCAATACACAGGACCAACAACAGACCTGGTACATCAGCCAAGATGAAAAGCAAAGAGTTGAACATTAAAGTGTCCGAAGACTGTGAGACCTTCTTTGATAAAATGGACAGAGAGTATACTTACAAAAGGAATTATGAGCAGAAACCTGAAGTAAAGATAAGAAGGTTACAACAGACAGCTGTCAGACTGGAGGAACACAAGATTCATAAAGAGCTCCACAAAAAGAGACCAGACTATGTAAAAGGGCAACTAGATCCTGTACCAGATGAGCTGATGCATGATGCATACTGCAAGAAGAAGATGCCTAAGTAAAAGACAGACAGCTTAAAAAAATCAAAGGTCCTTTTAAGGACCACCCAAATCTTTCAAAAAGATTTCTTATATTGATACGAATAAAATGAAATTTAATGAATAAATGAACACTTTCCCCTGCCCATTTTCTTTTAAATCCATTAAAATACCTAAATTATTATCTGGCATCTTAAGGTGCACTGAACAGGGGGGAAAGGGGGCAATGTGACCTATACATTCCCCTTTCGACACACATGTTTGCCTACTGTTGTTGATACCATGTGGTTCCAACACCAGATGAGCTACATTTATGCATTTGGTATTGTGGCACAGGTGTGATACATCAACAGCTGCTAACTGTGCAGCCCTATGCTGTATCATGTATGCAAGCCTGTGCACATATAATAATTTCCACCCAATGGCACCAGGAAATCTACAATGTATGACCCCATATTTGCCATTTGGTGTACATGACCCTGTCCAAATAAAACACTCTCCATTTAGCCCAAGGGCACATTTTTCCTCTAGCTTTTGATGGTACTTCTGAAAAAAGGCATCCATTTTGTAAAGTTACTTTTTCAAGCAAGATTGAGTAGGAATATTTCTCAAAACGAGGATTTGGTACTCCTCAAAACCACAAAAAAAGTCCAAATTTGAGATATCCATCTCCTATCTTTTGAAAAATGGCTAAATTATGCAAAATTTCCTCAAAATATAGTAAATTTGATATATTTCAATAGTACTGTACCTCTACTACACATATGAAACATAAAAATACTCACCAATATAAAAATGTAGCCATATCAGCTGTTTTTGTATGCAAACATACCTCTCTATTAGGCACGAAACCACAATTAATTTTCCCACTGTCTTCTTTATAGCCTTTCTGTAATTTAAAAAAATTCCACCGGCGCAATTCAATTCAGATTTTCAGGGACGTTAATTTGAACCTTCCAACAACTTATATAAAAAATATAAAAAAAATTACCATTATTTTTTCAAATTTTATGCATAAACACAGAGATACCCTAAAAAATGACCCAAAATGGCTTCTGGATGTCACAAACTTGACCTTTTTTGACCTCACCAAATCACAACCTAAATGTCAAATTTCTCATTTCAACACATCTACTAAAATAATTTCATTATTCCTCTTCCATTTGAGCACAAAAAGTATGAGAAATTCTGAAAGGAAGTGTTTCTAAAAAAATTTTGAAAAATCTCCTATTATTATAGGAACTATATTCGTATACAACGAAAAGCTAAGGGCAGATAATTGTGGTCTCGTACCTATTAGATGCGCTAAAGTTAAAATACTGTAATAAAAAACTATTTTCTGTTATTTCATCATATTTCCAATCATTCTGCAAAGTTTCGATCAAATCGGTTCATTATCATGTCCACAAACCAGCTTCAAAGACAGCTACCCAAAACTGTTTGCAGCTCTTCTTTCTTATCTGAAAAATTCCAAAAGTTAGATATGACCACTTTTATCAATATTGCAATAACTTTTTTACTTTTGGAGATATTTTCACAAACTAAAGTGTTTTTTTCTCTTGGATAATTATAGTATTTGAATTACAAATTTTCTTTTATCAAAATAGTTTTAAAGTGGTTTAATTTTTTTTTTTTCAAATTCCAAATATGGAAAAAAATAGAATTGAATCAAATGAAGCTAAAATTAAAAATACTTCTACTTCATAAAAAAAATAGAAAAAAATATTGTAAATTACTTTAATAATTCAGAAAACAGCCCCAATTTACAGATTCTTGATAAGTTGAAAAGTATTTGTGTAAATAATTATTTTCTACAGGTGGCAATATGACCAATAATCTAAAGGCTCAGGGTTGCATACTCATACATAAAGTTCTTCAGATAAGAAAATTTTTGAATAATTACACAGGTATTTTAGGAAATTTTCATCACAGCAAGTTTTTTTCTTCACATTTTAAAGAAAACAAAATTGATTTATCACATTTGGGTCTCAAAGAACGAAAATTATAATATAGTGGTGCAAAAATGGTCAATTTAATTTTTTTTTTTTTTTTCTAAAGGCATTTTATTTTTTTTTACTAGTATCTACTTAAAAAGTACAAAAACAATCCCAAATCAAATATTTGTTATCAATAATACGGAATTAAACCACCATATTGGCTTTCTTTTGATGATTCTTTGAAAACCCCCCATCACTCAGGGGGCAGTCTAGTATCCTATTAGGATCAAATTATCTGATCTAATGAGTAAAAGACTGCACCCTGAGCCTTATTAGAACTAAGTAAACATTGTCAGCATCTAGAAATTCTCACCTAAACTATCAAAAGAACCAAAAAGTACAAATAGTAGCCCTTTCGAGACTAAAATCATACCAAATTTTGTTGCAGAACCATACAAGAAGAAGATTCAAATATGTTTACTGATGGTAATACTCCACACAACAAAGGCAAAACTGGTCTAGCAGGAAGCCACAAGGTTAGTAATGCTGGACGGTTCAAGAAAGGTCATACTCCGTGGTCGAAAGGTCTCGTTTTTGAGAATGCAGTTTCATCAGATGAAGAAGAGTCAAAAGCTTACATCCGAATGAATCTGCAAGATCACCAACAAGACGACATCAAAGCTGATTCCGTATCCAGGACTGACAGCTCACAAGTGGTAAAAGAAGATGGAAGTGGTGTGATTAAATCCAGTATGATCCTGCGGCCACGGTTCCTGAAAGCAGACAAAGAAAAGGTGACATCAAATAATTCTCATATTATTGAGAGTGAAAAGATGTTTGACATGTTCAACTTGGCGTACCAACAGCACAGGGAAACACCAAAAACTTGTAAGAGGCCATGGATGGAGCCACATAGTGACAGAAAATGGGGTGCCTGTATCATGTACAGAGTTCGGTGTGCAAACTGTTGGTTTGTGACTCCAACACTAGCAAAGTTGTACTCAGAAGTTGAAAACAACAAGCCAGGGCCAAATCCAGCCGGTACTAACATTGCGCTAGTTTCAGCAGGACTAGATAGTCCAATAGGAAGCACCAAGACCCAGGAGATTTTAGCGCGTGTAAGTGTTCCACCTCCATGCAAGAGTGGTATGCAGAGAAA
This sequence comes from Perna viridis, assembly GCA_037379345.1. Classification (NCBI taxonomy): domain Eukaryota; kingdom Metazoa; phylum Mollusca; class Bivalvia; order Mytilida; family Mytilidae; genus Perna; species Perna viridis. The sequence continues at coordinate 26,633,573 of CM074525.1, forward strand.
CACCGACCGAATTTCTAAAGTTATGGTAAAGCAGAACAAGGACGACATGAAAGATAAGGTTGAACAAGTGAAGGCATACAACAAAAAGAAGGGACAACCAGAAAATGTGATAGATGTGACCTTAGATGGCAGGTACCCAACTGCAACAAGGTCCAGCAGGAAGAAACCAGGGTTAAATGCATCACAGGCACAGATGCTTGCGATTGAACAAAATACTCCATGGAAGTTTGTAGTCGCATCATCTTCACTAAACCAGCTATGTTGGAAGGGAGCTTGGCTCAGAGGAAAGGGATTTGATGCAGAGTGCCCAGGCCATGAAGACTGTACTGCTACCCTTCATAGAACTATACCAATATCAGAATATGCCATGGGAAAAGAAATTGGAAATCAGCTTGCACTGCAAGGTATGCTTATCCGTTATGCCACAACAGATGGAGATGCACGTTCCGCTAAAGGAGTAGAAGATGCCATACATGTACTGTATCCTATGTGGGAAGTGCAGAGACTGGCGGACCCAGTACATCTAAGCCAACATCAATTCCGAGCGGGAATGCGAGCTGAGTTTAGTGAGACCATGTTTCATGGACAAACTAAAGAAGAGAACAAAGACTTGAAGAAAATGTTTAGCCTGGACTTGAAGTGTCGCAGTTCCATGATATTGAACCAGTTAATGAATGAATATAACAAGGACACAGAAAAAGTATGTAAAAAATTACCTACCATCCTTTCAACTACAGTCCAGTGTTATGGTGGAGACTGTTCATCTTGCCTTAAGGAGTCTGTGGTATGCAAAGGTACAGTCAGTGATAACTGGTGGACTAGATCCTTTTACCTAAGCACTTACAACATCACTGTGCTGAAAATAGATGAAATTGATGAAATTATACTGCTAGAACTACTGAAAATGATACTTAGTGAGGAAGCAGTCAATAGCATGAGAATGTTCCACACAACAAATAAAAATGAAGGAGTTCATTGTGCATTGAGTGTGAGTTTACCAAAAAATGTAACTCATGGAAAAAACATGGAAGGCAGACTTCATTCTGCAATACACAGGACCAACAACAGACCTGGTACATCAGCCAAGATGAAAAGCAAAGAGTTGAACATTAAAGTGTCCGAAGACTGTGAGACCTTCTTTGATAAAATGGACAGAGAGTATACTTACAAAAGGAATTATGAGCAGAAACCTGAAGTAAAGATAAGAAGGTTACAACAGACAGCTGTCAGACTGGAGGAACACAAGATTCATAAAGAGCTCCACAAAAAGAGACCAGACTATGTAAAAGGGCAACTAGATCCTGTACCAGATGAGCTGATGCATGATGCATACTGCAAGAAGAAGATGCCTAAGTAAAAGACAGACAGCTTAAAAAAATCAAAGGTCCTTTTAAGGACCACCCAAATCTTTCAAAAAGATTTCTTATATTGATACGAATAAAATGAAATTTAATGAATAAATGAACACTTTCCCCTGCCCATTTTCTTTTAAATCCATTAAAATACCTAAATTATTATCTGGCATCTTAAGGTGCACTGAACAGGGGGGAAAGGGGGCAATGTGACCTATACATTCCCCTTTCGACACACATGTTTGCCTACTGTTGTTGATACCATGTGGTTCCAACACCAGATGAGCTACATTTATGCATTTGGTATTGTGGCACAGGTGTGATACATCAACAGCTGCTAACTGTGCAGCCCTATGCTGTATCATGTATGCAAGCCTGTGCACATATAATAATTTCCACCCAATGGCACCAGGAAATCTACAATGTATGACCCCATATTTGCCATTTGGTGTACATGACCCTGTCCAAATAAAACACTCTCCATTTAGCCCAAGGGCACATTTTTCCTCTAGCTTTTGATGGTACTTCTGAAAAAAGGCATCCATTTTGTAAAGTTACTTTTTCAAGCAAGATTGAGTAGGAATATTTCTCAAAACGAGGATTTGGTACTCCTCAAAACCACAAAAAAAGTCCAAATTTGAGATATCCATCTCCTATCTTTTGAAAAATGGCTAAATTATGCAAAATTTCCTCAAAATATAGTAAATTTGATATATTTCAATAGTACTGTACCTCTACTACACATATGAAACATAAAAATACTCACCAATATAAAAATGTAGCCATATCAGCTGTTTTTGTATGCAAACATACCTCTCTATTAGGCACGAAACCACAATTAATTTTCCCACTGTCTTCTTTATAGCCTTTCTGTAATTTAAAAAAATTCCACCGGCGCAATTCAATTCAGATTTTCAGGGACGTTAATTTGAACCTTCCAACAACTTATATAAAAAATATAAAAAAAATTACCATTATTTTTTCAAATTTTATGCATAAACACAGAGATACCCTAAAAAATGACCCAAAATGGCTTCTGGATGTCACAAACTTGACCTTTTTTGACCTCACCAAATCACAACCTAAATGTCAAATTTCTCATTTCAACACATCTACTAAAATAATTTCATTATTCCTCTTCCATTTGAGCACAAAAAGTATGAGAAATTCTGAAAGGAAGTGTTTCTAAAAAAATTTTGAAAAATCTCCTATTATTATAGGAACTATATTCGTATACAACGAAAAGCTAAGGGCAGATAATTGTGGTCTCGTACCTATTAGATGCGCTAAAGTTAAAATACTGTAATAAAAAACTATTTTCTGTTATTTCATCATATTTCCAATCATTCTGCAAAGTTTCGATCAAATCGGTTCATTATCATGTCCACAAACCAGCTTCAAAGACAGCTACCCAAAACTGTTTGCAGCTCTTCTTTCTTATCTGAAAAATTCCAAAAGTTAGATATGACCACTTTTATCAATATTGCAATAACTTTTTTACTTTTGGAGATATTTTCACAAACTAAAGTGTTTTTTTCTCTTGGATAATTATAGTATTTGAATTACAAATTTTCTTTTATCAAAATAGTTTTAAAGTGGTTTAATTTTTTTTTTTCAAATTCCAAATATGGAAAAAAATAGAATTGAATCAAATGAAGCTAAAATTAAAAATACTTCTACTTCATAAAAAAAATAGAAAAAAATATTGTAAATTACTTTAATAATTCAGAAAACAGCCCCAATTTACAGATTCTTGATAAGTTGAAAAGTATTTGTGTAAATAATTATTTTCTACAGGTGGCAATATGACCAATAATCTAAAGGCTCAGGGTTGCATACTCATACATAAAGTTCTTCAGATAAGAAAATTTTTGAATAATTACACAGGTATTTTAGGAAATTTTCATCACAGCAAGTTTTTTTCTTCACATTTTAAAGAAAACAAAATTGATTTATCACATTTGGGTCTCAAAGAACGAAAATTATAATATAGTGGTGCAAAAATGGTCAATTTAATTTTTTTTTTTTTTTTCTAAAGGCATTTTATTTTTTTTTACTAGTATCTACTTAAAAAGTACAAAAACAATCCCAAATCAAATATTTGTTATCAATAATACGGAATTAAACCACCATATTGGCTTTCTTTTGATGATTCTTTGAAAACCCCCCATCACTCAGGGGGCAGTCTAGTATCCTATTAGGATCAAATTATCTGATCTAATGAGTAAAAGACTGCACCCTGAGCCTTATTAGAACTAAGTAAACATTGTCAGCATCTAGAAATTCTCACCTAAACTATCAAAAGAACCAAAAAGTACAAATAGTAGCCCTTTCGAGACTAAAATCATACCAAATTTTGTTGCGGAACCATACAAGAAGAAGATTCAAATATGTTTACTGATGGTAATACTCCACACAACAAAGGCAAAACTGGTCTAGCAGGAAGCCACAAGGTTAGTAATGCTGGACGGTTCAAGAAAGGTCATACTCCGTGGTCGAAAGGTCTCGTTTTTGAGAATGCAGTTTCATCAGATGAAGAAGAGTCAAAAGCTTACATCCGAATGAATCTGCAAGATCACCAACAAGACGACATCAAAGCTGATTCCGTATCCAGGACTGACAGCTCACAAGTGGTAAAAGAAGATGGAAGTGGTGTGATTAAATCCAGTATGATCCTGCGGCCACGGTTCCTGAAAGCAGACAAAGAAAAGGTGACATCAAATAATTCTCATATTATTGAGAGTGAAAAGATGTTTGACATGTTCAACTTGGCGTACCAACAGCACAGGGAAACACCAAAAACTTGTAAGAGGCCATGGATGGAGCCACATAGTGACAGAAAATGGGGTGCCTGTATCATGTACAGAGTTCGGTGTGCAAACTGTTGGTTTGTGACTCCAACACTAGCAAAGTTGTACTCAGAAGTTGAAAACAACAAGCCAGGGCCAAATCCAGCCGGTACTAACATTGCGCTAGTTTCAGCAGGACTAGATAGTCCAATAGGAAGCACCAAGACCCAGGAGATTTTAGCGCGTGTAAGTGTTCCACCTCCATGCAAGAGTGGTATGCAGAGAAACACCGACCGAATTTCTAAAGTTATGGTAAAGCAGAACAAGGACGACATGAAAGATAAGGTTGAACAAGTGAAGGCATACAACAAAAAGAAGGGACAACCAGAAAATGTGATAGATGTGACCTTAGATGGCAGGTACCCAACTGCAACAAGGTCCAGCAGGAAGAAACCAGGGTTAAATGCATCACAGGCACAGATGCTTGCGATTGAACAAAATACTCCATGGAAGTTTGTAGTCGCATCATCTTCACTAAACCAGCTATGTTGGAAGGGAGCTTGGCTCAGAGGAAAGGGATTTGATGCAGAGTGCCCAGGCCATGAAGACTGTACTGCTACCCTTCATAGAACTATACCAATATCAGAATATGCCATGGGAAAAGAAATTGGAAATCAGCTTGCACTGCAAGGTATGCTTATCCGTTATGCCACAACAGATGGAGATGCACGTTCCGCTAAAGGAGTAGAAGATGCCATACATGTACTGTATCCTATGTGGGAAGTGCAGAGACTGGCGGACCCAGTACATCTAAGCCAACATCAATTCCGAGCGGGAATGCGAGCTGAGTTTAGTGAGACCATGTTTCATGGACAAACTAAAGAAGAGAACAAAGACTTGAAGAAAATGTTTAGCCTGGACTTGAAGTGTCGCAGTTCCATGATATTGAACCAGTTAATGAATGAATATAACAAGGACACAGAAAAAGTATGTAAAAAATTACCTACCATCCTTTCAACTACAGTCCAGTGTTATGGTGGAGACTGTTCATCTTGCCTTAAGGAGTCTGTGGTATGCAAAGGTACAGTCAGTGATAACTGGTGGACTAGATCCTTTTACCTAAGCACTTACAACATCACTGTGCTGAAAATAGATGAAATTGATGAAATTATACTGCTAGAACTACTGAAAATGATACTTAGTGAGGAAGCAGTCAATAGCATGAGAATGTTCCACACAACAAATAAAAATGAAGGAGTTCATTGTGCATTGAGTGTGAGTTTACCAAAAAATGTAACTCATGGAAAAAACATGGAAGGCAGACTTCATTCTGCAATACACAGGACCAACAACAGACCTGGTACATCAGCCAAGATGAAAAGCAAAGAGTTGAACATTAAAGTGTCCGAAGACTGTGAGACCTTCTTTGATAAAATGGACAGAGAGTATACTTACAAAAGGAATTATGAGCAGAAACCTGAAGTAAAGATAAGAAGGTTACAACAGACAGCTGTCAGACTGGAGGAACACAAGATTCATAAAGAGCTCCACAAAAAGAGACCAGACTATGTAAAAGGGCAACTAGATCCTGTACCAGATGAGCTGATGCATGATGCATACTGCAAGAAGAAGATGCCTAAGTAAAAGACAGACAGCTTAAAAAAATCAAAGGTCCTTTTAAGGACCACCCAAATCTTTCAAAAAGATTTCTTATATTGATACGAATAAAATGAAATTTAATGAATAAATGAACACTTTCCCCTGCCCATTTTCTTTTAAATCCATTAAAATACCTAAATTATTATCTGGCATCTTAAGGTGCACTGAACAGGGGGGAAAGGGGGCAATGTGACCTATACATTCCCCTTTCGACACACATGTTTGCCTACTGTTGTTGATACCATGTGGTTCCAACACCAGATGAGCTACATTTATGCATTTGGTATTGTGGCACAGGTGTGATACATCAACAGCTGCTAACTGTGCAGCCCTATGCTGTATCATGTATGCAAGCCTGTGCACATATAATAATTTCCACCCAATGGCACCAGGAAATCTACAATGTATGACCCCATATTTGCCATTTGGTGTACATGACCCTGTCCAAATAAAACACTCTCCATTTAGCCCAAGGGCACATTTTTCCTCTAGCTTTTGATGGTACTTCTGAAAAAAGGCATCCATTTTGTAAAGTTACTTTTTCAAGCAAGATTGAGTAGGAATATTTCTCAAAACGAGGATTTGGTACTCCTCAAAACCACAAAAAAAGTCCAAATTTGAGATATCCATCTCCTATCTTTTGAAAAATGGCTAAATTATGCAAAATTTCCTCAAAATATAGTAAATTTGATATATTTCAATAGTACTGTACCTCTACTACACATATGAAACATAAAAATACTCACCAATATAAAAATGTAGCCATATCAGCTGTTTTTGTATGCAAACATACCTCTCTATTAGGCACGAAACCACAATTAATTTTCCCACTGTCTTCTTTATAGCCTTTCTGTAATTTAAAAAAATTCCACCGGCGCAATTCAATTCAGATTTTCAGGGACGTTAATTTGAACCTTCCAACAACTTATATAAAAAATATAAAAAAAATTACCATTATTTTTTCAAATTTTATGCATAAACACAGAGATACCCTAAAAAATGACCCAAAATGGCTTCTGGATGTCACAAACTTGACCTTTTTTGACCTCACCAAATCACAACCTAAATGTCAAATTTCTCATTTCAACACATCTACTAAAATAATTTCATTATTCCTCTTCCATTTGAGCACAAAAAGTATGAGAAATTCTGAAAGGAAGTGTTTCTAAAAAAATTTTGAAAAATCTCCTATTATTATAGGAACTATATTCGTATACAACGAAAAGCTAAGGGCAGATAATTGTGGTCTCGTACCTATTAGATGCGCTAAAGTTAAAATACTGTAATAAAAAACTATTTTCTGTTATTTCATCATATTTCCAATCATTCTGCAAAGTTTCGATCAAATCGGTTCATTATCATGTCCACAAACCAGCTTCAAAGACAGCTACCCAAAACTGTTTGCAGCTCTTCTTTCTTATCTGAAAAATTCCAAAAGTTAGATATGACCACTTTTATCAATATTGCAATAACTTTTTTACTTTTGGAGATATTTTCACAAACTAAAGTGTTTTTTTCTCTTGGATAATTATAGTATTTGAATTACAAATTTTCTTTTATCAAAATAGTTTTAAAGTGGTTTAATTTTTTTTTTTCAAATTCCAAATATGGAAAAAAATAGAATTGAATCAAATGAAGCTAAAATTAAAAATACTTCTACTTCATAAAAAAAATAGAAAAAAATATTGTAAATTACTTTAATAATTCAGAAAACAGCCCCAATTTACAGATTCTTGATAAGTTGAAAAGTATTTGTGTAAATAATTATTTTCTACAGGTGGCAATATGACCAATAATCTAAAGGCTCAGGGTTGCATACTCATACATAAAGTTCTTCAGATAAGAAAATTTTTGAATAATTACACAGGTATTTTAGGAAATTTTCATCACAGCAAGTTTTTTTCTTCACATTTTAAAGAAAACAAAATTGATTTATCACATTTGGGTCTCAAAGAACGAAAATTATAATATAGTGGTGCAAAAATGGTCAATTTAATTTTTTTTTTTTTTTTCTAAAGGCATTTTATTTTTTTTTACTAGTATCTACTTAAAAAGTACAAAAACAATCCCAAATCAAATATTTGTTATCAATAATACGGAATTAAACCACCATATTGGCTTTCTTTTGATGATTCTTTGAAAACCCCCCATCACTCAGGGGGCAGTCTAGTATCCTATTAGGATCAAATTATCTGATCTAATGAGTAAAAGACTGCACCCTGAGCCTTATTAGAACTAAGTAAACATTGTCAGCATCTAGAAATTCTCACCTAAACTATCAAAAGAACCAAAAAGTACAAATAGTAGCCCTTTCGAGACTAAAATCATACCAAATTTTGTTGCGGAACCATACAAGAAGAAGATTCAAATATGTTTACTGATGGTAATACTCCACACAACAAAGGCAAAACTGGTCTAGCAGGAAGCCACAAGGTTAGTAATGCTGGACGGTTCAAGAAAGGTCATACTCCGTGGTCGAAAGGTCTCGTTTTTGAGAATGCAGTTTCATCAGATGAAGAAGAGTCAAAAGCTTACATCCGAATGAATCTGCAAGATCACCAACAAGACGACATCAAAGCTGATTCCGTATCCAGGACTGACAGCTCACAAGTGGTAAAAGAAGATGGAAGTGGTGTGATTAAATCCAGTATGATCCTGCGGCCACGGTTCCTGAAAGCAGACAAAGAAAAGGTGACATCAAATAATTCTCATATTATTGAGAGTGAAAAGATGTTTGACATGTTCAACTTGGCGTACCAACAGCACAGGGAAACACCAAAAACTTGTAAGAGGCCATGGATGGAGCCACATAGTGACAGAAAATGGGGTGCCTGTATCATGTACAGAGTTCGGTGTGCAAACTGTTGGTTTGTGACTCCAACACTAGCAAAGTTGTACTCAGAAGTTGAAAACAACAAGCCAGGGCCAAATCCAGCCGGTACTAACATTGCGCTAGTTTCAGCAGGACTAGATAGTCCAATAGGAAGCACCAAGACCCAGGAGATTTTAGCGCGTGTAAGTGTTCCACCTCCATGCAAGAGTGGTATGCAGAGAAACACCGACCGAATTTCTAAAGTTATGGTAAAGCAGAACAAGGACGACATGAAAGATAAGGTTGAACAAGTGAAGGCATACAACAAAAAGAAGGGACAACCAGAAAATGTGATAGATGTGACCTTAGATGGCAGGTACCCAACTGCAACAAGGTCCAGCAGGAAGAAACCAGGGTTAAATGCATCACAGGCACAGATGCTTGCGATTGAACAAAATACTCCATGGAAGTTTGTAGTCGCATCATCTTCACTAAACCAGCTATGTTGGAAGGGAGCTTGGCTCAGAGGAAAGGGATTTGATGCAGAGTGCCCAGGCCATGAAGACTGTACTGCTACCCTTCATAGAACTATACCAATATCAGAATATGCCATGGGAAAAGAAATTGGAAATCAGCTTGCACTGCAAGGTATGCTTATCCGTTATGCCACAACAGATGGAGATGCACGTTCCGCTAAAGGAGTAGAAGATGCCATACATGTACTGTATCCTATGTGGGAAGTGCAGAGACTGGCGGACCCAGTACATCTAAGCCAACATCAATTCCGAGCGGGAATGCGAGCTGAGTTTAGTGAGACCATGTTTCATGGACAAACTAAAGAAGAGAACAAAGACTTGAAGAAAATGTTTAGCCTGGACTTGAAGTGTCGCAGTTCCATGATATTGAACCAGTTAATGAATGAATATAACAAGGACACAGAAAAAGTATGTAAAAAATTACCTACCATCCTTTCAACTACAGTCCAGTGTTATGGTGGAGACTGTTCATCTTGCCTTAAGGAGTCTGTGGTATGCAAAGGTACAGTCAGTGATAACTGGTGGACTAGATCCTTTTACCTAAGCACTTACAACATCACTGTGCTGAAAATAGATGAAATTGATGAAATTATACTGCTAGAACTACTGAAAATGATACTTAGTGAGGAAGCAGTCAATAGCATGAGAATGTTCCACACAACAAATAAAAATGAAGGAGTTCATTGTGCATTGAGTGTGAGTTTACCAAAAAATGTAACTCATGGAAAAAACATGGAAGGCAGACTTCATTCTGCAATACACAGGACCAACAACAGACCTGGTACATCAGCCAAGATGAAAAGCAAAGAGTTGAACATTAAAGTGTCCGAAGACTGTGAGACCTTCTTTGATAAAATGGACAGAGAGTATACTTACAAAAGGAATTATGAGCAGAAACCTGAAGTAAAGATAAGAAGGTTACAACAGACAGCTGTCAGACTGGAGGAACACAAGATTCATAAAGAGCTCCACAAAAAGAGACCAGACTATGTAAAAGGGCAACTAGATCCTGTACCAGATGAGCTGATGCATGATGCATACTGCAAGAAGAAGATGCCTAAGTAAAAGACAGACAGCTTAAAAAAATCAAAGGTCCTTTTAAGGACCACCCAAATCTTTCAAAAAGATTTCTTATATTGATACGAATAAAATGAAATTTAATGAATAAATGAACACTTTCCCCTGCCCATTTTCTTTTAAATCCATTAAAATACCTAAATTATTATCTGGCATCTTAAGGTGCACTGAACAGGGGGGAAAGGGGGCAATGTGACCTATACATTCCCCTTTCGACACACATGTTTGCCTACTGTTGTTGATACCATGTGGTTCCAACACCAGATGAGCTACATTTATGCATTTGGTATTGTGGCACAGGTGTGATACATCAACAGCTGCTAACTGTGCAGCCCTATGCTGTATCATGTATGCAAGCCTGTGCACATATAATAATTTCCACCCAATGGCACCAGGAAATCTACAATGTATGACCCCATATTTGCCATTTGGTGTACATGACCCTGTCCAAATAAAACACTCTCCATTTAGCCCAAGGGCACATTTTTCCTCTAGCTTTTGATGGTACTTCTGAAAAAAGGCATCCATTTTGTAAAGTTACTTTTTCAAGCAAGATTGAGTAGGAATATTTCTCAAAACGAGGATTTGGTACTCCTCAAAACCACAAAAAAAGTCCAAATTTGAGATATCCATCTCCTATCTTTTGAAAAATGGCTAAATTATGCAAAATTTCCTCAAAATATAGTAAATTTGATATATTTCAATAGTACTGTACCTCTACTACACATATGAAACATAAAAATACTCACCAATATAAAAATGTAGCCATATCAGCTGTTTTTGTATGCAAACATACCTCTCTATTAGGCACGAAACCACAATTAATTTTCCCACTGTCTTCTTTATAGCCTTTCTGTAATTTAAAAAAATTCCACCGGCGCAATTCAATTCAGATTTTCAGGGACGTTAATTTGAACCTTCCAACAACTTATATAAAAAATATAAAAAAAATTACCATTATTTTTTCAAATTTTATGCATAAACACAGAGATACCCTAAAAAATGACCCAAAATGGCTTCTGGATGTCACAAACTTGACCTTTTTTGACCTCACCAAATCACAACCTAAATGTCAAATTTCTCATTTCAACACATCTACTAAAATAATTTCATTATTCCTCTTCCATTTGAGCACAAAAAGTATGAGAAATTCTGAAAGGAAGTGTTTCTAAAAAAATTTTGAAAAATCTCCTATTATTATAGGAACTATATTCGTATACAACGAAAAGCTAAGGGCAGATAATTGTGGTCTCGTACCTATTAGATGCGCTAAAGTTAAAATACTGTAATAAAAAACTATTTTCTGTTATTTCATCATATTTCCAATCATTCTGCAAAGTTTCGATCAAATCGGTTCATTATCATGTCCACAAACCAGCTTCAAAGACAGCTACCCAAAACTGTTTGCAGCTCTTCTTTCTTATCTGAAAAATTCCAAAAGTTAGATATGACCACTTTTATCAATATTGCAATAACTTTTTTACTTTTGGAGATATTTTCACAAACTAAAGTGTTTTTTTCTCTTGGATAATTATAGTATTTGAATTACAAATTTTCTTTTATCAAAATAGTTTTAAAGTGGTTTAATTTTTTTTTTTCAAATTCCAAATATGGAAAAAAATAGAATTGAATCAAATGAAGCTAAAATTAAAAATACTTCTACTTCATAAAAAAAATAGAAAAAAATATTGTAAATTACTTTAATAATTCAGAAAACAGCCCCAATTTACAGATTCTTGATAAGTTGAAAAGTATTTGTGTAAATAATTATTTTCTACAGGTGGCAATATGACCAATAATCTAAAGGCTCAGGGTTGCATACTCATACATAAAGTTCTTCAGATAAGAAAATTTTTGAATAATTACACAGGTATTTTAGGAAATTTTCATCACAGCAAGTTTTTTTCTTCACATTTTAAAGAAAACAAAATTGATTTATCACATTTGGGTCTCAAAGAACGAAAATTATAATATAGTGGTGCAAAAATGGTCAATTTAATTTTTTTTTTTTTTTTCTAAAGGCATTTTATTTTTTTTTACTAGTATCTACTTAAAAAGTACAAAAACAATCCCAAATCAAATATTTGTTATCAATAATACGGAATTAAACCACCATATTGGCTTTCTTTTGATGATTCTTTGAAAACCCCCCATCACTCAGGGGGCAGTCTAGTATCCTATTAGGATCAAATTATCTGATCTAATGAGTAAAAGACTGCACCCTGAGCCTTATTAGAACTAAGTAAACATTGTCAGCATCTAGAAATTCTCACCTAAACTATCAAAAGAACCAAAAAGTACAAATAGTAGCCCTTTCGAGACTAAAATCATACCAAATTTTGTTGCGGAACCATACAAGAAGAAGATTCAAATATGTTTACTGATGGTAATACTCCACACAACAAAGGCAAAACTGGTCTAGCAGGAAGCCACAAGGTTAGTAATGCTGGACGGTTCAAGAAAGGTCATACTCCGTGGTCGAAAGGTCTCGTTTTTGAGAATGCAGTTTCATCAGATGAAGAAGAGTCAAAAGCTTACATCCGAATGAATCTGCAAGATCACCAACAAGACGACATCAAAGCTGATTCCGTATCCAGGACTGACAGCTCACAAGTGGTAAAAGAAGATGGAAGTGGTGTGATTAAATCCAGTATGATCCTGCGGCCACGGTTCCTGAAAGCAGACAAAGAAAAGGTGACATCAAATAATTCTCATATTATTGAGAGTGAAAAGATGTTTGACATGTTCAACTTGGCGTACCAACAGCACAGGGAAACACCAAAAACTTGTAAGAGGCCATGGATGGAGCCACATAGTGACAGAAAATGGGGTGCCTGTATCATGTACAGAGTTCGGTGTGCAAACTGTTGGTTTGTGACTCCAACACTAGCAAAGTTGTACTCAGAAGTTGAAAACAACAAGCCAGGGCCAAATCCAGCCGGTACTAACATTGCGCTAGTTTCAGCAGGACTAGATAGTCCAATAGGAAGCACCAAGACCCAGGAGATTTTAGCGCGTGTAAGTGTTCCACCTCCATGCAAGAGTGGTATGCAGAGAAACACCGACCGAATTTCTAAAGTTATGGTAAAGCAGAACAAGGACGACATGAAAGATAAGGTTGAACAAGTGAAGGCATACAACAAAAAGAAGGGACAACCAGAAAATGTGATAGATGTGACCTTAGATGGCAGGTACCCAACTGCAACAAGGTCCAGCAGGAAGAAACCAGGGTTAAATGCATCACAGGCACAGATGCTTGCGATTGAACAAAATACTCCATGGAAGTTTGTAGTCGCATCATCTTCACTAAACCAGCTATGTTGGAAGGGAGCTTGGCTCAGAGGAAAGGGATTTGATGCAGAGTGCCCAGGCCATGAAGACTGTACTGCTACCCTTCATAGAACTATACCAATATCAGAATATGCCATGGGAAAAGAAATTGGAAATCAGCTTGCACTGCAAGGTATGCTTATCCGTTATGCCACAACAGATGGAGATGCACGTTCCGCTAAAGGAGTAGAAGATGCCATACATGTACTGTATCCTATGTGGGAAGTGCAGAGACTGGCGGACCCAGTACATCTAAGCCAACATCAATTCCGAGCGGGAATGCGAGCTGAGTTTAGTGAGACCATGTTTCATGGACAAACTAAAGAAGAGAACAAAGACTTGAAGAAAATGTTTAGCCTGGACTTGAAGT